>JBAMHX010000010.1:9678095-9690392 GCA_037177515.1 Pseudomugil tenellus | reverse complement strand
TATATATATGAGTACACGTCCATTTGTTGAATTATTGTATCCCAGCAACCTCCATGTATGAAGTTTAAGTGTTTAAGTAACCCTTGCAGATATTAAACAGTACACACGTTATTTGGATATTTCAGCCACCCTTTATATTTATGATTCTGCTTTTTTAATAAGAAATTCAGCATCCAGACTTATACTTTACATATATTTGGCCAGAATAACATGGCCACTGCAATGTGATTAACAGCATAAAAAGACAGCAGAGCCATCCTTTCCCCTGTAGCATGTCTTGACTTTGTGAGCCTTTGAAGTCACCAAGAAGCTGTTAATGTACTGTCAACAAGAGACAACAACTCATCCTTCTTGCCCTGCTGCCTCATCGCGATGTTGAATATGCAAATCTTTCTCGCTCTGTGCTGCTACAAAGGCACCTATAATGAGTTTGAACCTCTCATTAATTGCCCTCATCCACTGCTGTTACAGCATGCTCTAACTAGTATGTAGTACATAATGATGTGTGGACAGGAAGATTCCAGATTCATTTAATCCTCACCTTCTGCCCCCATGTTTGCATCACCCCTGACAGATGCCATAAAACATGGAGCATACTTACTGCAGAGCCCACACACTATCATGCAAATTGCAGGTTACCCATGATTAGTGAAAAAATAATTAACTTCACACCAAAGGGAAGGGCTCTGTAAAACCTTTTATCTAAAATAAAGCAAAAACAAAGAGACTAAGTAAGGCTAAATGAAAGACAACGTCTGTAGTTGTGCCATCTTGCAGCGGAGCCATTTCGGTGGTGGCAATATGGCATCAGCTGCCGTCTGCAGACGCTGATAGCAGAGTGGATATCTGGACTGACTATGTTAGACAGTGGCCCAAGTAACTGATGGAAATATCTTAGCTGCCAGTCATAAAGTTAATTTACTTTTCATGTTAGTTTAGCACTGTGAAAATAGAAAAGAATTATAAGTGTAGTAGCAATGTGAGACAGTTATGAACAACTATGTATATTGTATATTGCCTGTATATTGCCTGCATTCATTGAAACATTGTGTGTGTGTGTGCATCTTATACAAACTAGAATACAATTTTACAAGGACTGCACAAAGAATAAACTTACCAACTTGTCTGATTTAACAGTCTAATGTCAACATTTCATAGCATCATCCAAAATGTAAAGGCAGAATGTTTCAGTCCAGCATGAAGTACAACGTTATCAGGTTTAGTAAATTCAGCAATTTTCTGAACTGTTCTATGCATAGTTTCCTCATTCAAAACAGATACATACATATAGTTCATGTTTCACGTCCTAACAAAATGTTTCACACTTTCACAAATATGTGAGGTCATAATTAAAGTCCAGATGTATCACAATATCTCCCAAATTAGTAGTTTAGTCCCAGCAACCCTTTTTCTCGTAGTCCATTAGCAATAACTAACATACCATTAAATTACATGTTATGTTACAGCAATGTTAAAAAATGTGGTGTTTAATGTGAAATTGACTTCTTTTACCAAAACTTAGTGAACTACTGTTGTTGTTTGTGGGAATAAAATAATTAAATATACTTGCCCCACTAATGTCCATGTCTTATGCTCGTCCATAGCATATATGTAAAACAAAAGGTCTCAGACAGGATCAATCTTGATAACTTTTCTGTGTTCTTCACATTCAGCTTTTTTTCCAAGCTAAAGTTTTCCATTACTGTAAGAACAACCCAGAACTGCGCATCCCAGATTTCTTAGACATTAAGCAATAAGCAGCATCATGCAAAAAAAAAAAAAAAAAAAAAAAAAGACTTTCCTATTACAGACATACAAGTAGCATTAATACAGTGGTCATTAATACATTAACACTTAAAAATTATAGCCTTTTTTGGTCCATTTCTTTGTGAAAATCAACCCTTTTTAATAAAAAGTCAACATGCAGGCATTGTGACGTTTAAAGGACAGAGTCAGTTGTCGGATTATGAGGCTTAAATTATATTAAATGTTTATATAGATGTAACACCATAAAAAACAGCCAAAAAAGCCACAATTCACTACTAACATTTTTTGGAAATAACACACATTTTACAGTGACCACACCTTTTTTTCTGCATATAATTCTCTTAAGTCTTAGCTTTCAGGCGCAAAATTACTTGAAATGAAGAAATGCATAACGAACTATTTACACACTTGTGCTTTTTTGTTTGTTTAACAATTTACAGTTATTCTTGCCATTTACCTAAAAAAAAAATATTTGATTCATCATTTGCCCATTGGTACTTTCACAGATTTTTCCACGTTTTCCTGAAGATGCAAAAACTATATGTTTTATTTAGCCAATAAACTACCCCTCCCAGTCATAACTGGGCCTTCAATTTTAGGAATCACTGACTTAATTGACGAGCTGTAACTCAGAATTTGCTCCAGTTACACACCATCTGGTGGCTTAGAAGCAGAAACCAGTGTCCCATCAGCACTTAAATGGACTTGTACTTACATAGCGCATTTCCAGTTGTGTTGACCACTCAAAACACTTTACACTAAAGCCCTTTTCAGACACAGTAACCGGGTAATGTCCGGACTTTGACCACCCGGACTTTACCCGGCATGCCTATTCAGGCATGCAACTTCATTACCCGGACTAGGCGGTAAATGTCTGTAAAAGACTGTCATCCAGGAAACCGGATATGATGTATCATTGTGCAACAGTGGCAACAATGACACTAGCAAAATATATTAGATCAGAATAGAATTAACCTGAATTTACACACACACACCACCATCCACCCTGTCGCATATGAGTAACATTATAAGACAGCAACACCTACCAGATTCAGTGTTGTCGGAGTTTTGAGCTTCCTGCGTAGTATGTCCATCATGGACATGAGGTTTAACTCAACCGCAACCAAGTTCATGGCACCGGTTGTTTAGTTTTTGTTGAGCTGCACGGGTGTGCAGTGGGGATGCTGACTTTGTGTATTGGTGGTAGGAATATTTTGAAGACCTCCTCAACCTGACAAAAAAAAATTATTATTGGGACTCGAGGACAGACTTTCCTATCGCTGGTGTTGCGATTGCTGGGGTGCTTAAGAGCTCCTTGGTGGCAAGTCTCCATGGGTGGACAGGGTCCACCCAAACACTTGGATATGGATATGGATCCTGCAGCATTGCATGGACATGGAGACCGATCCTCTAGACTAGTAAAGTCTGGTATCAGTCCCATTCTTCAAGAAGAGGGTGTCCTCAAACTGCAGTGGGATCAAACTTCTCTGCTTCCCTGGGCTTTTTTTTTTTTTTTTTTTTTTTTTTTTTTTTTTTTTTTTTTTTTTTAGAAAAAAAGTGACAGTTTAATTCTTATTTGATACTTGGAGAAAATTTATGACATGTACTTTGTTGTTGTTAGTGTTTTGATTATGATCAACTGTATATGTTGTCTTCATTCACAAGATTAATTCCAGTTTTCTAGCGGCAATATTGAAGTGGGGCATATTTCATTCATTAGAAGGTGGAAAGCCTTGACTTCATTCTGCAGTCTTGAGTATTTTCCTGGCGATTTGTGAAATAAACCTGCATGGCTTGCTGTCAAAGTGTGATGAATTGTCTGCGAGGGAACAACATCATTAGTGTTGTGGTCACACAAAGGAAATGGGGATTGCTGGAGTAAACACTTGGACTGTCCCCTCTACTTTCTTCCTCTCCCTTTAATTTTCCTCCACTTTACCTCTGGAGAGGTGAGCACCCTTTCTGTTTGGCAATTCCAAGGATTTCCAGGGATTAGAAGAACAACCACATGATACAACCCATGTGCATAGTAAACAGGGATCTGTTTCCACACAGGGCTGTGAATATGTGATAGGAAAAGTAATGGCAGTTTTTCTTCTGTTTTTTTTTTTAGACTCAGTAGGGCTGTTAGTGTAAAGCAGAATGCGTGTGGTGAGGTAAAAGGTGTAAAGTGGAACAAGTCAAAGTGGCCTTGTGCTGTTAAGTGCCTTTCCCAAATGAATAGACCAGTATTACTGGGTTTGAATCCCAATATTGATGTGCATTGTGCCAATGTGAAGTTTAATACTTGCCACTGATGTCTCTTACTTTAGGTTCATTTACTGATCTACGTCCATATGACAGGGTTTGGCATTAAACTTGGCTGTAGGAAGATTAATACTGCTTAAAAACTGTTTTATGCACTCATAAATCCATAAACGGTGAAATGTCCATGTTGCAAAGCTTAACCTGTCAGATTGGAATGTCACAAGTGCTGTTCTCTGAGCTCTACTAAAAAGAAACTGTCCTGTGCTGAAATCAAGAGGCTTCTCTAAAGGCCTGGAGCACAGGGAATCTCTTTGCAATTGTCTCTTTATTACTGCAGTGATCAGTCAAGTCCAGGTGCAATCTCTATGGGCCATTTACATTTAAGAAAACAACTAATTATTCATTCTTTTAGTTTGGTGTTTCTTGATGAGCTTTAATCTTTTCTATGTTAGGGGGTGTTTTGAAATTTGAGATTGTCAAAGATGAGGAGTCTGGTTCTGAAGTGAAAATGATTAACAAAGTCTAATGAACAAGCAATAAACAAATCAAAAGAATATGACAAACATAGAGGCAAGACAGATGTATTTACAGAATTGCAATCCTGGTCCAAAGATCTATCGGAGCAAAAGTCTAGAGCAAATTCTGACAAGCAGCAGGGATGCCCTAAAAATGGGTATGTCATATCTAAAGTGTACAGAGAGATTTTTTTTTTTACTCCAAGTAAGTCATAGCATGACATGTCACTTTATCATTATCTCTCACAAGCTAACTGGTTGTTATCCATAGGATACCTAAACATTGTTTAGGTCTGAGAACACAACAGATAAAGGATGTACACTTAGGTCTGGTTGTCAGTTGCTTAAGACTGTACAAGATTAAATGACGTTCAGGCTTTTCAACAGGATGGTATCCAATACACAAGAACATGGTATATTCTGTGATTTATTTTTTGACAGAGATGAGGCTCACAATGAACAGGAAAACTTGTTCATTTGTTGGTTAATGCAGAACTACTTTGGTCTCTAGTGTAACAGCTGGATGTTGAGCTGTGTCTGATCCTAGTGGTCTTGGGTTGATCTGTTATCTCATGACATTCTGTCACTCAAGTGCTCTAGTTAGTGACATTGGAAATTCTTCCCATAGACTTTCACACAACCCTTCTGTTTCCACTAGTCTAGTACATGCAAGTACAAGCGATCTAAAATTACAACAATCGAGACACTTAAAAAAAAAAAAAAACCTAGAAAAGCACTAAGAGCCTCTGCCAAGCTCACAGTTTCCCCTCATATTGTGACTATTTGTCCCCATCTCGCAATGGTAAAGAATCTTTCAATTCAGTCCTGGATCCTGACGATCACATCCAAATTTTAATAACTTGTCCGATTTTGAGTCTTTCTAAAATTTTATCAAAATTGGTCCACAGCTTTTTGAGTTATCTTGCTCACAGACAAACTCTACTGTAAACATAACCTTCTTGGCGGAGGTAATACTTAATCCACCTCTTCCACAGCAGTTGAATAAACAATACATCATCTCCAGTCCACTGTCATGCCTCTGGTTTGGAGACATCATATTCAGTCGACTGCAACAGCTCCATATCTGACTTAAAGGACATTGCAATTCCAATAATCCATATTCGGACAATTTGAAAACCTTCTACAGTAGACCATACCAGTCTATTGTATTCTCCATCACACAGTATACAGGATAAACTCTTTTCCATGAACATTGATGTCACTCTACGTTTCTGCAATTTAGTCACTGATTGACAGTTCTACTGCCAGAACACATCCCCAGTCAAACAAATCTCTCCTACATATAATTATATTCCAGTACACGTTTCCAATAGATATCACAAGCACATGGAGTCCCATATCTCTCCCATACAATGTCTATGTTCTATAGTCCCACACATAGAGACCAGAACACATCTTCAACTTTGTCTGCATGCTTTTAAACAAATTTTTATCTAAATGACCTGATTTTAGATAATAACAGTCTCCTTTTATCTGAATACTGGTTTGGCACTGATACAACAGTAATTCTAACAAATTTAGATTTTTTTATTTTCCATTAACGGAGCTAAAAAATTTTGAAGGAACTGCATTTATTGCTAGAAACTCAATTTTAACAAACCAAAATTGAAAAAAAAATAATTATTCTTTTAAAATCCTGCCTTTTTTGTTTTTAGCAACCAACCTGTTTTGTTACAGTTTACAGATCTCCCAAACCTATTTTCTGTTATATACAAGAATTTTTTTACTTTACTAATGTACATCAAAACACAACTAATTTTAATAACTGGTGATTTTAAAATGCACATTGACATCAACTCGGATCCTTTTGCTTAGGAATTTGTAAATCTTTTAATATGTTTGGATTTTAAACAGCATGTCACACATTCTAATCACAACAAAGGACACACCCTGGACCTGGTTATAACTTATAGCCTGTCCACTAGTGTGTTCTCTGTTGTTGACCTGGCTGTGTCTGACCGTCACTGCGTATTTTTTTAACACCAATTTTTTTCAAAAAGAAGCCTCGGAGAGAACTGTGAGGAGGCAATATATTACTTTTGAGATGGTTGCAAGGTTTATAAACTTCTGCTCAGATTTTACCTGCATCTAGTGATTTTTTTTTTTTATTGACCATTTTCAAAGCAAGCTAAAATTGGGAATTGATGTTGCAGCCCCCTTTAAGATTAAAACCTATACCACTGTGGAGAAACAAATAAATCACAAACTTAAATAGAAATTGCAGGAAGGCAGAAAGGAAATGGAGGAAATATTACAAATTTTTAAGGAATGACTCAATTTACAATAAAGAAGTTTTGAGACAAGAACACTCCACTTTAACTAACTTGTTGCGGATAACAAAAGCAATCCTAATGCCTTTTTAAACATTTTTTTTAAAATAAAGTCCTTCATACCTGCATCTAATGCTGTATGTGAGGACTTCGAAGACAACTTCAGAAGCATTATCAATACTGTTAGGTCCAGCCTTTTATCTCAACATGTTGATTTTTAATAGATCCAAAGTATTGTTCTGAACCAAGGAAGCACTGGAGAGTTTTGTCCTGGTTGATAGAAAGATGCTTGGTTGAGTTTTCTCCAAGCTAAATCCATCAACCTGCTTTTTAGATCCCATTCCCAGATTGCTTTTAAAACATTGTATGGATTTCTTTGAGGCTCAGCTTTTAGAGATAATTACTCTTTTATTTTTTTATTTTAAGTAATATTTTGGAAAAATATATAAGTCTGGTTTTAGGACAAACCACAGTAACCGGAGACAACCCTTTTTAAAGATTGGTAATAAGATGTATTCGAAGAACAGTACTCGGAAGTATTGTTCAATTGGTCAGACATTTTATGTGGGCATGGTTAATGCTGAAAAGCATAATGTGTAGTAATGCTGCTTCTGCATTTTAACTAATGCGAGTTTGAATGCATTGTTTCTACTAAAACAGCTGATTGAGGTGGTGAAAAAAATACAAAATTGTTTGCAACACATATGGCATTTATACACATGGACAAAGTTGCATGCACAACTCGCTCTGCTGCAGACAAATTATCTTGTTAATAATTATGAAATAAGCAGATCATAAATGATACAGATATTCCACCCAAAGTGATCCCTATCCCAATGTAGGCTTCTCTTGGAGTAGGAATGTGTCAGATGACAAATAACTCTTTATCTTGGTGGTCAAGACCAAACATTTTGTTGCTTGTCAAATATGTAACATGTCAAATATGTAATGCTTAACATACCTGGTTAAAATGAGTAAATCACAGTTCAGAACTTGATAGGAGCAGGGACGCATGGAAAACGTGCAGGACTGCAGCCTTCTGCATCCAGGGTTCCTCACCATTGCTCTAACTGAAACAGGCTTTCTGAGCAAAAAGACTGGGATCTGAATGTAAATGGAGCCTTATACAGGACATTCAATATCTTGTTTGAGACATTGAATGATCTCAGCTTCCATAACTCTATGTTGCCATATTCATCATGTTTTGATACAAATAGTTTCTGAGACCTGATGTTATGGAAAAAAATTCTGTGATCAGAACCCTGTTTACTTAACTTTTTTTTTTTTTTTAATTAAGGAGCTAGAAGAATGTACTATAATTTGATAAATCACACAGTAATAAATTCTATATGTCTGTATTTAGTTAAAGGGCCTCATGAAGATAAGAAAAAAATGACAAACTCTGCACTATTTTTTTTTTTTTTTTAGGTCAGGCTTTTATGGGTTTACAAGTATTATGTGTTCCATCATTTCTTGTAGATGCTTCTGTATTGCTATTCCAGTCTAGTCTCTTATCAAAAAGAACTCCAAAGTGCCTAAATTCCTCCACCACATTTTCTCCAAAGATAGAAACATTGATTTGTCGACTGTGATGTCTACAATCTTGATTTTGTTTTGTTTGTATACATGATCAGGTGATTATTTTAGGACTATGTCACATCTTTAATCATCAGCTCACTGTACTCAGGCTCTTATCTATTTCTAGTACGCTCTACAACTCCAGAGTAATCTGAATATTTCTGCAGATGACAAACATTAGAGATGCATTAAAAGTCCAAAGTTTTTTTTTTTTTTTTTGGTGAGAATAGAGTACAGTCCTTTTTTTGTGCTCCTGTCCTGCTGACTACTATCTCCAGGCCAGTTTGTTAGGGAATCATAAATCCAGGTGGTTGTTGCAGTATCCACATGGAATTTATGGAGCTTCTCACATAACACAGCAGCTGATTTGTATTAAAAGCTCTTGAGAAATCAAACATGATTATCCAAGTGCTGTCTGATTGGTCCAAATGAGACCAATCTCTCTTGAGCAGGTAGTTGATGGCATGTTCAACCCCAAGCCCATTATGACAAGCAAGCGGTAATGGATCCTGAAAGGTGTGCACTTGCTTATTAGGTGAGCTAATGACAGTCTCTCAAAGACTGCTCTGATGTGAAATGTTAGGGCAACTAGTCTGTATTCATTTGGTTTTTTGTTTGGAAATTTTTGGCAGTGGAACAAGGCAGGATGTTTGTCACAGATCTCGAATTCTTTGGACTCGTGCTGGTGTCCAACATGGTTGTTCTGAGCAGGGCTGAGCAGGAAACAGGGAGGCTGAAGGTGGAGGTGAAGAACATGCTCACCTGAACAGTTCATTCGAGATCTCAATCAGTAAACCCCGTCCTAGCTGGTAATCCTTTTCATTCCCGACCACATATTGCTCATGTTTTTCTGCTGGCGCAGACTTTTCTTGTAGTCCACCTTGCAACTCTATCTTTGTTTCAAAGTCGTTTTTGTGTTGTCTTCAAATACTCTGTCTCAATCCCTGGAGGCTCTTTTTATGTTTAGTGTTTTTTTAGGTCACTGGTGATCCAGGGTTTGATATTGCAGACACACTTGAGTCTGGGATGTGTTCATGCAGCCATGTCTTGGTGAAACACAAACTAATACATCACTCCTTGTATTCTCTTTGAGACCCTGTTAGCACCTCCAGCTCGTGAATGTTGTTAGGTAGCGATCTTGTGATATCCATCAGAATGGTTGGAAGGCACTTTTTGAATTTCCGTCATTTTTACCATTCTCCATCTGTCTCTTTCTCTCTTTCTCTTTCTCTGTTTGTTTTTCTGTTTCTTTATTTGTTTTTCTCTTTCTTTCTCTTTCTCTCTCTCTCTCTCTTTCTCTCAATTTATATTTATATATATATTAGGGGGTGTCACAATTCTTCAAATTAATTTGATTTTCGATATTAGGTTGACTATTCGATTCTCGATTTTTTTACATAATTAAATAATTTTCTTACACAACAATGACCTATGCAATTTATAGACTCTATAGTCTATTCTGCTATGTTTTTTTTATTCAACAAATTTTGCACAGTAAATGTTATTTCAAAATATAATCAGGTTTCATAAATTTATTGTGAAATATATCACATTAGGCACTTAGTCTAATTTAAACAATTTATTTACAATAGAAAAGTAAAACTCTTTTTCTCAGTCAAGTTGAAAAACACAAACAAATAACAACGATGATAAACTTCAGTCACAATCATTGACACAGTGTGCTGTGACAGTGATGTAAACAATCAGTTGCTCTTGAAGTCCAAACATCTGTTGTTAAGGAATTAACTCTGTATTGCTCAACCCCCTCCAAAACTTTTTTATTTAACATCTTGAGATAAGGAAGGCAACACTTTAGTCGTAAGATGTGACCTGGTGGGCATATTGTATGGTGGCTCAAGTACGCTAATAAAATGTTTAAATCCACTGAATGAGGGTGCAGATGTCCTGCTAAAAATAGCCCAGCAGCGTGAGTTATAGCTTTCATGTGAGGTCTGTGGAAGTTTTACTGCAAATGAAGATGGAATAGTTGCCTGGACCAGTTTTGCAGTTTTCCCAGTTGTCAAATTTAAATCTTTGTGATGCCGCCGATTGTGTTCTGCCGTGTTCGTAGCATTTCCTATAGCAGAGTAAAGTGTTCACACACAGGATATCACAGCACTGTGGTGTTCTTCTACACAACGCAAACATTGTCAACATTACTCACCGGAACTGCAAAATTTTTCCACACTGATGATTTAAGAGATGCAGGAGCAGCTTCAAATCAAGGTTCTCGCATTTCCTTTATCATTTGTCAGCGTTGCAAAATGCAGGTTAGCTAATGTCGTAATGTGGGTTTATGCCGCCTCTCTAATGTATGTAAACTTAACCTGCTCATTTATATTACTGTTTAAAACAGGAGAAGGAAGAGGAGAAAACAAACACACACACACACAGAGGGGAGAAAAAACAGTACAACTACTCCGGCAGGTAAGCGCGGGGAGTAGGGGGATTGTTGATCCTCTTTTTCACTTCGATCGATCACTTCGTGACATAGTTTCAATCAATTTAGATTAAAAATCGAAATCGTGACACCCCTTTTATTTATTGATATATTTATTTATTTATTTATATATATAAACAAACATACATACATACATACTGTTTTCACTGGTCTGTTGTGTTTTTGTTTGTATATTTTTCCATTAAGGTAATACATGTTCTTTTGAAGCTTAATTCATACAATAACCATATGAGAAATAATGGCACAGTTTTTGCTTTCAGTGTAAATAAGTAATTGGTTTTTGTGATGGAGTGAAATGTTCGCCTAAATGGTTTTACCCCTCTTGACCTATTTCCATTCATGCCATTTTCATTAAGCTGGCAGGAGGAGTTGTGGCACCAAACACAACCCAAGCCATTTTAGGGTAAATATGAGCAGCTACAGAAAATGAACACTTCATTTTCTCATTGAAATTCAGTCCTCTTACTTTTTTTTTAATTCACTGGAAGGGAAATGAAAACATGTGCGTTCATACCTTTCTCGAGGGAATGTTTCTTATAATTGGTAGCAGAAGGAGTTTTATACAATCAGGCCATATTCCAACTGTTTTGTTGTGTATTGCCTGATCACATAGTTCAGTTCCCTTTTAAGGTGAATCACAAGCAAATTGTCATTATTTATCTTTTTATGTTATTATTTATCCAGTTTGGAAAGCTAAGAAAAGATACCCCCACAAAAACAAACAGAAAAAAATAAAATGATGGACTCAGTTGAAGAGCCAATTACAAGGTCATGGTTCAATGTTCAGTTCCACCACATTCAGAAGTGTCCTTGGATTTGACACTGAACTCTATCTTAACTTCCATTGTCATGTACGAAGGCCTGAGTAGAGAGAAATAATAAAAATATGAATTTTTAAATATGTCTGTGCTTTGGTTGGAGGAAAGATTTTTTTAAAATTGGTATTTCAAGCAGTTTCCCTACATATTTTTTCCATGAATAGGCTGTTACTGGCGAGCTATATTCTTCCTTCTTAGAAATTAAATGACAGGAACTAAATAGAGCAGTGAACTTCATGGAAAAGGATTGTGTATTTAATATCCGTGATGCATTTTGCAGAACGGTTTTTCTGCTGTAAATATGAGTTAAAGATCAGATCAGGGAATGCACTGCTCTGTCAACTTGATTTATCCCTGCCTTTACAGTATTAACTCAGATACTCAGTCTTTGATTTTAGATTTTATTCCATGTCACAGTAGCATTAGCATGGGTCTGACATTTTACCACCAATTTAATCGCCAATTTACAAAATCTCCTGTTTTTTTTTTTTTTTGGTTTTTTTTTTTTTTTTTTTTTTTTTTTTTTTTTTTTTTTGTGGGTTTTTTCTCTCTTCTTTTTTTTTTTTTGGGGTTCAACTTTTTTTTCACCAAAAACAAAAAAAGTCAGTGAAAATTTAACC
>JBAMHX010000010.1:9652523-9677995 GCA_037177515.1 Pseudomugil tenellus | reverse complement strand
GGCAGTTCTGAAGGCAAAAGGGGGTCCAACCCGTTACTAGCATGGTGTACCTAATAAAGTGGCCGGTGAGTGTATGTCCATCAGTGTCTGCTTTGACACGAACTGGAACGATGAGTTCAAGCATAGTTTGCGCATAGTTTACGCACTAGGTTACGGCATCCTATATAAAAAGGAAGCCTCCCCAACCAGTGGAAGAGAGAACATGCTGAATGCCAGAGACACAGTCATTACAGAGAAGAGAAAATGCGTATATCTGGCGAGCACTTGCACGCATCCTCCCGCATTGTTCCAACAACTTGACGACATGTTCATGTACAGTTGGCACATAGTCCATGACCCGGTGACCAACATTTTGAACATTTCAAATTCATCCCGACATGGCACGCAGTCACGACGGGTTTGCGCACTATTCACGCCAGTTTATGACTAGTTTGCGCACTGGCACGACTCCAGTGACAGTGTGTGCCACAGAACCGTGCAAGTGTCAGGGCGCCCTTAGCCTACTACGAGGTGCTGAATTAGCCTACAAGCAAAGCTTTAATTTTTTTTAAATGTTTTAATCCACTGTGAAGCACTTTGACATGATTTAATTGATGTGATTATTTGCATAAAAATATTTATTTATAATTTAGTTTTGCTGTAATTGCAGCAAGTGTTCTTCAATTATGTACCTAGTTAAGGGGACAATGGCTTGTGGGGGCCTGGGGTGCCTGCCTTCCCTGCTCCCACCCTAGCCCCGCTACAGAGGGCATCCCTTCTATTTATTTCTTTATTAAAATAAATTATTGGCTACAGTAAGGTTCTCTTAGGTACTATCTCAAGTTCCATCTGTACTTCTCATCACCATGACAACACCAAGCCTTTAACCCCTGTCCTAATCAGAAACAGCTGAAAGTGGATGGATTGTTGAGGGCTCAGATGTAACCTTCTTATTGTTTCCCTCATGGCAATGATCCACATGTGTTTTTCTTAAGAGCAGAAAAAAAAGATTAATTGATGCTCTGAGTCGTGTTGCAGTAAAATGTTGTCCACTGGGCTAAATAAACTGACCTATGAACATTAGTTTTACCGTGCAGTACGATAATTACTTTTTCTTGAGTGCTATTCCCACCCCAGACATTATTAATCTGGAAGAGAAAGGACAAAAGGACAGTAAAAACTGGAAAAAGGAGATGGATACAAAAGATGAAAAGAACTGCGAACAGATAAAAAAGGACAACCAGTCGCTATACATGTAAAAGAACAGAACATGTCAAATGGTTTCTGTAAGACAACACAGCAGACAATTATCAGGAATATGTGCAGAAAGACAAACTGTGAAAAGAATAACAAAATAACGTAATTTAAAAAAAACACACCAAGTATGTATGGGCGTTTGTGGGGTGTGTCATGAGCCAACCACAACTCCTTCTTTGGTATTGGTTGAAGTCTCTCATTTTACACATGTATTAGGTCCAACACAAAGACATGGCCATACCTTGACCTTAGAAAATGGTATTTCTGTCAACAATGTCGGCATTAGAGATGCCGTGTTCTCAGATCATTCTCCTGTTTCTTTTATCCTTGTTTGGATTTGGATGTGAAGCTGCCCGGAGTGTTCCACAGTCAGGTTAAAAAATCGGACACTGCTGCAGCCTTTTCTCCTGTTTTTACCATACTGGCAGAAGATCAGCTAAGCTGAGTTCTTTTCCTTCTGTGATCCTAGATAACTTTGCCCCGCTTAAGGCCAGGCTTCCTAAACCTAAACAGGAGCCGTGGCTCAAAGATTTTACACACTCAGCTCGACATAAATGCCAGAAGGCAGAGCACAGATGGAAGATTAACTTGAGTTTCTTACTAGATCCTTAGAGAGGTGGAATAATTATCAGAAAGATGTTAAAAAATAAAAGGAACCTAAATATTTTTCCATTTTGGTTTTGAATAATGTTAGCAAGCCTTGTGTTCTTTTTAGAACAGTCAGTCTGTTCTCAACCCTTACCCTCCACTTTGATAGACAAGCAAAACGTGTGAGATAGCCTTCAACCGAGATTTGAACTAGTAACTCTTTTCAGTGAGGTGATGGCTAACCACCACACCACCCTGCATCCCTGCTTTTCAGTGATATTCTAACATGCAATAGTGACTAAAAGATGTTATGATGTTCTGCTCTTTTTTTTTTAGCCTGAGTTCATATGTTGTGACTTTGAAAAGAGCTGCATTCAATCGACTCTTATAACATCCTGTCATCTGACAGGTTTAACTGCGTAAAACCCAGTTTGAAGCATTACAACTCTTCTGTTAAGCTTGAGGCTGTCTTAATAAACCTGAGCAGATGTTCCATCCCTCCATTTTTTATAACCACCTTGTCCTTGTTATGATTGCATGGAGGCAGAGCCTATCTCATTTGATAATGGGATAAAAGGGTTTGTTAGTAGGCCTTACAAGACCTACCACAATCAATCATGCAAAGCAACATTCAAAACTACAGCTAATGATGGAGGAATTGTAAATGTCAAAAACCTTTTTGTTAATAAGAATGATTTGCTGTAGATGTAGAGGTGTTTGCATCTGTAACTCAAACATGTCTGTGCTACTTTGGTGTTAATTTAGTGCATTCACGCTGAGAGGTGTTTCGATTGAATTCTGTTTGTGTGTGACTTAAAATGTAAATGTGCATTGGCTTGCTGTCCAAAGACTGTAATAAGCCCTCAAGCTGACATGCTGAGTGACAGGTACACACACCTCTAATGGTGGGAGGAAGCAGGAGTATCTGGAGAGAATCCACATTAACACAGGTGGAACATGCAAACTCCACACAAAGGCTCCTGTTTGGACCCCCCCTCAGCTGAGACTTAAACCAGCAACCTTCTTGCTGTGACACAGTGAAGGGTGAAATTAGCAATAAACACCTGCAGAATACTATTCATCTTTTGCTATATAAATGCTTACCCATCTGATGTCGTGTCAGTTGTGACGTTTTCTGCATACTACTGCTTGTATGTTGAATTTGATAGAGAATCCATGGTAATGTTGATAATGTTCATATAAACTATGTATTACTCTGAATTAAACTCATAATAGCTGTAATTTACACACTAATATAGTAGAGTAGTTGTAAATGAGATATGTTGTAATACTGAAAAACCCATCTATGTTATTACTTATTTGCATCAGAGTTTTTTTCATTTGTATTTCACAATGCAGAATGCATGTTGTGCAGATTAAAGATAATGAAAAAAAAATGCTAAAAGATTTAACAGAGAAATTCATTTACATTTCACCAGCATGCCAAAGTGCTGTTAGGTTTAACTATTGTTAGAAACACACACACACACATACTGTTAGCAGTTTTCCATCATAACTCTTTGGGGTTAAGAGAAGAGCTCAAAATAAATTACTATGCAGCTGCGTTCTTTAATACTGACTTGGGCCCTGTTCAGGTGGTTCAACATTAAAAATAATGAGAAATGCATCAATTTTACAGTAGAGGATAGAATGAGGTGAATATTCATTTTTAGATATTTAGTTTTTGTCCATCTTGTGATAATTTAGTAGCCTTATTCTCAAGTCTTTTTATTACCTTTTAATACATACATTAACCCTTGGATGCATGACCTACCAGTACCTGCAGGGGAACTCAGTTTTATCCTACGAGGGCCGCAATGCAGCACGTTTTCGATGTATTCCTGCTTCAGCAGTCTATCAGGTTCTGTTTCAAAAACTCCTTATTTAAAGTCTGCTGTGTTAGAGAAAGGTTACATGGAAAACTTGTGGAAAAATTGCAACCTTCGTAGGAATTGAGTAACCCTGACCTAAACTCTTACATGAGTGGGGTAAAAAATAACCCCAATTAGATTAAATGCCTTTCAGCGAACTTTCTTTAATTTTTGGTTAAATATGATAAATTTTGCTATATTTTGGTCAATAAAAGATCAAATCACTTTCTGTACACATTTTTATATCCCCGAATGCGTAAGGTCAGGGATTTAATGGTTTTATCACGACCGTCGCCGTGTCTAACCCCCCACCCCCCAGATATCCTTCATGTGTTCATGTGAACGCGATAACGGGAACAATTTTGACAATTGGTTTTTGATAGTCTATATACAAGTATAGGTCCCCAACGGGACAATGTGGCTCCAATTTCACCATTTTGGGGTTTTCTGTTTTTCCTCACTAGGTGGCGCTTTATACACAAAATATCTTATCTTTGTCTATAGACACTTTGATTGTTATTGTTTACATTAGGTTAATCCTGCACTAGCCGGTGGAAAAAGAAATGGCATAGCCAGGCGTAACTCATAGGGTTTACACGATGGAACTTGCAAATAATCAAAAATCCAGTCGTTTAAAAGCAAAAGAGATTGGGAAAGGATTGGGGGCGTTTGGGGATATACCCCTAGCCATCTCTTCTCACTTTGTGCAGCCATCCTAAAGGACTTGCTTTGGGTGGGATTTTTGGACTCAGCTGTACCGCATTTCCAACAGCATGTGGTGTACTTGTGATCTTTGTTTCTTGGACACATATGGCACATCTCTTTTTTATGGGCCCTGTGTGCCTCTCTACTGTGACTGGACTACAGCTTTTGTCACTCCACATCTTTTCATTGCTATAGTGATGCAGGGCAGGTTTGAGTTACGTTCCAGTACACTTTCAATGTGAGGATCACAAGCTCCTTTCAGGGCTCTGTGAGGAAGTGCCACCATGCATTTGTGATGCCAGTGTAAGCTTCAGGGTGCGAACATCTCTAGGTGGACAATCTATGATGTCAGATCCGGAATCAATCCCTCTGATGGGCCCTTCATCCCATCCATTTTGAATATTTTTTTGTGCAAGGTCCTCAGGTGTCATAGCTGGCCTCCTAGCAGCCATGATAACTGAGCAAACAGAAAGATCACTGTTTGAATGGCACACAGAACCATAAATCAGCCATGTAAATGGATTTATATGTAAGTAAATGCACAGACATGCATGTCCATGCCCGCACACATATACACACAAACATCATTGAATGGTCAATAATAGCCTACCTAATGTGTTTGCTTTAATTACAAAGAAGTTATAAACATAGTAAGAACCTTACTCTACACAACAAATGCAGTAATGTTACCTCACTAACTAAACTAACAATAAATGACTAACATTACTTTGTAGTTAATTGGTGACTAATTATAGTATAACGTTAGTATTATTAATTATGATTACATTAATGATTACATGTTTTATGAGAAATATACCTGAAATATAAACAGATCCGAAAACTTGTAGTTGCAAAGATTTTAAAAATAACCCATGGGGTCATTTCTGAGCCCACTAATACACACAAGTTAAGCTTGTTTATGCAATTGCTGTTGTCATAGGAATATTAATCTTAAGTTTTAAAACAGGTTCAGACCTCAGCTGTGTTTTTTTTTTTTTTGTTTTTGTTTTTTTTATCACAACACACTTAGAGCTGCCTTTGCCATTTTTTGGTGGTCAGTGTAATTCTGGAAGGCAGATTCTCTAGGGGTCATCTTTACAGACATCAGTTTTTTATGTTACTATACAGTGTTGTTGTTATTCCATTGCCACCACAAGTGGTTTTGAGGTTATAAGTCTTATTTATCTGATGATTATTTGCACATCAGAACACCAGGTTAATTTATTCATTGTCACTAAGTAAACCGAAGTCATGTTGCCACATGGTTTTAATGTATAATTTATAAGTATAAACTGTGGAAGCTTTTTCTTCCACTAAGGCCAGTTTAATTGTTTTTCCACCAATTGTTGTTTAGATATATAAAATAAATTGCTTAGATTTTGTGTCATATCTGAATTTTTCAGTTTTTTTCAAAGGAAGTCTGAATAATAGTTTTTGACCCGCTTGTACAAAACAAGCTTAAAATGACTCCTCAGTATTTCCATGATGCATGTAATCTGTTATTGTCAGAATTAGTTCAGCTGCTTGTTGGGTGTAATAAATAAACACAAAGTTAATTTTCTAACAGCTATAATTCTTTATCTTGTAATAATAAAAACAGTGTGCATCTGCATTTGAACTGATTATAGGATTTGCATCTCTGAAATTAAAGACATCCAACGCATTGATAATTTAAATAAGGTTTTGCATGGCTCAGATAAACTCTGTTCTCCACATGTTGGGTGTGTAATCAGCTATTTAATGTCTTTATTTACTTCTCGTAACATAATGGGTAACAATTATTCTGGAGATCTGAATCTGCAACTGCATCACTGCTGAATGTGATTAATGGCAATGACACCAAAGATAAATTAGATTTAGTTCAGACCTCATGGATCATTTCTGCTCCTTGTTTTAATGAAAAGGTGGTAGAGCTTTCTATCTGATCATGACTAACTGGCAGAACAACCTCTTACAACCCATAAAATCCTAATGTCTCAGGGATGTGGCAAAACTTTCTTGTTGGACATCAGCCGTGTGCAGTTGCTTATTGTAATGTTGCAATGGAGACATTTCTCCTCTGAGGGAGTAATGAAGGTTTTCTTATTTGTTATTGCACAATGTAAGAACATTATGAATGTAATTTTGCAATGGGAAAACATACTTTAGTTTGAACAAATAGTGCTTTCATTGTTCATTTATAAGAAAGCAGTTACGCAGATGGTCTGTGGATTCTAATATATTTTTTTGTGATTTGGTTACTATGAATTCAAATCAAACCTTGTATAATATTCAAACAAAATCCTGTGGATTGACCAGCCGGTTATAAATTGCTTGTTGAAAGCACTTGTTGAAAAAACTGTTTAAGCGAAAATATTTTGGATGGGGGTGTAGGTAAATATTTTATAAATGGGGGATTTTTTGTATTAAAAACAGTCTGTGCTGAAAAATTAACAAGCTCAACAGGCTGATTAGGGCAGTCGTCAGCAGGACACATGATGTGCACATTTTGTCACTGACAATGACCTCTTCATCAAAACCTGAAGAAACCAAGAGATTATTTTCTTAGAGAATGTTGTGACATGATTCATAATTTTTTTTTTGATAAAATCAAGAAAAACAATGCAATAAAGGACATAGCTTGCATCTTTTGAAATGAAAACAAACTTTAATGTGTACTGCATTACTTGCACGCGAGAACAGGTTAGTTTGTAGATTTTACAATGTGACCAGCAGTCAGTCTGACTGATATTAAAGAAAGTAGGAGATATTCTGGAGATTTGTCATGATATGTGATACGCAAGGATACGTTTTCAACGTTTTCCAACTTCAAACACATGAATGGAAGAAAAGGTGCAAAATGCTGACATCCAAAGAACTTCCTGGAACAGTTTTACAGTACTTACTTTGAAGTTGATCGGACCCTGAGAAAATCAATGTAGGTCGGAACCTAAGCAACACATGCAGATTGTAGAATTTCGTTTGGCAGCCTATGAACATGTTCGATGCCATTTCCATGGTGACTCACCCAAACTGGACCTGAGCTTAAGAACTGGCTACCCCATGACTTAAGATGAGATGAACCTTTTACAACAGACCCAGTTGCTGAAATTCTCTTTCAACAATCAGTGCACCCTGAAGGGCGGTATTTCCTGCGACATGTTCAAGTCTATCCTCTGAACTAATTTACACTGAATAATTCTTGTTCAGTAATTAAATCTTACAGATGTTATTTTGACAATGGATGCAATTATGATGAAGAACTGAGGAATTCGTAATCCTGCCAAATCACCAGCATTTTAAAGTCGCTTAGAGCCCATGTGTAGACACTGTGCCGCACAGACCTTTGGGACCAGACTGCAACACGTAATGCTCATAATTGTGATTAGTCTGGGCCACCAGATGCACTGTTTTATCTCACAAAGGCATAAAGCAACAAAATGATGTGTAATTGGGGCATGAGGTCTCTGCAGGAGGACATTTTCTTTGATGTCAGCCAGGTGATTTGAAAAACTGTCTTGCTGCCATTCAAGATGTTCAGTGTAAAGATGAGAAAGTGTCTAGCAACTTAAGTTTCCACACCAATTAAAACTGTGATTATCTTTAGACAGACTTGTTGGAGCCAGTTTGGTTTCATCATGTTTTTGTGATGATCCAGATGGCATACAACTCCAGCTCTATGAGTTATATGCGGATTTCCTGTTATTGTTAGTGTCCCAGAAAACAATGCTTGCTGCATATTGAGGATGTTTATAATAATATTTAGGTACTTGTTTTTGTTTTTTTTGTTTTTTGTTTTTTTGCCTGTATAGTTTTTAGATAACAGTATGATATACCCCATGTGATGAATTAATTGTTTTGCATTTGAAAAGAATGACATTTTCTCAAACAATACTGCACTTTGAACTTTATTTAAAATAAAAATGCATCGTTTTGTGTGGTTTTATTGTCATCTGCACAGCTACTACATCAGCATCTGATGAAGAGGCAAGGCTTGATTTTCACCCCAATAGAGTATATTCTCTCTGCGCACTTAACGCTGCTTTTGCTCTCACCTTGCTATTACCTGTCAGTCACATTAATGTGCAGGGGGGATCTAGGCCCATTTTCCACCTCCTTGCTTTGATACCCACCAGCAAGTTGTTGTCAGTAAGCTCTATATACACCTTGTTCTCCTTTAGAAAGCTAATTTCATGCCTTTTAGACTTGAAGACCTGCATTATTGATTTTTGTTTCTACTTTCTTAAAACCGATCATTATTAGTGATTTTAAACTGAGCAGAGAAGCAATAATGAGTGTATTTTCCTCCTCTTCATTAAGTACACAATGGTTTTATAGTCACATATGCTTAAATTTGGGTCACAGTCTCTTATAAGAGACAAGATTGTCTCCAGTATTGGTCAGCCATTTATAGTAATAGTAGAAAAATGGTTAATTTTCCATACAGTCATCTGAATCTCAGACAATTGAGAGCTCGATCCAATAAGTTCAGTTTAAGTCTTTAGTATAATCCAAGTGGGCCTGATGCTGAGGCATTATATCAGTAAAACAGTGAATACAAATTAACCAGCATGTGGCGTGAATACAAATCCAGTCTTTTCTGACATTCTCTATCTGTTCTGCTTCATTCTGCAGTTGGTGAGCGGCGAATTTGATCTGGAGTCAAACTTTATCATCCAAGAAGCAGAAAGCATTGGCTGCATGGTTGAGCTGCTGGAGCACTGTGACATCACCTGCCAGGCGGAAATCTGGAGCATGTTCACGGCCATCCTTCGAAAAAGTGTTCGAAACCTGCAAACAAGCACAGAAGTAGGCCTGATCCAACAGGTGCTGCTCAGAATGAGCTCTGTGGAGGACATGATTGCAGGTTTGATCATAAAGTTATGATTTATTTTCAGTATTGGCACTGGTTGGATGTGTTTTTAAAAATATTACGACATAATTTCCTCGTTTTCATTTTCATTAAGCCAAGAATGTGCTCCAAAGATCTTGTGATTCTGGTGCTTTTGCCAATTTTTGATCTATTAAATGAACCAGTAATCTTAATCAACACCAGCATTATAAATACATATATACATATATAAATACAATTATAAATACACTTCATATATTCAGAATTTGTCTTTGATAAAGTGCATGCTTTAAGTCTGATTCCTGTATCTGCAATTAAAAGTATGTAATACAATGCAAATCAAACCATTTTGTTATTTCTTTTCATAGGAAACAGGAATCTGAGCATATTTTAACAGTATGTGGCTGAATCTGGAGCTTTTCAGCTAAAAAATGACAAACTTCCAGAGAACAGAGAATAGCTGCTGCATTTTTAAATTTATTAATGATGTAAACGGACTGATCCTGAAAAAAACTGAACTATCAGAGTCAGTCTTCAGAGCTGTCAGACAGCCCATACAAACATTACTCACTATTGTTTTTATCTTTGTAATTTTGGAAGAAACTTATTGCTTTGTGTCTTGTGGTGTTTGGTTAGTGGTATGTGGACACATGCGGTGCAAAGCCCTGCCCTTGTCATGGCTGTCCAGCTGGCCTGTAATTCGGATCAACTACTTATCCACTGGCTTATGCACAACACACGAACATTTTAAGTTTATTGGAAATAAGTTATGTGTGAGATGTGATGTATAAATGATTTTCTCTACTGTGTTATTGTGCCTCTAAATGAAAACAGTTTACCATGTAGGTATCCTATCGATTTAGTCATTCTCCATGTAATTACTGCAGAAAGGCTTTGTGTTTGATTTAATGGATTTCCACACACAATGAACTGTAAACTGTAAAGTGAAACCATATCTCAGAGAGTGAACAGTATGAGTATAATTCCCCACGAGGACCTCTTGTGCGGCGTGGATGAATGATTATATCTGTAAAATTCAGCTACATTTTAAGATAGACCATTCTCTCCCCTTTCTTTTTTTCGTATGCTCTTCGTGGTTTGTGTGTGTGTGTGATGTGTTTCTCTTTAAGACTTGCTGGTGGATATGTTGGGTGTGCTAGCCAGCTACAGCATTACAGTGAAAGAACTGAAGTTGCTCTTCAGCATGTTACGGGGAGAAGGAGGCGTCTGGGTAAGTTCTCTTATCAGAACAGAGAGCTAAATGTTAATCTGTCTGTTTTTGACTCTTGAAGTGCCTCCAGACATCCACAAATATTGATCTATTTTTGGCTTACTCGATACTTGACTGTGTACATAAGAAATTAACACACACATATATGGAGGTAATATATGTAATGATGATATTGTTCTCTTTGCCACCTGTACAGCCAAAGCATGCGGTCAAAATGTTGTCAGTGTTGAATCAGATGCCTCAGAGACATGGACCTGATGCCTTCTTCAACTTTCCTGGTCGCAGTGCAGCAGTAAGCTTTCACATTAGATTATTTTTAAAAAGAGAGAGCCTAGAGAGAGTCTGACATGCCACAAAGACAACTTTTACAAAAGAAACCGTGTGTGAAAGTCTTGATGGGATGTTGAGGACAAGATGTTTTTTCTGCATTTTTAATCAACACACAGCAGGATGCAGATTGAAGCAAGTAAATGAAGTAGAGTGATGCCATTAAATGTAATCTTTCTGTCTCACAGATGATTAGAGTTGTTTCAAAATTGCTGTATCTGAAGATTAATAGAAAATGTATTCAGATGCCTAAAGAGTAGCATCATGGCTGGATTTGCTTGTAAAAAGCTGGACACTTTTCATCATGAAATAATAATGAGAAGAAAAGATACTTTTAATAAACAGAGGTTTGAACTGTGAGATAAATATGCAAGATTTTACACAGCTCTCTTCCCTGCTAAGCTATCCTACCTGCTGTTCTGTTTATTTTAGGCAATTGCTTTACCTCCTATCGCGAAGTGGCCTTATCAGAATGGCTTTACATTCAGCACCTGGTTCAGAATGGATCCACTGAATAATATCAGTGTTGACAAGGACAAACCGTATCTCTATTGGTAAGTGCACATTGACAGTTGTGCTCAATATTTCATCTAATTACTTGAGTTTTGTATTTTTTGTCAGAAATCATACCCTTCCTGCAGCAGTCTATAATGCTTAACAGCAGCTTTACTTACATAGCTACATATTCTGACCTTCAGTGATTTTTCTCATCTAAGCAGATTATGACAACAATTTATTTTTTCAAGGTTAAACTAGTTTCACAAAAGCTATTTTTCACACTCTGGCAGCATCTATGCAATGCATTTTATGAAAAGACATCATTTTCTCAGATAACGCTCATGAATCATTATGGAGAGAGAGGGAATTAGGTGAGATTATTGAGATTAAAAGTCATGCCGGCATGAATTACAGTGGCTGGAGCACTGATTGCTGTGGTGGGAGACTCTATAGCTGTATTAATTTAGATTTGAATAAGTGTCACAAAAGGCTCACAAACCTGTTGGAGCTTGTGGATAATTATTGTTAAAATCAATAACTAAAAGCGCAGTGAGGCCTGGCTGCTCTTGTTTCTGTTTATAAAGGAACTCTGGGAGGAAATCACTAAAGACAATGCTGCATGTAAAGGAGCTTTGGGAAAGAATGAAAGAGAAGGTGGATAATGAAGATAAAAAGATACAACTGCCTGACAGCGAAGACTGATTGGTCAGATAAAACAGTTGGTGCTTACCATCTTCTGGCTGCCATCACTTTACCTTGATCTAACAACAGAAATGAAATAATCCCCTCACCTTAGAAAGGCTTGCTCTGTGTTTCTCTGATGTGTTACATCAAGAAAGAAAGGCTAAATATTGGCTAAGCTACAATTTTGGTATTCATGTGGCAACTATTTGATACTGACAGCCACAAAAAGGGTGAGATATGCCAGACTAATCCTGTTTCATGCATTGCTTTGAGTGCCTACCAGCTCAGTGGCAGGACATGTTAACAAGAATTAATTGTATCTGCAGAGATGGACTCAGAATCTCCAAGCCGTGTGTCTTGGCTCGGTGGTTGTTAGGTGCGAGGGCTTTCTATCACTGGCTCTACAACTAAGCCACAATATAAAGAAAACAAAGTCTGGCTTCCTCTATCTCCACAAAGATGTCTGTTTCAGAGGATTTTGATGAGTATGATGGAGTGGATGACTGCTTCATACCTGAAGACTTTGTGATAGTGGTGTAAAGTACGGACAGCAGAAGCAGAAAAGAGATGGAAAAGTATCGAGTACAAGATTGTTTATGTGCACACTGGGCCGTAGAGGGTCTGCTGATATTGTAAACTGTTTGCATTTTCCTTGATGGAGTCAAGACATTTACAGTGGAAAGATTAGACACAGCATTAGTTGTGTTGAAGGCATTTCAACCTTTTTACTGCTTTAGTTCCACCTTAGCTATTTAAATAAGCAGCGAGGCCTCCGTCTGCTAGCAGCTTTGTGTCTGCTTGGCCTTTAACTGTTATTAAATGAGGAGAAATGCATAATAAAATGTATAATTCATATTTAAATATACATTTCCAATAAGATTTCTTGACATGGTATTTAAAATCTTTCCACTTCAGCCTGTTTTCAGCATTGAAACGTCGTTCTGCTTGAGCTTAAATTTGTTACGCTTTGTTTACAGCTTCCGCACCAATAAAGGTATTGGTTACTCTGCACATTTTGTTGGAAACTGTTTAATTGTGACATCGCTCAAGTCTAAGGGAAAAGGTTTCCAGCACTGTGTAAAGTATGATTTCCAGCCCAGGAAGGTAAGAGCCATATTGAACAGTCTTTGGTTGATTGTCAAAATTTCCAGCTAATATTTATCATGTGAACATGACATGCAGAGTAAAGAATTTCCATGAATTTTGTTTTCATCAGAGAATATGATATAAAAATGTTTGTATGCATTTTAACTTGGTGAAATAAGAAATGAAGCATGAAGAAGTACTTTAAAGATAAAGAAGCCACATTAGAATGAAAGCTGCTGCATGAAATTATGGTCTAAGAGAAGAAGAGTGAATGTTTAAACTTGAAATGAACAACAATCCCATGCAGCTTCTGCTGCATTAATGTCTCTCCTTCAATCCATGGCCTGCTCTTTTCTCCCTAGTCGCTGGTGTATTTTATGTCTTCAAATATATTTGAAACCCCAGGAGTAAACATTGATGAGAAAATGAGACCTAATTTAACAGATTAGTACCTGTTACTGAAGGGTAGAAAAACTGATGTGCTGCATGTGTCAAACAATTAAAGGCTTCTCCAAACATTTGGGAACAAAATGTTTGGAGAACAACAGTGCAGGTATTGTCTCATAGAAGCCTATCAATGGTAAAACATGTTTGATTAGCTTTTTAATTGATTTTACATTCAGACATCAGCAGATGGGTGTAGCTCTTAATTGTCTTCAGGCAGCTTCGCTCAACCATGAATCTTCTTTAAGGTTTCCTTACCTTTGGGCGTAGACAGCTGTAATTACACTCCACACTGCCCTTCATGGGTTAAACCAATAAATAATGAGCTCACAGTCACACAAAGTGGACTGCTTATACTGTAAGGCTTTAAGGGGTCTGTTGATCTCACTTACAGCCCATAATATAAGCAGTTTGAGGGCTTTGAGTCATAGTGTGATGTTTGTGCAGCTCCAAAGTAGAGGAGAAGAAGATATTTTACTGACTATGTTTTTAGTGCAGGACTTAAAAATTACAAGAGTATATAGGTAACATGTTTTTCCTGATGGGAAATCTTGTATTTGGCACAAGATGGTTGTTTTATTGGAACATTATTTGGCAGTGTCCAGATGGAACGATATGAGCAGGCAACAATGCAAAAATGTTCCTTTTATTGCTCACAGATCTGTTCTTGCTCCTATTTCCATGTAAATTTCCATGTATAATTTTTTTATTTAGCTCTAAATGAGGTGTACAGATTTGGATTTATTTATTTATTTTTTGCATATGTAATTTCATTTAGGAAAATGCTTGAGACCCTGAGAGCCTGCTCTGTGTCGTCTCTTCTGGGTTACACAAAAGATTTTAGTTGTTTATTCTTGTCCACACAATCCATCCATAAATACATCTGTGCTTAGTGCTAGCTCTTCTTTCAGCCAGAGACTGATGTGACTTTGTACAGAGTAAAAAATGACTTGTCTTGCTTCTCATTAGTGTTTTCACTCATCCATTATTCACTGTTTCCCATTACAAAATACTGAACATTAGTTCTCAATCTTCAGTGCTTTGCCTTTGTAGTAACTATAAGGTCAATCTGAACGTTTCAGTTTAAAATAATATTTAGAATTATAAAGATGAATTGTTAAAAATCTTGTCCTATGATCTTAACTTCTCCATACAGCTGAAGGCAAATTGACATTAAGTAAAGCATCACGCAACTTACTAAATCTTTTCAATATATATTTTTTTTATTTCTTTTAAACTTCAGTGGTACATGGTCAGCATAGTTCACATCTACAGCCGTTGGAGGAACAGTGAAATAAGATGCTATGTAAATGGACAACTCGTTTCTTATGGAGACATGGCGTGGCATGTTAACACAAATGATGTAAGTTCCCTTTCTTTCAAATACTTGCTGCTGTCAAATTCTGTTGATTTTGATGTCTGCTTCTGGATGGACTGAAACTGACAAATCAATGCTTTGCATTTCTCATACTTGAGATAAAAAAAATGATGCCTCAGTATTTAAATTTTTCCAATAAAGTTTCATTTTACGTTGACTTCACCCCAGAATATAACAACTCTGTTTTAAACCCATACCTCACACATCTATGCTGCCTTGCGTCTGAGACATAAACAATTGGACTTGACAGTGTCGTACAGCGTGCTAATTTGTGCAGAGATTGAGCTTTAAATATCTTACATATAATTTGCTCAACCAGAGGTGGGATACATCTTCAAAGATGTGCACGATCCTGTAGCTGTGAAGCCACTTTTGTTTGATCCATGAAATATTCCACTGCAGTAACAGAAGCTGCCTTTTATTTCTGGTGGTATCATTCTGGGAAGGTTCATTTTCTACATGAGAAAACTCATTGTTACTAAGTATGATCATGCAATAAAACATATTGTTTTAGCTGAGTGAGAAACACATGAAGGTGGACAGAAATAAGGGTTCATTTGATGATCACACTGCTTTGTAGGTTTGCAATTACCTGGACCATTATTTTGATTAGAAACCACTGCTTCTCTTACTGAGAGACTGTACAACCAGGAACATTAAAACACTGTTTAATTGCACAGAAAATATTGTAAACTGACAGCTACAATAACTCATGTCACATGAGGACATGGAGTTAAAAAGCAAGAAAGTTGTACATATCCTGTTTGCTTTAGCTCGATCCTGATTCCAAAAACTAAATATTTTATCTTAAGTTTGTTTTGTTTAAAAGTAAATTGTTTTAGATATGTGAAGTTTTGGAGCCAGTATATAAAGGTATAGTTTTGACAATCAAATATTGTAGTTGGGTACACAGCTCATTTGAAAAGCAAACAAAGTAAACAGCCTTTAGCTTTGATCAGGACATGCACTAACTGTGGTATCAATTCAACCATTTCAACAATGTCACAATATGTATTTTTATCCAAAGTCACACTAGTTTTTTGCTAAGATCTTGTATTGCTGATGGGAGAGCTGAACCACTGTGCAAGGTCTTTTCCATGACATCCCAAGATGTATCTCCTTTTATTATTATTATTATTATTATTATTATTATTATTATTATTATTATTATTATTATTATTATATCCTAAAGTATCCCAAAGATCCTGAATGAGGTTCAGGTCTAGACTTTGTGGCAGCCAATCTATGTGTGAAAATGATGTGTCATACTCCCTGAATCACTCTTTAACTACTCAAGCCAGATGAATCACGGTGGTAAAGGAGAGAAAGTGGCGACTCTGATGTTCTTATATTTCATCTGCTTCTATTTTTACCCTGATGTACCCATCATTTTGGAACAGGGTAAATATGGACTCACTAATTTCCTTAAACTAAACAGCTGTTTAGTCCCAAATCCCTTGACCTTCTGTTGCATTGTACTTGTGGAAATACTTTTATTTTCAATAATAAACATGGTTATTAGCTCTACTAACACTGATTTTATTCATTTATTTTTATTTTAAAATTTGAATTAAATTTCACCAGCTGTTAAAGGGTTGCCTGATAACAGTCAATATTTTCCAACCATATTTGTATCTTAAAGTCCAACACTAGCCTTGTATTTCTTTATAATGCATTGGATTATACAATTCTAGTAGTTTAATCAATTTCTTGAGCATATTTTTACTTCGTGCATGGCCATAATTTGACTTGATGACCATTTTTTCCAAGAGTCAGTCACACGATGTGTCTTCTGAGATGGACAACTTGTTGCTGCAGTAATAAAACAATCGTAGTCTCTTACCTATTTGCTTAATTTAATCAAAGCAATGCCTTTTTCTTTTGGATGTGCAATGCATTTTCCTTTTTGCTAAATGCTACTGTGTATCCTTTTCTTTAGTCCAGGAGTACCTAATGGTATAGCTACCTTTCTCTATTTCTTTTTTGCAGAGTTATGATAAGTGCTTCCTTGGGTCCTCAGAGACAGCGGATGCTAACAGAGTATTCTGTGGGCAACTAGGAGCTGTCTATGTGTTCAGTGAAGCCCTCAATCCTGCACAAATATTTGCAATTCATCAGCTTGGACCAGGCTATAAGGTATGTGCTTGAGGGTGGCTAAATTAGATTACACGTAAGCAGTCTGCATCACCGATCCATCTGTGAAATCAATGAGAAGGGCTGTCCCGATGTAGTTCCTTTACCTTGTATCTCCGTCCTGCTTTTCCACCCAGATAAACGACTGCATAAATTAGGCAATCTTGGAAATAATAGCACAGTACACTAAGAGAAGCAGCAAAAACTCCTAGGGGGATAAAATCCTGAGCCAACCTATATCAGCTGCAGCAGGTGTAGCTCTCCCAAGCGTCTTGACTGGGATCCAATCATGAAAGTGGATGTAGAGCATGCTGGCCTGCCTAGAAGGCCAATTGACAGGAATGCATCCAGTTGTGACAAAGAAGTCTATGCAGTTTCCTTTTTATTTAAATTACTGAGATTTTTTTTTACATCTTAACACATTTTTTTTTTAAAAATATTCAGCTTTTTGTTTAAATACTTTTCTTCATCCTGTTTTATTTTTGCTCCTGATAGTCAAAATACAGCTCTTTGTTCAAACCTGCTCAGACCTGCAGTCTGTTCCTAATGGGACAACAACTGCCAAATTATCTCTAAACACAGGATGTGTCTCAGACAATTTACATCTCTGTTGTTTACATGCCACCTATGCTCTGTTTTTTCTGTATTTCTGTATTTAACAATAATTTTTCTATGGCTGCAGAAAAAACATGGCATCACAAATGTGACAAAGTAAACCTTAATTTGTGTGAAACATTTGGATTCAGGTCTTTTCTGCGTATTTTGCAAATGATGGTTAACCTGTAGGGGCCTTACTTAGCTGGGCTCCATTAACACACCAACACTGTGACGTTATTGTTCTATTTTCTGAAAATAATGAAGACAATGTTCCTGGAAGAAAATGACTTGTAAATGATTCAGCTGTGAAACGCCAGGTGAGTCGCTGTTATAGGAGACCTGTCTGCATAATTATAGCTTTGTTTTATTTTAGAACAGCATGGTTAAGTGAGTGCAGCAGATATTTGTTACTTCTCAGCTTCACAGTTGAAAAATCATTTTAACTGATGTTTGATTTATTTTCTAAATTATAGTTGGTTCATCCATGTTTGATGTCTGACACACTTTCTCTTGCTTACAGGTTTTATATATAACTGTAACCTCTGCAGTTAGTTTAAATGCAGAGATTATTGCTGCCAAGAGTTACAATTTCTCCAGCATGCTATGATGTATGACTGTAAATATGACAGACCTCTTAGCAGAATCTTCTCCCCAGGCTCTTTACAAAATGCTGCATGCAGAAATGTGCTCTGAGTTTAGATGGACTCTTGGTTATTTCATTTAAAGCGCTAACAGACAATTTATGCTATAAATTCCCAACTTCTTATAAGACATTAAACTTTCTCAGCATTTCAGAGATGTTGGTTGGTCTATCCACACCAAAGTGACTAGTAGCTTACTGTAATATGTTTCTGTAATTTATCACTGTTATTTTTATCAGTTCATCTTTGTGCACCTAAGAAATGGTAAATAATTCATGCTAGAGAATAACATGCCGAGCACTTTGCTTGAAGAATGTAAGCGATGTAGGTTATTAAAAAAGAGAAAGATTGTCCATATTTTATATATATTTTAAGTGATACTTCATGTGTCCCTGACTCTGCCATTTACTGCACACCAAGTATTACTCATTGGTTTGACTAGTCAAAGTAATTAAGGCATGACTGTACATCTTTTAATATGATGCACTTAGTGTTATTTCTGTCTTTGCCCTCCATCACCACTGCCATATGTGTGCTGCATGAGCAGATTAGCCTCCTGAATTTGTGCCAACACTGCTCTGCAGTGCGCACCACATGTCCAAGATGAGATGGATGAGTCTTGTTCTTCCTTTCATCCATTTCTTTTTATCTTAATGCATTAACTACACTATGTTATATACAATATTACTCAAAATAAACTTGGAAGATATCTCAATCTGCAATTTCAGGCAGAATGTAGTACATTGGTAAATTATTTAGTGTGAAATCATGTTTATGACTGCATTGTTAGATGTGTTGCTTCACTCCACTTAGCACTGCTCTCCTTTTCCTCCATGAGAGAATAAAACACCCAGCTCAACACCCTTTACTCATATACCTGAAAATACGGGTCTATTAAACATACCTGCCATAAATGCTCTTTTGCTGTTGATAAAACAATTACTTTGACTCAATCTCTAGGAGGGGATTTATTATACCACAAGTGGACAAAATAAAATCTTGGTTGCAATGTTAACATGTTCTGTTTATTATTTTTCATCTAAATATGAATATGATTTAGTCATTTATTGAATTATTGCTAAATCTATATTTGGTTTGTTGTCGCATTCAGACTAAAGGTAACACTGAAGTGTTCCAGATGCTCAAGTGGATGCCCCTTATCAATAATGGCTTTTAGCAGTTGGGGGAGGTGGAAGGGGAAAGCTGTTCTAATTTCCTATGACTGGTTGATCTGTGGAACGATGCTGTCACGCTACAAGGTTTTATGGTCAAATTCAAAAGTACTCGTCTCTTATTTTCATACTGTTGCCGGGCTGCCAGTAGCGCAGGGCACTGGGGCTTGTTATTTCTTGTCAATTAGACCCCAGGAACGTTGGAAGGATGTTAGAGACTACAAGATGAGATGCATGACGACTGCTGTGTAGGGTTGATCATAGAAAACCTCTGATCCTTTTTATCCCTCTTTTTTGTCGTCAGACTAAAAGGAAATGCCATCAAATATGGCTCATCCCATATAGTTTCTGGATCTGTATCAGAGCCATTGTTCAGCTGCTAATTATTCTTTGAAAGTATTTTAAAAGATTGAAATGAATTTCTATGATCACTAACAAACATGTTATTTAAACATTGTATTGTGCAATATTTTATTAAAAGAGCTGCAAGATAAAAATGATGATTACATTTTCTTTTTGTATTTTCTGTGCTTTAGAGGAAATGGAAATATGATTAATCATATATAGTAGTGTTCAGAACCTGAGTCAGCACACTTTTTACCCCTTCACTGAAAATGAACAAAAATGTAGACACTTTTAGTCAAATGCATGTGTTGCATAATGGATTTTACATTTCTACATTCTGTCTAGGATAAGTCAGCGTTTCTGTAACTTTATCTTTCCATCGTGTCACAAGATGCTTGCTGCATGTAGTTTAGAGTGGGGAGATAAAAACAGTTCTGTCATTCATTAATAATCCAGTGCTTTTGATTAGAGGGATTGATTTCAGTATTAAACAGTCTATTCACACAAGTTTGACAGATTAATACAGCTCATATGTCAGCTGCTAATTGATTGAGTAAATTAAGACTAGTTTGTTATTGACAAGCAATTTGTTATGTTAGCCATAATGAGTGTACTATTGAGCCATGAACTGATTGAAGCTGCACATTCGTCCAGCCATCAAAATGCCTTGAGACTTGTCTCTGGAGGTGTATATAAAACATTAACACAGTTCCAGTAAAGAGTTTCATAATCATTGCAGTAATTAGCATTAGTGGCAATCTAAGCCAAATGTTTAAAACAGCTTATGTGGGATTTTTTTAACAAGATGGTCTTAATATTAGCTGAGTGTATTTTGTAAGTTTTCTCTCTTATTAATAAGTTCTAAAGTGACATAGTAATGCAAAGCTTTATTGCACACTACCAGTTTTAATAAGGTTTTTTCCAACCATAATCCAGCATCTATTACTTGGTAAAATTCAAGCAGGTAAACATTAATTTGTGGGATCAAAGCATGTTTGATCCTTCTTGTCAACCCCTGTTCTTCCTCATTCTGCTGTAGAACTAGATGCATGCATTAAACAATGATCCTCTAACAAAAAGAAAAAATCTGGTGCAAGCAATCAAAACAAAACAGAAGCAACAAGGCAAATATATATACATGACATCCATATTGGTATCACATAAAACTTGAAATCCACGAAAATATCTGTGCAGCATAACAATTTATTAACTTGCTCCCCAAAGATATGCACATGAAGGATTAAATTATTATTTCACTCCCTGTCTAACTCTTTTTCTTTTTTCTCATGTAGCTTTTCTGATTAAATGCAGTGCCATAGAGCTGCTTCATTTAACTTACTTGCTCAACTGATAAATTTGTCAAGAATGGTTTACATCACCGAAAAGTAAATTGTGCTGCCTTTTGTTGCCGATTGCATCAGTAAAGAATTATAGAACTGAAAAAGACTGCTTTAATGAACGGAGAAAATGCATTTAAAGCTGCTGCATTACTGTAGTGCACTCATTGTCAACTTTTCAATTTTAAATAGATATTTTTTCATCAAGTTATAATTAAAAGATAAAATTCAAAAGACACGGAAATGGTGCCTGAGTAGGCAGGAGCTTCTCAGTCCATTCCCTGCCATCCCCCATGCTTCCCTTTTATCTCTCTCATTTCCCCTTATTTGCTCCCTTTTTCTTACAGAGTACTTTTAAATTTAAGTCAGAGAGTGACATCCATTTAGCAGACCATCACAAGCAGGTGTTGTATGACGGCAAACTGGCAGGCTCCATCGCCTTTACCTACAACGCCAAAGCCACTGATGCCCAACTTTGCCTGGAGTCTTCTCCTCATGAAAATGCCTCCATCTTTGTGCACTCACCTCACGCCCTTATGCTTCAGGTGAACTTACATAGCTGTTCCTGTTTGCACACTATCTAAGGCAGTGATGCATTCATTCATGCTCCCCTGATATTTTTTAAATTCAGTTGGTATGAAGGTGTGTTGATGGGTTTTATATCATCACAGGATGTGAAAGCCACGGTGACTCACTCCATCCACAGTGCCATTCACTCCATTGGTGGTATCCAGGTACTCTTTCCACTCTTTGCTCAGCTGGACTATCGTCAGCTGAAGGACAGCCAGGTGGAAACTACAGTCTGGTAAGAAGTAGAATAAAAAAAAACAATACATAATTTGTTTGGACACATTAAAAGGTAAAGGCATGACATAAATGAGATGTTGCATAGTTTGTAGTTTCAAAACTCTTGTTTTTTCTGTATTGCTTTGTTTGATTGAAAGAGATCTATCCACATCCACATATTGGGAAATTTTCCTTAGTTTGGTTTGTATTTGTAATATTAAGCACAAGAAATTAGGACTGCAACAGGAAAATGTATTTAAAGTTCCCATATTATTCAAAGTGGACTTTTGAGATTTTAACCTTCTATAAGTGTTAATTTCGCTGTAAAATGATTCCGGAAGCAGTTTTATTTTTCATCTTTGCGTTTTTGTAGTTTTATCGCGTTAAAAGAAGCTTAAGCAGAGCAAACGGCTTGACGTGGCACTGTGGAAACTCCCCCCTCCTAAATGTATTATAAAATACATTTGAGAATGAGGTGTACTTTCTTTGCTGTGAATGGGTCTTGATTAAAACCAAATGGAATATTTTTCTTTAAAAACTAAGTAATTTTTATGCTTTTGGTTATCCAGGAAGTTTTTAGTGGACAGATCATGCCTTTTTGGTACTCATCAAATGTGGTCTCAGGACCCTTAATCTAATGCATTTAATAGTGCCGAGGGACTAATAAATGAGTTTTCTGCATTCTGCACCAACAGTTTTCAAGCTGTAGTTTACTTTGCATCATTATCTCCGCTCTCTGATTTCAACCTTTCTCATTCCTGTCAGCTGGTCTGCCCAAAGCTCCATCCAGTCTACAGTGTGCTGGATGGAGTCTGAGCTCGGCTATAATCCAGTGTATATTTAATGACATGGATGGACTCCGGTGTGGCCACATAGCAGCACAAATCCCTGATGCCCAAAGCTCTCTGCCTCTGTAGACTCCACTCATTTGGTTCTCTGTCCGCCTGCCTGCTTTGCTAGCATGTTAGCTTCTTTTGCTTACAGTATTTGACTATTCCAAACACTTTGCTTTGTCCTTATTTCAAATTGAGTTCCTCTATAATGCCTGATGGCCTTCAGAGTTCAAAGCTTCTGCAACAATTAGCTCCCTGCTCTGCCTGAGGATTTACTGCTCTCAATAGCACTCTGAGATAGTGGCTTTATTTAAAATAATCTATCATTTTAATACAGGTTCTCTAATATAGCTCTCTGCCGGCTTGAAGTCAAAAGAACAGTGATAACTTCAGTCATTACTGCTCTGTTAAATTTGAAGTAATCTGTGCTTGCAGTAAAGGATCAGAGGATAAACCGAAAACACACAATCTGAGTATCTTCCAGTTCAATGTTTTCTTCAGACTCATTAGTAGCAAGGGTGGAGCAGAAGTGAGAAGGGAACAGCATCCTGAAATAGCAGACAAGCAGAGACACATCAGGTTGAAATTAGCTCTGATTGCATGAGTATGTGTGCAGTGTATATCCACATTATATGGGTAGGCCTGCACAGGAGTGATTGTGTTCTTGTGATTGTTGTGCTGGAGTGCAAACCTCTAGAGGATGTGGGGGAAAGCCGATTAAGAAGTGTCACCAAGCACCACTGTCACTCAGCCAAAAGACTTCAGCTGAAAAGAGCTACAACAAAGAAGAAAAAATTGCCTTCACTGCACTGCCTTGCCCTCTTGAACCCCCCCTCCCATACAGATACATACACACCCTGTCACAGCTCTGTCCCTGGAGAACCCAGCAAACCAAGCTTTTCTTCTGATTTGGAGAATGACTAAAGGAGTGAACTGAAGTCCCATACTGATTGCTGATCCTCTGAATTTGACCTTGTTGTTTGTGTGTTAACCCCCCGCCCCGAACTGCCACAACATCTCCATATGCTATTGTAGCTTATGAAGTAATCCCTTCATCACTTTCAGCAACTCTACGATTTCTTCATTTGCACGTTTTTATTTTAGCCTAATTTTCAGTGAATAGATGGATACGTTATTCATTCATACTTGAGACAGGATTACTTTTGTTTTTGCAGTGCCACCCTCCTGGCTTTCCTGGTTGAGCTACTCAAAAGCTCTGTGGCCACCCAGGAGCAGATGCTGGGAGGAAAGGGCTTTTTGGTGATTGGATACCTACTAGAGAAGGTATAGTACAACTTTGTAATACTGCATCATCTGTCTGGAATTCAACATTACTAGATTGATGCATCTTTACTCATAAAAATAGTCTTATTGTAGCTGTGGTCTCATTAAAATGTTCTACATGATATCTTTAATTGTGTGAAATAATATGCTAAGACTCTTTGCAGTTCTCTATACAGTCCATCACCATTTGAAAATCTGTAGCTTATGACCTTTCATTTTGTTATTGAATTATGGATGAATGGAAAATTATAAGCAGTTTTTTCAAGCTTTTCTTTGAGTAATGCATCAGCTTTGAAACTTCCCTCACTGTACCTACTATCAAGGTGCATTTTATCTTGTCTGTACTCTCAAAGCTTTGTCAATAGTCAGATCATCCTTTCCCTGCAGCTGAATCCTTAGTGTCTGAATTAAACAATACTAAACGAGCAACGCGTCCCCCCTTTCCGCATCAATCTTTTTTTACCCATTTTGAGATGCAGATATGACAGCCGGTGTCCCCAGAGAGCTGGCTCTTTTCGTACACTGAGAAATGACTCCACTTTGTCACTCAGTGACTTGCCTGCCTGCTGGCTTCAGATGCTGTAAACTAACAGCCAGGCAGATTCGGCACCTGAAAGCTCCCTTTTTTCTTTTTTTTTTTTTTTTTGCTTCTTACCCTCCTCCTGTTGCCAGGTTTCACACTTTCACATATCACACCATCTGTTCGTGATATGTTTATGCCACACCTTTCCTTTCTCCGGGACCTTCATTTTTCATTCACCTGTGCCTTAACAAAGTCTCCACCCTGACTGAGAATTGGTGCCAGACATTGCTCTTAAAAAGTAGAATTGTCTTCTAAAATGTCCCGTTTATTATCAGTGTCAAATTGCTTGAAATAAAGCTCCACTTTTTAACTGTAAAGTTAGCCTTTAAATCAAGAGATGCTACAGATATTCTTCTGAAGTTCTTCTGGGAAACTATTTTATCCTCTAAAAGACATTTCACCACATATTTCCTTTTTTTACATGTTTTTAGCTAATTTTTCTCTGAAACATACACAGCATCAGGAAAGATGACCAATGCTTACAGCAATCTTGGCAATAAATACATGATGTAGCAGTTTATTTTATATTATTTGTGTGTCTTTCTATTTACAGTCTTCTCGTATACACATTACAAGAGCTGTACTAGAGCAGTTCCTTTCATTTGCTAAATATCTGGATGGTCTAACACATGGAGCACCACTGCTGAAGCAGCTGTGTGACCACATCCTGTTCAATGCTGCTATCTGGATCCACACCCCTGCAAAGGTGAGTCCCTGAATGTAACTGTAGCACAAGAGGATGCATATAAAAACATGTAGGAGACAGTTTTTCCTGTCAAGGACGAGGACACTGGTTTCTTTAGACTGAGAAGAATATAAATTTAATAATGAAGATAAAAGAAGTTCAACATACAATTAACATTGAAACATGAAGGGACAAAA
>JBAMHX010000010.1:9635385-9645811 GCA_037177515.1 Pseudomugil tenellus | reverse complement strand
CCTGAAAATAAGGAATATTACCAGTTATTAACTTTTGGTCTCACAGACTGAACTGTAACAAAACTACATAAAAAGTGTATTTTACTCAGTACTCACAACTGTAGTCAACATGACCAAACGCTCTCTCTACAGTCCCAAACTACAGAAGGCTCTTGTTTGTTTGCATATCTTGGTATTCTTTGCAGCATAGATGAACTTGCCAATATAACTAAACACATCTGATGTGAAAAGAAGTTCTTAGAATAGTTCAATACATCAAGGGAACCTTAAGTTGGTAGAGGTGTTTGCAAACATGATGGGCAGGTGTGACTAAGATGTCCTTGGGCTTCATTGGCAGTAAGTTGCGGTCTAGGCTGCCTGAGAGTTTGATCAAGCTGCAACCTCCATTGGAAAATAAATTAAGCCTATGCAGAAGTGCCAAAAATTGCATCATCCGCTAGGGGCTCATTCCAAAACAGAACAAATCCTGATAGAGGCCCATGCTAAAAAAGACAACTTCACAGCAGAAATCAACATGTTTTAGAGCTTGGTTAAAAAAAACATTATAGATTAAATGTATAAGTTTTATCTTCATGAGAACTGTGAAGGGAGTGATCTTTTTTTATAACTCATCCATTGAAATGTAACATAATTAGGACAGTGTTCTATGTTTTTTTGATTGACAGGAATCCTATATACACCAGGAAGAAGGCAGTGTGTAGCACAGCTAGCCAGTTAACGGCACCATTTAGCTTAAGTACACCTACATCAGTTAGCCAATAAGCTCCCATTAGATCAAAATGAGCTTGGTTATCTTTTAGCTACGGGCAGCTTGGAGTTTGATAGATGTCAGTCATCTATGCCCTCACTCCCAGACCCTCTCTCTACAAATTTTTGTATTTTCTAGTAGAGGATAGTGGGAACTGCGCACTGCATAAATGAGAATGCAGAAAGAAGAGGCCAAAGAGAGTTTTCTCTGCAGGGCAGCCATACTTTTCTATAGAGAAAGGGTGAAAGGGTCAAAAGGACGGCCATCCCTGAGGAGCTCAGAGTAGACCCAATGCTCTGCTGCTCCTCTGCTTGGAGATGTGGCATATGAGACGACTCAGGCATCTGATTAGGATGTATCCTGTTGCCTCCCTGGTAAGGAGTTTTGGGCACGCTCATCTGGAAGGAGACCACAGGGAAGACTCAGGATGCTCTGGAGGGACTACATATTACGGCTGGGCTGGGAACGCCCTGGAATCCCTCCAGCTTCAAGAAGTGCCCCTGCAACCTAACCCCAGATAAAAATCAAGAAAATGGATGGATCGATGGCAAATAAACTTGAACTTAAACTTGAAGTATAGTCCATCTTCTGATAATAAAATATGATATAAGATTATCATTATTTAAGAACATAAAAATATTTATTTAAGGTGTTGTTTCATTTATTATTTCTCAAAAGCTGAAATAAAATTTTGAAGTAAGACAATGGTGAAAAGAGAGAAGCATTAGAAAGTAGCATTTCATCTAAGTCTTTAATTTTCTCATCTTTGATTGCTTCATTCACTTTCTTTCAAACTCCAGATGGTCCACGGCCAACCCAGAAAGAAGTCATTTCTCTGCGAGCATTCATGCTTCTCTTCCTCAAGCAACTTATTCTGAAGGTATGGCCCACCTGTCCTCATCCATCACACTCTCCCGCACGACTGCACTGAGAAAGTAGAGATTGTGCCTGTGTTATCATTATAAATGTTCGACTGGTACACTCCTCAATAAATGAAAAAGAACCATCAGCTATAGTGGATAAAAAGGATTAAAAATTTAATAGGAGGAAATTGTTTTAGCTTTGATTCCTAATTAATTATTTGAGTCAAGCTACCAACCATTTGTGGGTTTCAGCATTACAAATTACACTAATTGCTGTTTTTCTCTGTTATTGTAATTAATTACATTTGGAGTAGCTGATAGTCAATTCAATGAATTTAGCCCATTGAAGGTTATTTTTTTTGGTTATAAATGGGCAGCAGATGAACACTGAATTATTTATCATAATTGATTAAAACATGCAAATAAAAGAAAAATTTCAGCTCCAGGGTTTTTGCTGCTTTGGACCACATATTTTAAGTCACCGTACATTTGCATATACTGCAGCGAGTTCTTTTTTTTAAAAGCAATTGTTTGGCTACATTCTGTAAGAGGTGTCTCAGGTAACATTTAAACACGCTTTAAGAGATTAAACCTACACAACAATAACCTGATCTGCCTGATGGTTTAAAAGAAAATGCTTGTATTCTGTTGACACCAATCATTTACCAGGAGTGCTCAATTCGGTCCTACGAGGGCGGCAATCCAGCAGATTTCCCATGTACTGTATGCCTGCTTCAGCACATTTGAATCTAATTAGATGGACCTAACAGGCCATTAGGTTCTGGACAATGATTCACGAATGAAACAGTTATGCTGAAGCAAGGATACATAGAAAACCTGCTGTATTATACACACACACACACACACACATTACTTTCCTTTAACATCCTTGGTGTTTTGCTTTACTATTTTGCATTCTTTTAGGATCGAGGTGTGAAGGAGGATGAATTACAGAGCATCCTGAACTACTTGTTGACAATGAATGAGGTACATGGGTCTTCCTCTTCTCCACGTTTATTTACTCACCATTTTGTTTTGACACTTTTCTTTTGTGGGCTTCAGGGCCATAGGAAGAAAGTGTTTTTTGATGCAAACTGGCTCTGAATAAAAAAAAACCTTACTTGTGGAAGGCAGCATTAGCTGGAAAGGAAGGATATACTTCAGAGATTATACAGATCTCATGTCCTTGGTTCCAAAAACAACTTCATTCAACAGTTCTGACATACATTGGAAATGACTACAGAAGTGAGGGTACCCAACTCCAACAAGTTGATGCAGTTCTAATAGTGATTGCATTTAGTGTGGTCTAAGTCCACTTAGTGCAGCAAGCTTAGGTCCATAGGTGGACAGCAAGAAAGTGTAAAACTAAGCAATGTTTGGAGTATGGCTTGCTGCAGGTATTTAGCAGATGGTTACCAGGCACAGAATGTTGCTGCAGATTCGCTTGAAGATCTTTAGGAAAAGAAATTGGTACCTTAAAACAGAATAGCGATGTCAATCATTTGCCCATCTGGCAGTGAAGTCATGCATAGGAAGAAGCTTTTTCAGGAGCAGCTTTAGCCTCTTCCGCATAGGGATTTTCATGAACAGAAATAAAATGCACAGTGGAACACAAGTTGTAAAGCAAAGTTCTTGGTTTATCAGCTGATCTACATCCTTGCCCTCATTAATGGCCACACATTGTTTTGCTTTGAGATTTTTATTAAGGTACTGCTTGTTCACACTGAGCAAGTCAGTTTGGGTGGTTTGACCATGTTGACACTTCTAATTCCATCAGGTAACCCATGGCGCCTCTTATTTAAAGGTCTACTTGATACTGGCCACTACATAGTGGCACCATTGTTGACCCAGGATCAGATAACGCGGTTGTATGTCCTACCTTCCCGGGAATAACACATAATCCTACAGAGAAGACCAAAAAGCCTGGAACGTTGTTCCCTTTGTACAGTTCAATTCAGCTTTATTTGTATAGTGCCGTTTAAGGTCAGTGTCGTCTCGGCAAACTTCAGAGAGCAATTTGAGCCAATTCGTAATAAACAGCCTAACTAGGGAAAAGTAAAAGATTGCATTAAATTTTGACTTGGATCCAATCTCACATCCTGAGCTGCATGAGGCGACAGTGGGAAGGAAAACCAGTTTGATTTTACTCCAGTTTGTTGCTGCTGCTAAAATATCTAATGCATATATATTTGGAAAATAGAAAGATTGTCTGTTTTGGTGGTCAAAGAAGTTATATCTTAACAAATAAAGTGCATATTATCTCAACTGCTCCTGTTTCTAACTTTGTTTTTTGCTCTGTTTCTGTCATGATTTGCCTTCAGGATGACAATCTCCATGATGTGTTGCAGTTAGTTGTAGCCCTAATGTCTGAACATCCAGCATCCATGATTCCTGCTTTTGACCAGAGAAATGGAATACGGTATGCCTCACATGGGACAACACAAGACATGGTGCTATGGCAAATATAAAGGATTTATTTCAAAGACAAAAATCACTTACAAAAAATCTCAGCAAAAAACGTAGCACAGAAATATACAGTGTTTATTTATATGCACACATACCATACATACTGTGGGATATCACAAAATGTAAAATATACATGCGTATGTGTTATAAGGATATGGTTGTTGCTTACACAATGACTTGTATTTATTGCCAATGGAATTTCATTCCCAAGAAAAGTGGTCAGCCAGTGCACAGCCTTTTCATCACCTAGACTACAGCTAATTCTCTTAAGACCATGTACTGCTGCCAGTTTCCACTCATATGTGTGTATTACAGGGTAATCTACAAACTCCTGGCCTCCAAGAGTGAAAACATTCGTGTACAATCCCTTAAAGTACTTGGGTACTTCCTGAAACATCTGGGACACAAGTAAGTAAAGTTTACCTGCAATGACTGTGCATGACAGGCCCACTTCCCCATCCTAAAGGCTGTTACATGAAATGGATATATGCAAAAACTACAAAGTATAGGCTAGCACATCTCTGTATCCAAATTATAAAAGTACTCACATTTATTTGATTTATTTATGTGCCTGACACCACTGATATGTGTTTTGCCATAAAACCTTCAACCGTCTGACCGTCAGATACAGAATACCTACAACAAATTTAAATCCTATTAAATATAATGTATAAATTAATATTACTTTGAAAAATTAACATTAATAATTAACATTTTCCTCAGGGCACCACCTTCTATTTTCTAGCTTACCTTAGTAAACTATAGGCATAAAAGTAAACCTATTATATGATGGTTAATAACTCAAAGAGTAAAAGTGATTAATCAGTTTTAATAAATCAGTCTGATGCTATTTTTGTAACTTCTTGTTTTAATTGACTTGAATCATGACCAAGGAAATCAAGACAGACAACGACCAGATAATAAAGTGAATATTTATTAATCTAATCTAAAGTCTATATATGTGCTAAATATGATTTAAAATAATAAGGAAATAAAGAAAATAAGAAAATGTAAACAAACAAGCCAAACAAACATGAACCGATGATGTGTAAATATGCTGATTAACCTGAATTTCTATTGTGAAGGAATGTAAGGCTGTAATGAGAATCGAGTATAAATTAAATAATCTGATGTTTATTAATTATGTCTAAAGAAATTAAACCAACTAAGGCCTGAAGAAGATTCATAACTCGCCAACCATCATTATTAAAGATAGTTCCTCGAATGAGGACACTAGGTTGGTTCAGAACCGCTTACTTAGGACCTGTGGCCTCGACTGGTCTGAGATCCGTTCTGGGGCGCTGACAAAGATATTGGTCCATTCTGCCGCTGGTTCAGAATCGGTAAGCTTGCTTGTCTGGGTTTGGAGTCTCAGCCTCTCTCTCTCCTGGATCAATGGCTTTGTGGCGATGACAAATCGAAGTTGTTCAGGACCGAAGATGGTAAAAAGGGTCTAATTGATTAGGTGTGGCTTAAGAAGCTTAAATTGTGCAGCCCGGCTTCCTTTGTTCTCTATGTTCATCTCATTGTCTTCTCAGCTTCTCTGAGCATCTCTCCAACTCAAACTTCTTTCAACAGAACCAACAGTGTCTGTTTGCAGTTCAGATTCTGTGCTTCTCTTGTGGAGGCAGGGCTTTGAGACAGTCCAGCCAATAAGCATTCTGTGGGTTTGGCTGCAACTAAGACCTGAAAATATCAATTAAAACATAAAACATAGATTAAATAATTAAAATCAAATTGAGAAATATAATTGCACATAAAATAAAACAATAGTTAAAATAATTTAAACAAATAACAAATAAATATTTAAAATGAATACCATAAAAGATCGAAACACATAACTGTTAAAATGTGATATTATGTGAGCTGAGGATCAAACCAATTGTAAACGTCCTGAAGAATATTTTTAGAAAGTTCATGAGGTTATAAATGTAAAATGTTGGGTTTCATTTAACTCTTGGTCAATTGTAAGAGTAAAAGAAGAAACTTTCACTAGAGGTGTGAACAAAGCATCCCCCTTTCTCCTTTGTCTTTGGTGAAGGCGACCAAATGGCTTTAGTTATCTTTCTGTAGGGATGTTAATTTAGGATCTGAGGCCTTATTTATGAAGCTTTCTTATGCTAAAAATGGGTCTGAAATTTCCACAGGAACTTTGGGATTTATAAAAATAAACTTGTCATAGAAGAGTCCGTACCGCTGTGCCAACTTTGGACCTGGCGTAGTAACATTTTGGATAGGGAAATCCGGCTGCACTGCTGAGAAGCCACAGTAAACACACGTTTGTTATCATTCACACTAGACTTTGTATTATTGTAATCAAAAACATGTAGTTATTTATTCTATTAATATGTATTTAACACTGGAACAGCCAACATTCCACACTTACTAGAACATGCATTTTGACTGCTATATTTAGATCGCAATTAATTATCTTCATACGTATACCGCTGAAATTATAATACATTTACTTAGCTGACTAATGTTTTAAAATATAAAATTACACCAAATTAGTTCATTCAAAACTTTTTATTAACATCAGATTTTGTGTGTCTAAACGTAGATTAACAAACTTGGGATAAAAAGTGTAAAGAACACAAACAGTTAAACGAGCTGTATAAAAAACATTAATCTGTTATTATTATTACTATTTACACTATTTAAAATGAGGCAGGACATAAAGAGCGCAGACTATCTCTCTTCTGCCCACACAGCGAGCACACACAGCTTTGCCGCAGGTGCCGGAAGTTTTTTTTTTCATGCAGCTTCTCCACACTGAGCACTTCCTCATTTTAGGAAACTGCTGCACCCGTAAGTTGTGCCGTTTCTGTTATTAACCCTCCCAGTAGTTATCACTTTCATCAGATACGTCATCCTGATTGGACTCTCCACCAGAATCGTCACCACCCACATCCATTAGTCAAAGCCGTTTCTGCTGTCATGTTTCTCCTAAACCTCTGTGCCATATTCAGCCTTTTTATATTAGCCTTAAAACAAAAGCTAGCAAAATTATTTTCTAAGTAGATTAACTTCCCTAAACACTTGCAGAGATGATCTTTGACAGCTGTCAAGTTTCCCGCGGGGGTGGGGTTGGGGGTTTGTTTTTTTTTAGCTGCAGCAGGAAAATAGAACATTGGATATCTTCCAGTCAAAATGATCCTCGGTAGTTAGAATGAGTCATATTTCCTTTGTCCTTGATATTTTAATTATAACATCTTTGAAAGAAAATCTATATAGTTTTAGGAAAAGTCAAGGACCAACAAGAGTTTATTATTTAATTTAAAAAAGTTAAGTATACAAATTTCAAAACAGTCAAAATGACTACCTTGGCCATTCTAGTGTTAAACATGTGAGCACAGAATGCTTATACCAAAAACGTTGTGCTTATTGGTACATTACCTATGAGAGGGTGTCCACCAATCCGAGTAATTACTGAGTATTGCTACAAATATCGTGGTGACACCTGAGTGTAATGTGTCACAAAAGATGTGCTTTCACTTCTTGCAGACTGTGGTAGGATGAAGATGGGGAGAGTTTTCGGGGGTCATAAGGATTACTTGGTCAATGATGATGACTGACTGATAAGCAGGTTTCCTCCTACAGGTGTGTACGGAAGTGGGTCCAGTGTTGGAGCACCCGAATCGCCGGTTACCGGCTGTTTTGGACGGTATCATGAAAATGACAGGTCGATAGGTGAAGTTTCCCGACACTGTGGGAGAACAGGCCAACATCAAATCGGCACGATTGACTGCACTCACATTGCTATAAAGTCTTAATGTGAGAATGAGGTTGTCTATGTGAACCGTAAAAACATTAATTCCATTAATGTACAAGTTATTTGATCCTGACATGATCCTGACATGATCCTGAATAACCCGGTAGCACGGTGTACTTCCTCTTGTTTGTTACACTGCTACTATGACTCCAAAATAAGATTGCTTTGCATGTCTCCACCTCACTAAAGAGCACCTCGATCTCTGAAATGTTACATTCACACGCCGTCTCATTTGCCATGATTCACAGTATAATGCCCCAAACACTTGTTGATTCATATGGGGGCATATTTATGAGCTGCTTTGGATTGACCGTGTTTGGTAGAAAGTGGGTGTGTAGGGGCGGGCACACAAACCAAAATCACCCATGCAACCTTTTCAGCAAGGTTGTGATTTATAAAAGGAAATTGCGTGCATCTGTGCGTAAGCAATGTTTTTTTTAAATCAGACTTTTTACTTTGCCGTAACAACTGTTTTTTTTTTTTTTTTTTTTTTTTTTTTGCATAGTACTATTACACTAGAGATTCTACTCAAAGTTTTATAAATCAGGCCCCTGGTTTTGTGTCCTGTCTTGGGCGATGGAAACCTGATTGTGGTCTCCTGTGGAGATGCAGAATCATCAGAAACCAATACAGTTAGTTCAAAGGCTTAAACCTAATTGAATTATCCTAAAGGAACAGTCTTGAATTGGGGAAGAGGTTGTCTTTGGTTGTCTCCAAGAATCAGACAATCCAGCTCCTCTATAGAGTCTTTTATCTAGTCATAAAACTCCAAAGATCAGGCAATAGTTATTCAAAAATAATTTTCTGCTAGTTTTGAAGGTGGAAATCCGCTACACTATTCAGGTGTCACTCAACCTAATTGGTGATCATCTTTGTCATATTTATTAAACAAGTTCATTAAATATACATGCAGATTTTCCAACCAAACTGAAATACTTAACAATGATAGAGAGAAGAGTCATCTGCTCATGCCAGACAGAAAACAGTAAAAGGTTCTTGATTAGATGCCAGTTTTCTAAATTGGGGTGCTCTCTTTAGAGAAATACACCATGTCTTGGCTTTAGGGTGAATGGAGAGCAAACTGTAGTGTTGCTCCATTCACAGCAGTGGACCGCTGGGTTTTGTCAGTCCTGAATGTAGAGTAAAGTTAGGCATAACCACTCATTAAACAACCTCAGGTTCAAGTAAAAAGCATGTAAACCTAAAGGGTGCAATCCATTTGTTCATATAGATAAGTCAGATTTTGTCTACATTACAATACTTACAAAATCCCTATTTTGTTGGACCATGAACAATAAAACCGACCAACCTTGAATCAACCCTATGACGGCAGTCCTTATGCTGTTTGCAAATGCAGTTATCTGCAAACAGCATGAACCTATGCTCCTGTGTATACTGCAGCATCTTGGAAGTGCTCCAAGTGACAGGCTAACTTCGTTATCCTACACACCTCCACCAAAATCCAACCAATTTATGACAGCAGGCAGTTTCTGACACTTGTCTCCACAGTCTGGCTCCCTCTGGGTGAGAAAAGGGAGGCAAGCTGATGACACTCACTGATCCTTTCAGCAACATAGGAAGTTCCAAACAAGCAAGTTCACTATTATGTCTGTGCATGTGTGTGTCCACAGAAGAAAGGTGGAGATCATGCACACACACAGCCTTTTCACTCTTCTTGGTGAAAGGCTCTTGTCGCACACCAGCACTGTTTCTGTTACAACCTACAACGCTCTGTACGAGGTAACAAAATAATTTCCTGACAAATGTCATAGCATTGCTGAGATATTGGTCTCTGCGTACGGTGTACATGACTCATGTCTGCTTATTGCTTCCTGCACCAGATTCTGACAGAGCAGGTTTGCACACAAGTTGTTCACAAACCTCATCCAGAGCCTGACTCCACTGTCAAGATTCAGAACCCAAGTAAGCCAGATTTTTTTCTTTCCTTCTATAGTATTTTGCTATTTAAAACAAAAAAAGACAGTGTGTTTGTATGTTTCTGTTTGGATGCTAGTGATTCTCAAAGTGGTTGCAGCTTTACTGAAGAACTCCCCTCCCAGTACAGAGCTTATGGAGGTCCGACGGCTTTTCTTGTCAGATATGATCAAACTCTTCAGCAACAGTCGAGAGAACAGACGGTGAGTGGAATCTTTTACTTTTCCCTCTTTTATTATCTTACTGATCTGTTTCTCAAACTAGAATAAAAACAGTAAGGCATGTATTTTACCTCTTTTTGACATGTTTAAAGGGCTAATATTGACTTTAATTGATCATCTTTAGACATGAAGTTCTTCAGCAGATGTATCTGACATTTTTAACAGTTGCTCAAACATTCTGCGTCTCTTTCATTCAGACTATGTCCTTCTGATATATACACCGACTACATTATTTTAATAAATGATTGGCCAAAATATAAGTTTAACCTTAAATGAAATGAATGGGAAAGTCATGAATTATTAAAGTATGGAGGGAAAAACAAGGTGTGTGTGTGTATGTGTGTATGTATGTATATACACTCACCGGCCACTTTATTAGGTACACCATGCTAGTAACGGGTTGGACCCCCTTTTGCCTTCA
>JBAMHX010000010.1:9609003-9622331 GCA_037177515.1 Pseudomugil tenellus | reverse complement strand
TATATATATATATTAGTAAAACTCAAACCTGGGAAATTAAAAAAGTATCTATCCATATAGAGAAACAGTCTTGGATTTATTGCTCATAGTTTTATCAGTTAAACACAGCAACATTGTAAATGTGTGTCAAGAAGAACCCCCATGTTGCTCCTGATCAGAGCAGGGGAGATGGCAGAGGGCAGCAGAGGGCCACAAGTAACAAAAACAGATGGCGGGGAAAGTATTCAAAAACGTTTATTTATTTATGTCATTATTGTTCATGTGTTGATCAGGTTTTCTTTCATGCTAAACATTGAAAGATGGAGTTAGGAGCCAGGATGTTTACATTCCAAAAGCCGTGACTAATGAGTGAACATGCTGAAATTGGCAGCAGTACCTAAAACCTGAACAAAATCTCTTTTTCCCCTTTAAATTTGTGGATTAAAATTATTATTTTACCTAGTGTGCTTTGGGGTATTTCAGATAAAGGAGTACAAGTTGGCAATTGAATAGATATTTAAAGATTTCCTTGATTTCCAATTCCTAGAAAATATCTGAAAGCCTCTAGGCCAAACACTGGCAAGTATTAAGCTAACACACTGTACAGCCACTAACTTGCCCTTAATTTTTTTTCTATTTAGTTAAAATGTATACTGTCCACAAAAAAGAAATTTTAAAATTATATATATTAACCTCAACTCTAGTCCAGCAGACAATTTTTGCTATGAAGTAAATGCCACAACTGACATTGCATGAATAATTTAATATTTTAACAGTTTGAGTGAACAGTTACCACTTCTGAATCATTAGAAATTAGTCCAGTTTTTATCACTTGTGATGACACTTGTGCCATTCTGTTTGCATTTATTATTTATCACATCCTTTTATTCATGTGTGCTTTTACAGTGTAATGTAAATGAAATATTGTGTGTTTTCTCTGTAGGAGTGTAGTAGTGCCTGTGAAAAAAACCTCCCCTGGCAGCTTAGCGGTGAACACACTTGGAACCGGCAGCAGCGGCACATCCCCAGGGCTCACAGCTAGCAGCACCCCCAACATCTTTGCAGCTGCCTCTGCAGCCACTAAAAGCATGATCAACACTACTGGTACGTTTAGCAAATGACAGCTCGGCTATTCTGCACAACTCTTACACAACATTAAGTTTTATTACCGTGCATTTTAAATAACACCAGTTTTATAGAGATCTTTTTTATATTAATGGTTTTCCTTGTTTCTCTTTGTTGATGCTATTCAGAGAATAGAAACAAAGCATTTATCCTCTTTTGGTCATGTGGCGCTGCATTCCCTCATGATTACCACTAGATGGCTCTGTTTACTCTGCATTCACAATTAGCATTGGCTTTGTGCACATCCAAGTAAAGACTACTGTCTATATAACTGCTATTCCCCAATCATGCCCCAGGCTGAGTAAGTGTGAATTATGCTGTAGGATAATAACTTTCTAATACAAAGGATAATTTGTGCACGCAGCTCTTCCTTTAGAGTGTTTTCTCGTCCTGAGTGTTTGACCTCGCCCTGCTGTCACATTGCTCGTCCTGGGTTCTGCTGCATTGAGCCAGTTTTACCTCAGGGTTTATGTAGTCTGGGAATCTAAACTACTTAACACCAACAGCCATTCAGAACGCCAGCACATTTTAAATGTGCTGCATTAAAAAACTCTTTGTCTTCTCTGAGCCTCTGTGCAGGAATGTAAGAAATGTAACCAAGTGAAAGTTTGCTTTCAGCTAAAACCACAACATCTCACCCAGACCCCATGATCTCATGGTTTTAACCTCTAACAAACAGTCAGAGTAGCTGTTTTCTTTATTTTATTTATTCTTATCCACCTTTTGCTTTTTCACCTTTAATACTGAAACGACTAATAGATTTTCTTTTGCAGTTGTCTGATTCTTGGTTTTTATTTTTAGTGAACATAATTTTTCTTTATGCTGATTGTGAAGCTAATTAAATGCAGATTTAGTTGATGTTTCACAATTTCTACGCCGGGCCTGAAATCTGTGAAATCAGCAGGAAGATAATTTCTGCATTTATTCGTTGTATTAATCTTTGTTACTGTAATAGAAAATCATCTTGCATATTTTAATTAACTGTTGTATTTAATTAATTAATAATAAAAACATGTGACTTTATAGGCTAAAATGGATGATCCAAGTTTTCCTTTAAACAGTTGTAGACCTATTTAATTGCTGTTTGTTTTTGTTTTTTGTCCAGGAGCCACTGAGGCAGCCTCTTCTTCTTCTTCTTCCTCTGGTTTTGTCAATGGAGCTACCAGTAAAAATCTTCCAGCCGTTCAGACCGTGGCCCCCATGCCTGAAGACACAATAGAGAATATGAGGTACAATGCAACTCATCGACCTTATTGCTCTTTTTAAAGCACATTATAAAATACATTATAAAATCTACTTGCATGTGAAGTTATGTATATTTTAAGCTTTGGAATATGTACTTGTTACCCTCACATTTGAGTTATTTTTATATTTTTTTATACTACTATGGTAATCTATTATCTAAAAATAACTAACAGATCCCACATTCACAACTTGACAGTGAGATTTCTTAGGTTTTTTTTTTTCTGTCACAATAAACCAGACAATAAAAAGGGGGCTTTAAATATGCTGACGGGGTATATCTGGCCTTATTATTAATGTAGTTATGTAAAGCCATGTGTTTATTTGGTTGTGACCTTGTTTCATCTTTTCCACTTGCCCTTATAGTTTGTGGCAGATGTCCTTAGATGTATTCTCCCACTGATTCCTGAGAGCACATGTCTCACTCCCGACTCCCTCTGTCTCTCTTTCTCTTTGCCTCAGTGTTTTCAGCTAGAGGAATAGAATCAGTTGCCATGGTAGCAGTAACCGACATCACTTAGTGTAACTGTGAAGTCAATGATGGCAGTATTTTGCTGCAGAGCTTGCTCCAAACTTTTATTTCACATGAAGGAAAACCTTCACATGAAGCTGAAACACCTGCTGCACATTAAAAAATGACAAGCTGTATATGATGTTTTTAATCTATTTTTATAAAATGATTATTACTAGCTCATAAGTCCATTCATGAAATAGCTTGAAGGAGGTGCTGTCTTTTGTTTTTTGTTTTTTCTCTTTATTTCAGTGCGTTTTGTGAAGTAGACCACAATCCACAGCATAAGAGACTGACACCTCCTGAGCTCAAACTCTTTAGCTCTCCGACAGGATTACAGGCAGTCTCCAGAGATGCAGGCCAGTGTCTTAGGCAAGGACATCTATGTTAGTCACCTGGACCCCCTCCCTGCACCCTGCCTTTTATGCTGTAGTCTAGTCTGTCATGCCTCTGTTATGTCTTCCTGAGTTGCTAAGGCAGATTACACTACACTACACACCCTCTACATTCAGAGAATACTGAATCTTCCTGTGTTTTTTTTTTTCCTTTTTTTGATATCCTACTGCTTTCTGTCCATCTTAACAGGGGAAAACAAGCTCCAGCTTTCCTTGTGCTGCATTTATCTATGTGTGAACACATAGGAGCACAGAGATATGCTGCAGCTTGAACTGTATTTCTGTCTGTATTCAGTCTAAGCTGAATGGCTGCATGACACCAGCTCAGTTTTTCTGAGATGCTTCGATGATGTCGGGCGGAGGCAGGCAGTGAGTGTGCAGAAGATGTGGTTCTGCCTCTGCACTCTTAAACAACTGTGATCTCACTTGCAGTTCTGGTAACATATCACACCAAAGAATGCAAACTGCTGGTTACACAGATTTAAAAAGACAAAAAAAACTAAGAGAAAACAAACAAAAAAAAAATACATGAACAACAATAAACATAATTTGTTATGGCTGACATCCCCGGTTATGCCAGTTTTTGTCTCTTGGTCATAAGCTTGGTTTGCATCCTCTGAAATGTTACCTTCACCACCACAACTCTGTGTGCTGCATCTACTTCTGTGCAAGCCTTCATGGTAGGGTGCAGCTTCACCTAGTTTTAATTTAGTATCAATTCAGTTTTGTAAATTCTGCTTTTTATGTGTCCTCTTTGACAGCATTACTACCAAACTGGAAAGGGCTTTGGAGAAAGTAGCGCCCCTGCTAAGAGAAATCTTTGTGGATTTTGCACCTTTTCTGTCGCGCACCCTGCTGGGCAGCCACGGACAAGAGTTGCTTATAGAAGGTAGAGACATGGTGTTGTGTTCTCCTGTTCCTGTAACCTGCTCTTATATCTGCTGCTCTGGCTGTTTCATTGATGGATGTATGCGCGGTAGTAGGTGCTGACAAGGAAAGTCACTATTTTTCACACAAGCTGGGGGTCTGTCACAGTCTGATTAAGTCTGTTTTCTCTTTCATTCATTTCATGGCATGTGTTTCTTCACAGTTCACTCCATGTATTGATTATTTCTAGAAGAAGTATTTGTAAGCTTTGTGTTTCGCAGTCACAACAGATGTCATGTTGAAATAATTAGTGGCCTTTGTCTTTATGTAATCATTTTTAGTATGTCTGTGATGTTTTCAGCTAAACTCTTGACATAATGATGGTTTATTTTCTTATCATTTAAAAGGAACAGCTTTCTCAAACACTAAGAATTATAAGAAAATCTCAATTTCTTTAATAATAATTAGCATTTTTTTTGTCTCAAAGAATTTTGTGAATTTAGTTGTTTACTATCAAATTCACTTACACTGAGAGTAAAATTGCATACTGGTGCAAATAAACTTTATTCATTATTTTCAGTTACACTTCAGGGAAAACATAGTTGTCATGGCTGTTAGTCACAATCTAAAGTTATGACACTGTTAGTAAAATGGAACATTTAGCAACAAATTTGATATTCTGTCAAATTTACATCAACTTTTAAAATATATAAAAATCTTTGTCAATTTATTTATTCATGTAGCATTACACCACTCCCTTTGACAGTTAAAGAGAAAAGTTTGACTGCTTTGGTTGTGCACAGTGTTCCAGAAGGGTGTGATCCTCCTTCTGCACTACACTCTGGTTATTTCCCAGTTCTCTCCTCAGACCTCATCTTGGCAGCCTCTCAGCCTCATATGCCTAAACTCATGGAGTCAATTTTTGCTTGTGTGTTGTGCCACTATTCCTTGGACTTACTTTGGCTTGTTCTACAGAACAGCACAGCGCCACAGCAGTCAACACAGGCATGCGTGAGACTGTCTACAGATGTTTGTCTGAGCGTAGTAAAACATATGTGTGGCTTCAAATCTCTCAACCTCCAAGCGAAATAATATCTCTTCTTTTTCTCATTGCCAAACTCTTTTCTTTTAAGAGTAAGCTGGACCAGTAGTAGCTTCAGAGATCTATGCAAGGAATGACAGCAGACTAAAAGAATGCAGTCCTGTGACATTATTAAAGCTATACAAGAAAGAGGCTGCCTGGCTGGAGTATCATTTGAAAACTGTAAAATGATAGATTATCAATACTTTCATTGCTATTATTATTGACCAGTGGATGTTTTTGTTTTGCATTTATTAAGCTGATAAATGTGAGAATTGATTGAACTTTTTATTATAAGTATTGAAAACTTTCCATGCCAACGTTAATCTAGGGTTATTATTTGAATAAAAAACTGTTCATAACCCTTTTAGCATTAAAATAATATTGTCATGAAAAAAGGACAGTTTGAATGACTACTATTGCATGCAGTAGTAGTGAGGACTTGGGGTACCCTGAAATACGCATGCACCACACTGTCACTGGTGGTCCCTGTGGTACTGAAAGGGTTAAGGAGTCACTTTAAAAATGAATGCCTCAATTCATTCATTAAATAAAAATAGATATTAAATTTTGTGAAAAGGTCCAATTAAATGTTCAAAAAATATTTTTATTTCGTATTCCATGCTTAAAGGGAAAATGTCTGCCAGTTAAGTTTTAACAGCCAAGGGGTTTTCTTGTACACACCGTGCTCATACTGCTTATATTTTGGACTACATGTGAAGGTGCCATACACATGCGGCGAAGACTGCTTGCTCAATGTCAAGAGAAACTGAAAGAAAAATCAGGTAGCATAGCCTTGACAAGTGTGAATATGTCTGTTACCCTTTCACTCAAAGTCTGTCAGCAGACTGACCAAGCTGACAAACCAAAGCTGATCTTGGGCTGCAGACTGTAACCCCACAAACAAGGTCGTAGACAGACAGCTGGAACATCAGCACTCTTCACCAGGCGTGTTTAACCCTGTCTCAGCCTGTACACTGCACTACCTGGCATAATTTATCTGAAAGTATCCATGTTTTTCTCTTGCATTCATAGGCCAGGAGAATATTTAACTTTGATAATGCACCTCAGATTGTCCTCGTTGCAGTTTGTTTGTACTTGAGCTGATTTTCCTCTCCTCTCACTTCCTCTCCCCGCTTTACTTCCTGGCCTTTCCCAGGCACACAGTTGAAATACTGTGCTGCAGTGCAAAGGCGCTCCATTTACCAGTAATTACCAGCCATCCATCACCCCTTAGATTGCTTGAGGTCAAGCCCTCCTGTGCCCTGTGTGCCCCTTTGCTTCACCCTGTTCCTACAACCCCTTTTCAGACATGTGGTCACTGCAGCAATTATGCTGAGTGCACTCTGAGAATTACACTTGGAGTTGGTGGGTAAAGCCTGCATGTGAACACTGCTGCTGTTGTGATGTTTGCCGCCTGCTTCTTGTTGTCCCCTAAGTGGCCCAGCCTGCCGCCGCATAACCCCACAATGCCACATTCACCCATGCCTTAACCCGGCCCCGTTTACAGGAAGAGACTGGCAGGTCGTGTTTAAATAGAATGCATTTCGTTTGTCTTCCAGCACAAGACCAGGGTCAGATGGCCACCTGACTCCAGTGTCAGACTGGACTGACTTATGGCTCTGTGTATCACTGATATAACAAGAGGTCAACTGTGGCACTTGGTGTACAAGAGGAGGGTCATATCCTCCGAGTATTTACAATATGTTTCCACAGGCGGTCTGCTCCTGAACAGAAATGGATGGAAGAGCAGCAAAATGGTCCAGGCACTCATTATTTGGAATGTTTTGCATTTGTGATATACTAAGGTATTCCCAAATGCAATTTCTGGGTGCCTTCTGAGGCGTGTTATTTGCTTTCATTTAAATTCAGTTGATAAGACAATCCCTAACCAGTTAATCGTTGTTGGTTACAAAAACATTAGTTTGTTTATTTATTTTTCATTTATAATAGTTTAAACCACTCTCAGTCTTATCACTGTGGCAGTTTCTGTTTTGTTGACATTGTTGTTTGTAGCCTTCAGACAACAGAATTTGTATCTAAATAGAATATTCTGAATAAAATGAAAAGTAGAATTTTAACTTTTCTCTCTCCTTGAGTTTTATAAAACAGTCCCCTTTTTAGTGTAAGGTAAAATAATCTCCTAAAACTCCTAACAGCATGTTATTTGAGAGCACAGACGCTAGGATACAATGCAACACTCATTTTCCTGAATATAGCTTATGTCTAAGATAATTAATATTTTTTTCTTTTTCTGTAATTGACACCCCATCATCCATGAAACAACAGCAGCTGTGTGATATTTTGTTTTTCTCTGCTAGCCTATAATTAGTCGTAGAAAGTTGCTTTTGCTGCTGATTGCACCTCTCATATTTCTTGCCAGGTGCAGCAGAAAGGTGTGGAATACAAGACTAGTTTCAGGAATTGTTTCTACAAATGAGCTTTTCACACCTGCCTATGTTTCATTAGACAGTTGTCTGCTTCAGTGGTTTGCAGTCTATGGTATGGAGGTTGAGGAAGAAGCTGTGAATGTCTTCTGTGAGTGTTTGGCATGTGTGAAAGTGGATATGTGTGAATGAGACAGAATGAGGGAGGAGTATGTTGCAGTTTTTTGTTTGTTTTAGTCTTTTCTTGTAGTATTTTTAATGGTGAATTAAAAAAAAATGGTGCAGTAAAGTTAATTAGTTTTGCAGATTTGCTTGAAATAAGCCAGATACAGTACCTACATTCACATTGTATGCCACTGCAAGACTAGAAATGCAAGTTATCTTTAAATAAGTAGCAATCTTGTTCTGCCTTTGAATGAAACCATAAGAACTGTTTATACCCCCAGTGACTTGTTTTTCACCTGTGTGCTTACATGTATGATTGACATCTGTCCTGTGAATCTGCTCTGTCTCCAAAGGTCTAGTATGCATGAAGTCTAGCACATCGGTGGTGGAGCTGGTCATGCTGCTTTGTTCTCAGGTGAGCCGTTATCTTGCTTTCTTCAACATGATCCTCTCCATCTTGGAGCTTTGCCTGTTAAATGTTGCTTATGTGAACTGCCCAAACAGATGAGACAGACACACAGGTCTGAATTCAGTGGCTTCCTTCCTACACCCTGGAGTTTTAATCCCAAGACCTCCTTTGGGGAATGGGCCCCACCTCATGCAGCCCTGCAAGTGACTGATCACCTCTGAGCTGACCCTCTGAATCTCTTGTTAAGTCCATGTTTTAGGGAAGGTCAGAGCCCTGATGTAGCAGTTAGAACAGGAGATATTTAACATACCTTCTGTCAGCCCATCAGTCTTGCGTCAGGAGCCCATAAGGAAGCCATTACTTGGTGCCTCTTTGTGGATCCAGACTGCAGGGCCAGAGACTTGAAGCCACTATGTGCGCTCCATGGTATCCAGTCCAAAGCGCTCTTCAGCAGGGAGCTTAGCTTATATTATATGGAGGTCATTATTTAGGGGCTTTTCACCCTCCCCCCCAAAAAATGAAATAAAATAAAAGTACATAAATGGGTCAGTGAGATCTGAGTTATTGTTGCTCTTACGGTTGTTTTGATGGGCTCCTTTTTGGGTAGCTTTTCAGTCTGTAGAGTGTCTGTGGGAAGTTGTCTTTTCCAACTCCAGGATTTATTGCAGATGAGAGCGTCAGCATGCTGTTAAGGGTCTGAGTCCACCCCCTTTACACAGATACATTACTGAGGTTCCAGAGGTTCCTGCCATTAGGGGCTCTAGAGATGAAACCCTGGCTGAGATATTGATCAGACCATGAGACCTTGAAACTGGACCGTATAGCTTGAAGACTACAGCCTTTCACATGGAGATGAGGAATTATTTTGTCTCTGTACTCTACACTAGCCATAATTAACCTTCTTCTGTTACCAACTAATAACATTTCAATATCATAATGTGGTGATGAATTACTATCAGTTTCATCAACATTACTGCTCTCTGGTGTCAAAGCCGTTCATCAATATTAACAACGGTGTTGTTTGTTCAGATCAATAATCACATTGCAATACCATTCCAGAATATATCTTTATTAGCATCTTAATGATAACGAAAAACCACAGCAACTTTTTGAGAAGCAGGGTGAGATTTGGCTGACATCACCAGGACTTGCCGACTTTGACACCTCCCTCACATATTTCAGCATTAATGTTTTAAGACAACCAGGAGGGCATTTAGCTGACCTTTAGTCCCTCTCTGTTTTGTGACCTGTCATTTTTATGAATAAATTAGTGCTAATGATGAGCCTTTTCTTATTTATGCATACTAATCACAGCAATCATGTGGCTGAGCTCGGTTGCAGACAGTGTGTGTCTCTCCTCAGCCTGGGCAGCTGAATGAAAAGGTCAAGCAGCTCTGTTTCTTGTAACAGCTTAAACATATAGAAGGGGATCTACAGTGGAGCCACAGAGATTTACTGATGGAGGGCCTCCAGATGTGGAGAGTATAACAGAGCAAAGCCGAGCAGATAAAAGCAAAGGCTCCCGCATACTGACAGGTTGAAATGAAAGACCACAAATACTTAGTGCCCTGCTGAATTTCAGGAAGATGAAAGTGGGAGGAGAGTGATTCTTCTGAAGGCCCAAAAGCTTTTTACTGTGATGGGAGTTGTGGGATTTTAGGTGGTGAGTTTTTCAAAGACAGAAGGAAGAATGGTACCATTTCTCCCAGTGAGCCCATATCATTATCATTGATTGCTGAACATTTCTTTGTGTTGCATATCTTTGTGTCAATTAATTCCCTTGCTCTTCAGCATAATGGCTCTTTGGCATCATTTTGCAAATTCAGTCTTACATAAAAATCCCAATTATCAATTAATGCAGTTTAAAACCTGGTTATTTATATCTAAGCTACTAAATAAACTCCCACTGGTCAGAGGTGCTTCACTCTGGTTATGGTTTCCATTGACATCAAGGAACAGTTTTTTTTAAGGAAGTATTCATCAGGCCTAATTCACTTCAATGGGCAGAAGAGGACTTTTTGAAAAGAAAACTTTGAAATCAAACACAAACTCTGTTGGGAATTGTGCTGTGAAGTAAAAAAAAGATACAAGAAGAAGAGAGCCTCTGAAGTGTTATCTCAGCTGTCAACAAGCATTCCTCAAACAAGGTAGCTAATTTGACTAGTTCATGCCATACCTTCACTGACCTGCTGCCTCTTTCCTGGCATTTCCAACGTGTCACGTCTGCCTTGATTTCTGTATTTATATTTGTCACGTGAACGCAGTGAAAGCAGAACCTTGGACGACTGGCTGTACATGATCCCTGTCCGAATCAAAGCAGCCTACTCCAGGCAGATACTGTATTTGAAGAAAAAGGGTCATGGAGAACATTTGGAGACCAGATGCTCAGCAGTTTGTCAGCACCATCTCTGTAACTCAGCGCATCTTAGGGTCAGGCAGTGTCGTCTTGCATGAACCAGTATGTGTCAGTCACGACAACTGCTCACAAAAGCATTTGCCCAAACATAATGTTAATGTCAGTTATTCTGGAGTGCACAAAAAAGCTACTTACTTTGTCTCTAGACTATAGAAAAACTGCCTTCTGTCACTATTTTACATATTATAGAGTTGTATTATCACTATATAGACAGAAATCTAAGTATGACTTTATTTATAAATAGCACTTACAACAGATTAATATGTTTGATTATTTTTACACTTGTGTATATGGATAGTCTTGAATTTACAATAGAAGGCTTTTGAATTTCAGATTCTTCTATTCATTTCCGCATGTTTTTGCTTGCTTTTGAACTGTAGCTTTCTCTGTTTTCCCTTTCATTTGCACCTCCGTGAGGTTACGGGAGAGCTGAATTTCCCACTGTGAAAGGCGCACTCTCAAACTGCTTTTTAATCATTTCCAGAGCATGTTGGGAGACAGCAAGTGCTGGCATTCTGGCCCATGACTGGAAACCCTTCCAGGCGCACTCTTCAGGGCTCAGCTAGCTTGCTTAGTAATCTGTCACTGTAAGGGACAGAGGAAATGGCTGTATTTAAGCGAGAGGATACAGTTTCATCCCACAATTACATCTCTCCTGTGTTTACAGATCTTTTCACAAAGGAAGAAAGGATGGTTTCACATGTGGTGGAGAATTTCAGCTTTTTATAGCCATCACATTTTCCCTCAAAGGATATATCAACTAAATGCTTTCTTTACCTCCTAGAATTACGAGCTATGAAATGTAATCTAAATTATAGTTGAAATATGCAATTTGCATGGTGAAATGGGATTCTTGTCAGGCACGTTGCATATTGGATCTAAATGTTATATTTAATTTGAACTTTTGTTAGGCTTTGTCTGACAATTTATTATTCATATTGCAGTTTGCTTTTCAGTAGCCTTGTTTTGGGTTTAAATATGGACTTCCCAAACTACCCCACCCCCTCCCACACTTTTAACTGAAATGTATTTACTGATTATATATATATATATATATATATATATATATATATATATAATGACTTACACTTTTTGGTTTCAGGAATGGCAGAACTCTATTCAGAAGAACGCTGGCCTGGCTTTCATTGAGCTAATCAATGAAGGAAGGTAATGTAAACTCTGACTGTAATCCATACAATGGGATGTTTTAAGTATATGTACAAAATCATTTTATTACTACAAGGTCAACAAAAAATAGGGGGTTGTGAACAAAGTGTCTCATCGTAGTTTGCTCTAAGCCTCTTGTCTCTCCTAAATGCTCTGCTAGGGATAAAAGTAAATAAGACTGTTGTGATTACATGAATTAAGAATACAAACAGTAGCATTATGTCAGCCTCTTGTACTGTCTGCCTCTTTTTTTCTTGTGCCTCCCTCTCCCTCCCTCTCTGCTGGGTGTGGCCAGGCTCAGAGGTTTGTGTCGAGCAGATCAGGGGCAGCTCAGCCTCCTTGTCCATCTGCTGACCCATCTGGCCTAGCCTGCTGTATGCCCAGGCTCTAGGTTCAAGCCCAGCCAGGTTTCTCGAAGTCCCCCGCTGGCCCTGGAACAAAGAGTTTCAGTCAGCAGGGCCACACGGCGCTGTCCAGGGTGCTGCTGACAGACACATAATTTTCCAGTCTTAGTTGAGTCTCTGTACACCTACTCTGCTTAACTAGACAGATCTAGACGTAGCGCCTGCTAGATCGCTTTGCTTTACATGGCACGGCTGACACAGACATTGTTTCTGCCGGATGTGCAACAACAAATGCAGCAAGCAGTTTTCTTTTTTTTTCTGTTTCATATTATGGCTACTTAAATGCCAAGACGAAATCAACACACTAAAGAGGCCTCTATTGGGTGGAAAAATGGGTTGTTATTCTCTAAACTGTTCAGATTATATTTCTGCCAGCAACTGAGAAAGAAAAACTTTAGGTTATTGCTGCCTCCATTGCCATATATTCAAAGTTATCAAATAAAACAAAAGTCGAATTAGCTAACCAGAACACTTGTTACATTTCTTTAATTTGTAGCTACATAGAACAGTGATGGTGGGCAGGGATGAGATGAGGGCAATTAACCTGACTGCATTGTCTAGCGGCCCACTCCACCATGACCTAGCAGCAAATGTAAAATAACAACAATAATGGGATACCAATGATTGGACATTTGTTACATTATGGTTTTACTCCTTTCTCACCTCCTAATTTGTAACATAAAATCAATTCAAAAAACAAAATCAGGAGAAAATAATCAAATAAAAAGTTTGGAACAAAAGAAAGTCCAAGTTAATATATAAAAAATAACAAATGAATAAAATTTATGATAAATAATATAGAAATAAAAGTTCATAAGAAAATAAAGACCATAAATGTTTTGATGAAAATGTACAAAAAGAAGCATTGAGAGGTTAAAGTAACAGAAGTTTCTGCTTCAGATATGTAAATGTTAAGTATTAAATAGTTATCTTCCCCACAATAAAAAAAAGAAACTTGTCTCCAAATCTTACCTGTCAGGTTGCTTTCTCATCTATTCTGGGTTTCGGAACAGAGCTGGATATTGCTAGCTTTTGTCTTTGAACTGTGAACTTCTATCTATTAGCGAGTGCTTGTCAACACTTAGAGAGGCAAGAGCAGCTGATAAATGTAAGAGGGGGGGGGGGGGGGGGGGGGGGGGGGGGGGGGGGGGGGGGGGGGGGGGGGGGGGGGGGGGGGGGG
>JBAMHX010000010.1:9587669-9605327 GCA_037177515.1 Pseudomugil tenellus | reverse complement strand
GCTGTTGCTTTCAGACGGCAGTGTGTATGTGTGTGTGTGTGTGTGTGTGTGTGTGTGTGTGTGTGTGTGTGTGTGTTCTAATTTGCTGACTTTTCTTTTGCATTTGATGAAGATACAATACAGATGTTCAACCATGTTTGTATTTGTTTGGTTTTATATTTTAAGCAATGTTTACTAATAAAAAATGTATATTTTAACAAAGTCATTATTATTTTTAGATCCCAGTTTAATCTGTCTGCTCATGTCAAACAGAAGAGATTCGCAGGTTTGTTTAACTGGTTTAATTCACAGTTCTGATGCCCATTTTTATATAATGTCAAACCTGATATCAATTATTTATTTGATCACTTTAAAAACATGGAGGCTTTAAAAGAGCCATTTAAAGGTTGCAAATAATTTCTAAAAGACAAAATAGGTTTTGCACTGTGCAAAAAATTTGTTCAGTATTATGCTAATAGTTTGACCATAAGGGTGATGGTTGCTGCATCCAAGAGCCAATTTTCCTAAAATTGACTGAACCTTAACAACCTATAAAAGTGTATTGGATTGAATTCAGGGCTCTTGTTCAAATATTTATGGAGCCCCTCTCTGAGGCATAGTATTTGCATTGAAACAAAAGGTTATTGAGCATGGGTGCATTGTTAATGATACCACAAAACTTCCAACAAATTCAAATTTAATGGTAACCTGCTGGTGAAGAAAAATGATGCAATATGCTCACAAGCTCAAGGCAGTGTTGCAGTTCAGCAGCTTAGTCTTATTCACTGCTACATTAACTTTCCCATTTATGCTGCTCTTGTAAAATATAAAGCCCCCGGGCTTTTTAAGGTGGCTGTCTGTTATGTCTCTGCATGTGTGTGTGTGTGTGTGTGTATAAGCGGGAGAAAGCCTTTACTTGGTAATGTTTTGTTTTCACCCTCATTTATAGAAATTGTTTTACCTTTAACTCCTAAGTTTTGCCTGGAGGGAGGCCAAAGGATATTCATCATTAAGAGCAGAATGTAATATAAACAAAATTATTCTCTGGATTCTGGCTGGCAGAAACAAGCATGACTAGTTTTTTTTATACATTTTTCTGCTACTAACGTGTGTTTGCAAGTGCTCTCATTAGATGGCTTGAAATTTCATATATTTTTTTTTCTGGATTCAAAACATTTGCAGGTAGTCGCAGTGAGAGACATTTAATTTTCAGCTGTTGTTTTTACCGTGGCAAACAGTATTAGGAAATCATTTTGCAGCACATATGACAACAACTGGCTACAATGTAATAACATATGCAAGGTTTGAAAGCAGCTGCTCTGCAGTCATGTATTCTGACTAAAGAATAAGCAGATCGGACCCTATGGTGGCCTGGTTGATCATACTATATGCTTGCCTGATGATGAATGTTCCCCTGTATAGAGTCAGCATAGAAAAATCAATATTCCTCAAATTGAAACAGTATAGGCTTGTATTGATCTGTGGTGCTAAATCAAAATGAGGAGACTTTGATACATCTCTCCTAGACAGCACCCTGCTCAGTAATGACACACTATCAATTTTAGCTTTACACTGATAAATCAAGTTGAAAATTGGATGTCAGAGTTTTTTCTAGCCAGAGAGTGATTTTCCCTGCCCTCTCGTCCCCTCTGCTGTTGACCTATGAACCTGCCAGTGGATTATAAAGTTCAGGCTCGTCTAAAGTGAAAGTAAATGTCAAGGAGAGACCATTGAATGCACGGAAGGCGAACATCTACCACTTTTTCCACGAGGGACCTCCGGACAGTGACATTACTATATATTCTGTCATTTCACAGAGGATGTAACTGTTGCAAAAATTACTTTCTGAACTCTTAAAGACATAGTTCTGACAAATTTAGATAATTGTAAGCTTTCATACTAGGTTTTTTCTCACATTAATGATTAAAATTATTCAGTTGTTTGTGTGTATACACAAGCACACACACATATGCATGCATTCTTGTGTTTATATTATTTTCAGTACCACCGTAATGTTCCAGCTGTAGCCTATATACTGTAGACACATATTTTGCTCTTTTATTTGCATAATCTCATCTTGGATTCCAGTGACTTTCTCTTTTGCAATTCGTCAGCATTTCTAAGTACTATGTCAACACACCAACCTGAGACAAATGTAAAAGTAGCTGAAGCACACAAAGCTCTTTGTTCCAATGCAAGTTGTGTAGCATCACTGACAGCTGACAGAGGAGCCTCCACTGGCCTCCACAGCAGACCTTAACCTTACCTGACTGCTCTATTGATTGTCAACATTTCTTCTGTATAATTACTTTTTTTGTAGCAAAGGAGTAAAAGGAAAATGGCGGCATATATTGATCTGTGGCAAGGCAGTGAAACAGCCGTTTCCCTTGACTAACAGCGAGTTTCATCTCTTGCACGTGATGAATGGTAACAATCTGCCCCTGGATAATAACTTTGTGATGGAATGAACCCTTTTTACTCACTATGTGCCCAGAGTATTTGGTCTTGCCTGAGAGGGTTATCAATTCTAATAGAGGTTTACTACTACTAGGGAAGGGGGCACCTTTAGGGGGCTTTATGGTCTCGCAAGGCTTAAGGTCTGATGTCCCTTCTGGGGGATAAAACAAAGGTCAAGGTTAGTCTGACAAGATAAACAAAATTTAGCTTGACAATAGAAATGGCAGCTGTAAAAGTGCAACCCATAATATCAATTAAACTTTTAATCTGAAGAACCAGCCCTTTGCTTATCTTGCATTGTTGCGTTTACCTTCCAGAGGCGGTTAAATAACATGCAGATTTATTTAAAGCTCACTCCATGCAAGTGTTTTCTTCTTTACTAATTACATCTTATTTAAAGCATGTTGCTCCTTTGTTCTTGCACACTGATATATTTTCTACTTGCGCTTGTTCCTGACTGTGCCTGCCTCCATCCCCTTGGGGCCATCTTAGCCTTGTACACTGGGCTAATTATCTTTGGAAAGAGGCCCATTCACATAATCATCAATTTCATTGCGTGTTGAAATTGAGCTGGGCATTGCTTGACTGTGCCACGCTTTCCTGAAAGATTGGTTCAGCAAAGCTGGAGATCCGGTGGGGGGGGGGGGGGGGGTGACGGGCTAAACCAGCAGTACAGTGTAGCTGATCATCCTCCGTCTGACCACGTATGTCTGTCTTCATTACACCAGATGACCTAGAGTTAATGTTGTTGCTGCTGTGCTGTCTTTCTTTTGTCTTTATCCAATACACCTCCTTCAGTTGGTCTCTTTCCTACCTATTAAGCTAAAAAAGAAAAGTCTAATAGCACATTTGGACCATAACTTTGCGACCTTCTCTCTGCAGGAGTGCTGAGAGTAGTAATGATGAGAAATAGTAAAATAAGAGAGAGATGAAAGTCTTGTACTAATGTAACCATGATGCTGACCATACAGCCATTTACCATTTGGGATCCAAAAGATACATAATCAAACCTGATATATTTTTATTGAGAGGATTATTGGTTTTTTTTTCTTCATTTTATAGATTACTTTGAAATATTTGGGTGCATCACCATATGGTTACCAGTTCCCACTTTTGCTACTCTGTCTATTTTTTTCATTTTTATTATAGCCATATGTGGAATAATGTGGCATTGAAATGCATGAAAGAATGTGCTGGTTGACAAAATATTTTCAGATTTTTTTGTTTTGTTTTTGCATCTGCTGACTGTTTGATGGCTTTCATGATGTATCCTCATCCCAATATTACAAAATGACATGTCTGGTTTTCATTTTGCTTGAATTGTTTCTTGGCCACATGGAGGTTGTTAGCTTTCTTAAACTAAATATTGTGACTGAAATTTTTCAATAATTTGTTTTTGAAGGTACTTAAGTAGATTGAGATACAATCTATTGTTTAATTTTGCCCTTTGTAGTCTTTATGTTGTGTATTTCCATGTATTTCCAAGATGCAGTGGCACTTGTATTTCATAAAATGTTCTTACGTTTTCGGGGTCATTTAGACAGGATAACTGAAAATGAAAGAAAAGACCACTTGTCCTCCAAATGTGCCTTTAAACTGATGCATGCTTTGTGTGTGTGTGTGTGTGTGTGTGTGTGAGACAGAAACCAATCGGTGCTTCTTTTATGAAAGTTGTTGCTAATTAATGGTATATATAACAATTATCCCTACTAATGTCACCAATGGGAGCTTTAAAAGGAGGATAAGGGTATTTTTACTGAATCAGTATGTCCTTGTCCTTCTTCCTAGCTGCCTTTTACAAATCCCTTCAGAGTAAGGGAAAAAATCTGTCTGCATTTTACGTGAGCTATTCTGATTTAAGTTACTCAAAAGACATGAAGTGAATTATTGGTTTTTGCAATAGATACAGCTATGTTTACTGCAAAACGATGATCTAATTAAACTCACACAGACATGAAATTACAAGGAAGGTTTGTGGAATTAAGTAACTGATCTTTTTATAGGCTATTAGATGGAGCATGTTTTCTTTCATTGGCTCATGTTAACCCTTTAACTCAAACAACAATATTATTCAGATAATCGGGCAAATATGCGTAGAAACAAATTGATGGCTTCTCTGTCAGTACTGCCTTAATGTCAGAACAGTACTATGAATATATTAGCCTCTAATCCAATATGAGCCCATGTCAGATGCCAGAATTCTTCCTCTTAAGAAAAATATAGAAATATGTGTGTGTGCGGGTAACTGTTTTCAATCCTTATGCCTTCTCTATTTTATTTTGAATCATGCTTATCTGCTTCCTTTTACAAACAAAGCAGATTCCCTGTGCAGGTGGTGTCTTAGATCTGCCACCTCAAAAATCTCAATTCTGGCACCTTGAGGAAAGACATGCTTTAAATATCAATGAGAGAGAAGAGAACACATGATGGCACCTTTTTATACATTTATCCTACTGCACTTAGTTAGTCTGAAAGCCTCCATAAATAATGGTGCTCCTGTTTCCTGTAGGTTATCAGTGCTGGAAAATTAGCTTTTAAAATGCGGTTTGAAATCCATTTGGGTGATAGATAGGTGATGGGAATAATAAATTTTGCCATTTTCTAGAGGGCTGGCTCACAGCAATTCTTTATGGTTGTCATGAAGCCAGACACATTCAATGTGTGAAATAAGGCGGTCTCAAGCCAACTCTGCTTAATGAATCCAACGGGATGGACAATTTGTTACTCTGACAATACAAGCGACCATCTTTCTATTAAGAGTTCTAAAGCAAGATGTGTCTCTTATAAACTCTACTGATGATTGATCCTCTGAGGTCTTGGAAATGAAAGAATTGGATGTGTTTGTTTGGCTTTAAAAGGCAAAGAAGAGAGAGAATTAGGTTTTTTCTTTTTTTCATTCCTTGTAGTACAAAATTAGTGAGGGCAACTGATTTTGACAAAATCTTAAGTCATGCTTTTTCCTCAATTTTTTCTGATGCTTTAAATTAACACCTGCAAACCCGCAAAATTATTTTAAAATTCAGTTTGGTGGGTTGAAATAAAAATGTATTAATCCCTTTGGCAGGTGATGAAAATCTCCTCTTTCAAAGTCTCTTTGGGGTCAGCTGAATATTCTGTAGCTACTGCACAATCAAGGGATGGCTCTTTAGTTTGATGGACACGCCAAGTGCTCAATCACTGACTTGAAAAATGTGAAAAGGACAGAAAATCAGGGCCGATCCTCAGCATACATGTGGTAAAGACCAGGCAGGTTCACAGAATAACAGGGAGAGAGGAGCAGAGTTTCAATGCAAGCTTAATGAGGAAAAATGGGCTAAAATGAAAAATAAGCAGCATCTGGTAGCATTTAAATGGTATTGCAGACTGAAAAACTGTGCAGAATTTGTTATATGAAGTAAATTGTCATCAAAATGCTCTAATGTTCAGACTTAAAAGTTGATTTAGAGTCTTGTTTGCAAGGATATGCTCTGAATGTGAGCAGGTACCTTCTTGAAAATTCTTGGTAAAACAATCCTTTATTGAGATTTTACTACTTGTGAGCTGACACTCACCCAGGTCTTCGAAGTTTTGCTGTGCAGCTCATTAATCAGACATAACTTTTGACTTTGGTTGTTTTTCATACGATTCCTGTTAAAGACAAACAAAGATAATGTTGATTAAAATAAATTTGAGCTCAAATGAACAACCATAAACAGACTGTATGAAAGACAGCAAATACAGTTAAATCTGCAATAAGGAAATCTTCAAAGCGGGGATTTGTCCCCCACTGGCATCTACTCTCTACTTCCACCAAGAATTAGGAGACATAATCTTCAACAATAATCAACCAGTTCCCTCCAGTGGATTTACATTTCTTATACTGTGTAATCTTGCATTTACAATATCATTTACGTGGGTGTCTCCTTTCCACTCACTGACATCTCTGTTCTTCTCAGTTAAGCTTTGAGAGAGATTGGCAGGGGACAAGCTCAAGGCGTTCAGTTTTGCTTTGCCTACACCAGCTCTTGATACTTTGTGGATACAAAATGTGCGCACATGCTCACACATACTGACTTTTGATTGATATTTAACTGAAACTGAGCTCTTGTTTCTGTCAGAGCCTAGCTTAGTCTCCTGAGCCGCTTGATTTCTGACATTGGTAGATATTATATTCATGGAGGAAGGAGGGTGTGTTTTGTGAGGTGATCCTCTGTAACACTTTAATCTGTTTAGACTGCTTCAGTACTGTGGCGGGAAAGGGGGCAGAAACTGTACAATGAAGCGGATTGTCTCCTGCCAAGCATCGTTCATGTACAAAAAACCAACAAAGTGAAAAATATCCTTCTGGGTTTGAGCACAAAATACCAGATCCAAGGTTTTGTTTGAAGCTTTTTTTTTTTTTTTTAAAAAAAAAAAACATTTTAGTTTATTTACATTACATACAAAATGATTAGTTATGCCACATGATTTCTTCATGTTCATGCATAAAAAAGGGGAAAAAAAACTCATAAGTGTTCAAAAGAATCTTTCAAGATCTCATCTATAATATTGAAGGTTATGAAGTTTAAGCAGAATGGTGCCGCATGTGTTCACATGGAGAGTGCATGTTGGTGTATGTCACCAGGTTTGGTACTAATATCAGCTATGCCAGTTATTTTAATGACTACTCGTGCATTCGTTACATTTTCCCAATAAAGGTAAATTAAAACAAGACATATTTTTGCTATATTTCTCTATAAAGGAAACATAAATGCTTTGAAACAGCTCCAGTTAGTGCACAGTTGGAAAAAAGCAGCTCTTAGAAATCTAATACTTGTCCCGGTGCTTAATGGTTTACATTAGCTGCAAGCAATAAAATTATCCCAGGTCCTCACTTATGTTGGAATAATCATTTACAAAGATGGTTACCACATGCTGGAACTGTTTTCTTCTTTTTCTTTCTTTTTTTTATAGCCCTAATTCGCTGTTATTAATAATGAATAAAAATGCAATTTTCAATTGGGTTGCTTCAAGGCCATGGGAATCATTTCAATGAATATTTCAGCACATTATTTTAATCATGGCTCCACATATGCAGCAAGGCATGCTTGTTTTATAGGCTCATGCTTCAACCGCCCCAAGACCCTGATCATTAAACTCCACGCTGTCTGCGTTGAGGTTCCTATCTTTTGATTTACAAGACTTGTTAAAAAACATTGTAAAAAAGGAGGCAAGCTGTGCCATTTATACTTGTAATTTGAAGCGGTATTTGTAAATGGGGGTGCGTGTGATTTATGTGTGCAGTGGTTGCAGCAGCTCCCTGCTGTTCTGATGCTATAGGCTTTAACAGAGCTAACATCGGTGAGGCCTCAGCAGAGTATACTGGTACTAATAATGTCCACTGTCTGTGCCCCAATTTTAGCTCAAGATATTTTCCTGTGATAAGGAAGTAGCTGCTGTAATCAGATCACTGAGGAGAGTGTAACTCTGTCTATGCTGCTTGTCCTCTTGTCTTCATCGTAGTGAGCTGCACGACTTCTGGCGTCTTGACTACTGGGAAGACGACCTGCGACGGAGGAGGAGGTTTGTCAGAAACCCATTTGGCTCCACCCACTTAGATGTCACATGCAAGTCCCAACAGGAGCATGGTAAGTGTGTTTATATAGTTGTGGAACTGGTGTTTTATATCTAAACCAAGCAGAACTGAGATAAGAAAAACAAACAAACAAAAGACACCAATACCTCTTATTATGTGAACAATTTCAATATTTCTATTAAAATATTTGGAAATAAGGTTGGACTTTTAGGGTGCAGGCTGTCCATGCGGTTCAGCTGCTCAGGAGAAGTTTTATAGGTAGCATTTGAATTATGAGTCCCATGAATGGAACATGACACATCCATTTTATAACACTTTTTTATTTCCATAGCAACACATATTCAGGAACAAATTGGCTCTGCTTTTTTACGGTTTTCTTTCCTTTGACTGAGACATTTCCTATTGACCCAGGCAGGAGTGTAGTGTTGCCCACCATCTTGTGTCAATTTAGCCTTGTATCCTGCTACCCAGACCTACTAAAAATCTACTCAGTGTTATTTCAACGAATATTAAATGCAACAAGTTATTCATTGTGAAACAACTACAAAAAGGAGCATTTATTTTGGTCTCACCCTTTTATACATTTTTTTTTTTTTGTAATAACTCTTCATATGTATTTTTCATTACTAACCGTCATCATTGTGTCTGTTTTCTGGGTTTAGAAGGTATTTTTGCTGTTCTCTGGGTTGCCATGGAGGGTTCTGCATGTACATCATGTTAGTTCTGTAGATAAACACATGGCAGCTGTTTTCTCAGCAGCAGGTGGTCCACACATAAGACACATGCAATAATTGGACCTTCTGCTTTAGATTTTGTGGTGATTGATTCCGTCTGGAGTTTTTAAGCTACAAACTAATTTTGTTGGCTTAAACTGATGTGTTGATCCCACAATGTGTAGGGCCCAAGGTACCAAATGTTATTTTTGCAGTTTTGACCTACATGGGGTTTTAAAAAATAAGTTAATAAAAAGAAGACTTTTTGCAAAGTTGAGTAGCTTTTGCAAATAAATTGCATTGCATTGCATCAACACTGCCATGAAATAAATATCACATCAGTAAAAATGTAGTCAGACATCAATAGAAATAAATTTGCTCACATTTGATTTGCACTTTATATCGTCTTCATCTTCCTCATGCAAACTGTATTCATCCCACTTACTAATAATGTTCCGCGGCTTCCACTCTGTTACTCATATTTGGTTGGCAAAACCATTTTGTGGCAGTTTAGGTTGTTTTTTTTACAAGGTGTAATTGTATTTAGAAAAATCCAAATCCTGTCTGTGGGATCCTGCGTTCATTCAAGGCAATAAAGCATGAAACAGTTAATAAGATATGTTACTGAAATGTTGTGTAGGAAAAACTAATCTATCATCCAACACTAGAGTTAAATATTATGTTTTTATTTGTAAAGAAAAAAACATGATTCTTCATGTCAATGTGAATGTCTCAGATTAATGAAATATTCCAGTTTAAAATCTTTGTTCCTTACACGTTATGTGTTGAGAACAAAATAACTTCAAAGCATGAACCCTAAATTCAGACTCGCACATCAGATCACAGGTGGAACTTTCTCAAAACAACTGGAATGTGTAACTTCTTCCTGTCTGTATGGACTACGTGCACAATATGTTGCCAGGTTACGTCCTGACGCTGAGTGTGTGGCCGAGTACTTCCGGTTTACTTATTCTTTCATTGACTTTTTGCGCGCATTTCACTTTGTCTGTTATGTTAAAAGTCCAAGAAAGGCGACACACTTTTCAAGGAGTTAGAACGTCAGCTCTTTATTGTTGTGTGACTTTTTGTACACATTCTTCGTATTTCAACAAGATAAGTTTTCATTCATTCCCTGTTTATCCGATCATCCGAGCTGAGTGGCTGAGGAAGATCCGGAGGGACAACTTCACCTCAACTAAAAACACCCGGGGTTGTTGTCGGCATTTCAATGCCACAGATCTAAACGTGACTGCGGCGGGATTGAAACGGCTACAGAAGGGAAGCTTTTTCAGCTGTAATGGTATCAATTACCTGCACCCAGACCTGGTGTTTGGGAACGGCGCCCACAGACCCAGATTCCGGTTCTAGATCCGGTTCTGAAGTGGAGATGGAAACGGACGTATTGTCAATGGACCATGACTACTGTGTGGCTCCAGAAACAAAGGCAAGAACGTCTGAGCTGGCTAATGAGAACAAAGCTTTACATCAGAAAATAACGGAGCTGCAACGACAGGTGGAGATGCTGTAGCAGCGCTTTGGAATAGAGCCCCTGTCTGGTTCGGATCAGGACATATGTTAATAATAAGAACAACAATGTAGATGAGTGATGAAATATGATTGTGTATTTAAGGAGCTATGAGAAGGAATTAACATAATTATTTTTGGCCATGATCGAATAAAGCGAATGTCCTGATCTGAAAAGAAAATAATTAATCCTCCACATTTTTTGTTAGGATGGCCCTAATACTCCGTCGGGGTGATTATGAACATTTTTAGGAAAAAAAAAAATAAAGGCAGTGTGGGAGAAAATTGCTCATCAAGATTATCAATTAACACTTAAGATGAAATATAAATCAAACATTAAAGCGTGTGCACATTTTATTTTATTGGTGATGAGGAATCGCCCCCCAGACCTGGATCCGAGGATCGGTCAAGCCATTAGACAGCCTGTTATGGGAAGCCAGCATGATGTCCCAGAGATCCTCACTTGGATTCAGGTCAGGTGAATCGGTGGACCAGCCCATAGCATCAGTGCCTTTATCATGGGACAACTGCTGACACACTCCAGGCACATGAGAATCAGCACTGTCATGCGATAGAAGGAACCCAGGTCCTTCTATTACCGCATGGTCTGACAGCGGGTCTGAGGAATCTCATCCTGGTATTTTATGGCAGTCAGGGCTAGCACAAGGAGGTCTGTGTGGCTGTCCATGGATATGCCCCCCCAGACCACCACTGACTCAGTGCCAAACTGGTCATCCTGGAGGTACTGCTACAGCCACCACAATGATAGTGTGTCAAGACTCTTTCACATGTCACGTTCATAATATGAACCTCCTCTCACTAAATATAAAACCATAAAAGTCACTTTTCTCTTCTTTTCCCTACACAACCTTTGAATAATGTTCCGCTGTTCATTTGTTGAAAGAGGCAGTGCTTGTTTTTTTATGCAAGGGATGTCCTTGATCAAAATGCGGTAGAATTGTGGTCTTTTCTTTTTTAAAAAAAAAGTGTGGTATGCAATCTCATTTCCAAATGACAAGTGTGAATTGAGATCGCCCTACCCCTCATTCATAAAGTAAAGAGACATGCCCCCAAATGGTTTAGTTTGTACTGAGGAACAAGCCCAGGTTCCCCACCGGTGGTCCCAGGGTCCTCATGGAATCTGTTTCTGATACTTTGGGCAGAAACAAGCTTGTTAGCGGTCTGCTTGAGGTAATTTTGACAAGCTCAGCCAGTGTTCCTGTTCCTTCCTGCACAAAGGAGCAGATAGTGGTCCTAGTGCTGGGTTGTTTTCCTCTTTTGTCTCCCTGTGTGCTGGCCTGTCTCGTGGTGTCTCCTCCATGCTCTCACCACTGTGCACAACAAAACCTCTTGCCACAGCTCATCCTGGATGACCTGCACTATCTGAGTAACGCCAAATTGCAGACACCATTGTGCTGAAGAGATTGGCAAAAATGTAGCCAGAAAGGGTTAAGACAGGGAAATGGCCTGTCACAATCACCTGCAGGACCATTCGTTTATAGGTTTTTGTTTTTTTTCGTTTGCTAGTTTGTTTTGCTAATTAACTCCTTTCCATCTGTTTTCATTTACATTTAAACATCAGATATATTGGATCCACATTCCAAGTTACTTCCTAATTGGACAAATTGATATCCCAGTAGTTGAGAAACAGCAAAACTAACTAAAACCAAACCCACAGGCCATGGCATAAATAAGAAGGAAAAGCTAAGAAAAATCCAAACCATTGCAGACCTTTTAGACAATCTCACTTCTACCTTTGTCTTGTTGTGCATACTTTGCTGCTTAGCATGTTTTTGTGCTGTTGCTATTAGCATATGGGTTTGTTAAGTCATTTGTGTAGATTTACTACAATACTTTTCAGCCATTCTGCCGTTTGGAATAACTGCATCAGTGTAGTTGAATGAAGACTTGTTGAGGTCCTGCTGGCATGCGGTAGTTTTAATGAGCAGAATAAAACATAAACATGTCAAGTGAAAGGGATTGCCTGCAGTCGGATGGCTCTCTGAGAGGTGAGCAGCTTTTTCAGGCTTTTTCTGCAGACTTTGATGTGGTAGCGCTGCAGAGGCCAGGTATTGTTAGGAGTTCAAATGAGAAGCATTTTTTTTTTCTTTGAGTTTTAATACATGTTGGCAGTGACTGTTGACAGATTTTTGTGTTTTATATGTATCATGACATTTTGTCAGTACGTGTATTAGTTTAGTTTTTTTCTTAAATTCACTTTAAATCGCATTGAGGACAGCATCAGTTTCTGGTGCAGAATTTCAGAGATTAAATATGGATGCTGTATTTATTAGGTCCCAGAAATCACTTTACCCTTGGATCCTTTTTAAAACTTTAGGATGAGTGACTCTCAAATAACCATTATGTAATTCAGATGAGAACAACCCTAACCCTTTAAGTTTGGCAAAAAACATATCAAAATAAAATAGTCAGACTCTGTAGTTGACTTTTTATTCAATTGTATTTTTTTTAAATGCTTCAGTAAATTTCTTGCATCTCTTTTGAATCTTTTAGAATCTTTGTCATTTAAGTTAAAATATATTGCAATTTTGTGCCATGTTAGAAGCTGAATTGATTTCTTGTGTGACTTTCAGAGAAAAATCACATGACTAGTTTTTTTTCAGTGTTTTAGATTTTCTCAGAATCTTCCCAGTTGACTTAAAACCAGATGAGATTGTCCACTCAGAAATAAACATGATTCCCTGAAGTTCTGCCAAAAAAAAAAGAAAAGAAAAATCCTCTTTCAATATCTGCTTGGTGTCGTGGCACAATCAGTGCATCTGTGTGTGCAGCGTGTGTACATTGATGGGAGGTTAAACTCTGCTTTAAACTCTGCCTCGTTGTCTATTAGCTGCACTGACAGCTTAGCCAGCACATTCTTCTCTGCCCTTTGCCTGAATTAACCCGTGTGTTACAGCCAGCCTCCACCCAGTATCAGACTATATTGTTAGGTGATTGGAACTGGGCAAGCATGAAATGGAAGCCACGTTAATATTGATCCAAATGTTTAACGGGGTGTTTTACCTCCGGGTGTCCTTGCTGTCTCATTTCAGGTGAACAGCTTCTCTCAGTGCTGATTGCACCAGGCGGAGATCTTTATAGCTTTTAACGTCAACAGACACAACCTCGTGATGTGGAATTAACCTTCTGTGGCTTTATAATCAAGGACATTAAACTGCCACACGTTACATCAGGATATTTGTAAACATGTATGACCAGATATTTGAATAGAGGCTCTAAAAAAGTACATGAAATGCACACACTCCCTAATGCTCGGGTCCAGATGTGACGATTATCATGCACTGTTCTGTTTTGATGAAAAGAAGGTGAGATTGTTTGCAACCTCCGGCAACAAAATAGATATGCACTGCACATCCCAGGATACTGGCTGAAAATCACAGAGGAAGCGTCTGCACTGTATAAACTACCCTACATCAAAGTTCTAATGTTTACTTTTACTGACTTAAAACGCATACGGATGGCTTGGATCACAGGAAGTATGAAGTTGTCATTTCCCCCCCTCATTTCATCTTTCAGAGTAAATAAAAGAGACACTGGGCAGAATTGCATCGGCCCTTCGGTAATGTGATCCTATGAACAGGACTCATTCTCTCCATGTGGAATGTGAGGGAGTGCTGGGTCTGAAAGAGTCTGAGAAATGGAAGATGTGGAGCTCGCATTATACGGATGATGCAATAAGCGTAGATAACTGTTAGGAATGAGTGTGTTCTGTTACTGTAGTAAATATATGGAAACACGGCAAATACAAACACATGCTTTTTACACAGATATTACAGAAGGATACATTCATTTTTTTTTAAGTACACAGTTAAGAATTTATTTTTAGATAGTTGTGTTTTTCAGCTTCACATTAAATTAAATCTGTCACGCAAATTCATTATTTGTTTTTGGCAAGATCCCAAATTTGCCATTTTCCAGCATGTCATTCATTTACGGAGGAAAATTCCTCAAAAATGTGCAACCCCTGCTGTGTTGACATGGATTTGAAACTATTCACACAAAAAGCTGTATGTAGATTTCACTTTGAGAAATTACATTAATTATTGAAGCAGGTTTATGATATAAAGGAAATTGACAAAATATTACCAGGTCTGCAGAGACCATAAATCGCTTCATTTTGAAATATATAGAATTAATCAAAACTGTGGCTACAACATGAATTATGAATTATGGTTGACTAAGATGTCTTTTAAAGGCTCAGCAGTGCTTCTTTATGATTACAAAGTAATCTTAGAGAAGTTGTGTTTGACAGATTGTCAATAATTCCCAAGAAGAATCATTTTGATAGATCAGTTATGTTTTTACTACAGAAAATCCATCCCAGTGATTTTAAGTACAGTGAAGGTGATTATCTCTCTGAACCATCTTTGTGTGTTTCTAATGCCATAGTAAAGTTTCATTGCTGCTCACGCATCAGTCTGTCCATCAATAATTTTGTAATGTTCCTTCATTAAAGGCATTTTTATCATGTGTGGCAAAATCAGGCGGAAATCTCTGGCTGCCGATAGTGACGCCAATACAGAAATAGAAATACTTGCAGTTCACCGCTAAATGACTGGTTCCAAGAAAAAGCAATGCCCATAGACTCCCATTTTAAAATGTCCGATTTCACAGCTGAAATACTGAGTGGCTCCAAAAACTTTTTTGGGGGGAGGGGGAATTTTTTTTCTAACGCTTCGGTTTTGATGTTAGTTTAATCTTAAATTTAGAGGCGTGTCCTTGTGATTGATGTGCATTAGAGCGCTATCACAGGTTACAGCTGCGTACTTCCTGCTGGCTCCACTGTGAAGGAGCCCTCTCACCTCTACCTTTTCATCCATTTTGGGATTTTCTGATAATGACGAAATACCAAGATGGCGATGGTAAGACCCGCCTATTGGCTTCAAATCTGCTCTTCATGGGTCACGTGACGGTATGCTCAGTCCAGTAATTTATACAGTCACTGGGCAAAATATTGAACTGGACAATAATGTTACACTGTTTTCTTTACACTTTTTTTGCCCCAATAACAATTTAGATTTTCCTTTCTTCAAACATTTTTTTAGGGATTTGTCACTTGTATAATCAGGATTATAAAAACTTAAGATTATAAAATTGCAAGATAAAGTTAAACAATGTAATAATCATGGTTTAACTTCAGGCTGCTTGTAGATACACTGGAAGGAGCTCTGCATTCTCACTGAACCCCAGTGATGCTCAGAGGGGGCCTCCGTTGGTGACCGACGACAGGTCTTCCTCAGCTTCCAATGTGGTCACAAAAGCTCTGGAAAGCACTTTGCGGATCGTAATTAGTGCACTATGAGGCAGTTTCAGTTCAGTGATTGAACAAGATGACCCAGGAGACTGGTGATTGGTGACTTCTCTTGGCACGCTTTCTGAAGAGCTAGAAAGCAAGCAGGAAACAAACCTGCTGTCACTCTGATAAGTGAATGATGAAAGTGTAGCAGCAGGATGCTGATGAATTTAGCATGATTGGATGCATACATTAGCAACTTTTTATTTAATACCGATATTCACTGTTATCCTCTTATGGTTAACACTTGCTCAGCAAGATTTTTAATCTGTTAAAACTTTTTAAACTTTTTTACAACTTGAGCATGCATATGCACCTCTTTTGCTTTGTGATCCTATATTTATTATAATACTTTCTTCTCAGTCCATCATGTCATGGTAAGACCAATAAAGTTATTCAAAATTCTTAGTTGGCAATAATGTACGTTTGACATTCATGTAAATAAATCAGAAATGTAAAGGACCATTTTTTTTTGTCGTCTGATACAGTCTCTGTGGGTATACACAGCCATATCAGTCTGACTCGAACACAGAACAGTAACCTCTGTAAAAGGGATAAATGTTGATTCTTTTCACAGCAGTGCTTTTAGTACAACCAGTGAGCCATCATTCATAAAGAGACCACTCTTTATGTCAACACATACTTATTCATTTTCAAAAGAAGACAAAGTGAACATATTACATTTTGAAAATAAAAATTGCCTCATGGTTAAAACTTCAGTCGTAGCACGCCCCCCCCCCCCCCTCCCAAAAAATAAAAAAACACACACACATCACCTTATGTTGGTTTTTTGCACGCTGAAATCAGCATGGTTTATTTGGTCTACCCAACGCTGGACCCAACGCTGTCCAGAATTACCAATCAGATCTTGTGTCGTGTTTGCTGAGTTCATGCTCTTTTACTTGCAGCATAATGACAACTTGCAGCATTACAGTTTTAAGTTTCACTCTTTTTGCTTTGATTTCTGACCGCTGGCTGGCTTTTGTCTTTAACGTTGCACAGAATTCATTTTGAGACGTTCAAACTTCTTCTCCTTGCCTGATGAAAGTGCACCAGATATGAGGCAGAGCAGGAAGAAGGTTTTTTTTCTCAGTAGCTGTGTTGACAACAGTCAAATGTGACCTCTTCAAGACAAGGTACATGTTCCTCAGGGGAGGGAGAGGTGAATTAAGAACTGTGCTGAAAGAAAACATGTCAGACGGGTGTCAGCCACCTCCCATACCTTGATATGTGTTCTTCCTTTTGCACACACGGATTTCTTCTCTGGTTATTTCCTACACTGGACTTCAAAAAGACAAATTTATATAAGTGTTTTGAGCAGCTGTGGAGCTGAGACTGCCTGATACATCTGTTGTGAGAACTCTTTGTTTTTCAGGGTATATGAATGAATATGTTCTACATATGACGAAGCCCTCCCATAAGCAGCCTCTTAATTGTGCTGTCTGTTCATTCTCACTCTTGTCAAATCTTCAGCGGCGACAAACAATGTCTCTAATCTAGCATGAACTTGAAATGAATCCTCCAACTCAGCTGTTGGTCTTTTAAGATGCATGCCATATTTCTTTGCTGACCTTGTCTAAAAATGAAAGCAGAAACATCTTTTATGTTCAGCAACTCAAATGTGTTCAGTGAACAAATGTGTTCAGAGCCCTGACATTCTTTCATATACTGTGGCAAGGATGTTAATGTTCATCTATCAGGATCATTTTGCATATTATCATGCATATCATGCTGATATTTACTTATTGCTGTATTTTTTTCTCTATGTTAATAAGTTAGAGTTTTTAAAAGGCTATCAAAGCTAAATCTCTAAAAATGTAAATACTATATAGGAATAAATTTAAACGTCAGGTAATTCTTTATTAATGCGCTACAGATGTAATCTGAAAACATCTGGTAAATGTAAGGTTGTGTTAATCTTCAACACTATTGCATTTCCTTGCACATATGTACTTCAACACAACATACTATGATTACTCTTTACTACAGATAACTAACGTAAGAGTATTGCATATGATTTTGAAAAAGCAGGAATAACATTAGTCCTGCAGATATGTTGGGGCAGGTTATGCTTCCATTGTCATAGTTTGCAAAAAGATATCTATACTTTTATATTT
>JBAMHX010000010.1:9572724-9585662 GCA_037177515.1 Pseudomugil tenellus | reverse complement strand
TTATTATTATTATTATTATTATTATTATTATTATTATTATTATTATTATTATTATTATTATTATTATTATTATTGGTACCAAAAAGAAATTCCCGTTTTCCATTGACTAAAAAATAAAGCAGTTCTGAAGCCTCAGTGTCTGTTTCTCTGCAACTGGTGAAGCTGGTTTCTTTCTTTTTTTAATCATCTGTCATTATTACTATAGATTTTGATGTATTTTTCATGATTAGATCACTGCTCTAATACTCGACATATATTTTTCATTTATCCTGAAATATATTTTGTTAAAATGCCTACACTTGAAATTATTTATTTTCAGAGAATCCACTCCTGCTAACTGGGTAGATCAGAGCTATAAAAGACAGTAATAGATTAATTCTGGGAAAAAAAACCTGTTATACAACACAGGCCTACACTACCAATCACTACCAATCATTTAAAAGAAAGGTAACATGCGTTACTATTTAGTTAGACCACCTTTCACTTTCCCAAATTTGCATTGTTTTAATCATTTTCAGCAATTTCACAATATGTATGTCTATCCAGCGTTGCATTAAATATTCACCAGTGATGCAGTGCACAGTCTGGCCATTCTCCAGCCAAACCAGCACATCCCAAAGACACTCCATGAGGTTGAGGTCTTGACTCTGTGGTGGCCAATCCATGTGTAAAAATCATGTCTCATGCTTTCTGAACCACACTTTCATAATCTGAGCCAAATGAATTCTGGTATTTTCATCTTGAAATATGCTTAAAACATCAGGGAGGAAACCGTTGCTGGACTAACCGGCTTATTCGGGACACTCAGGGAGTCTGAAGTTAGACCTGACAACAGCAATCCCACGTAACAGACATCCCCACATGTGTGTACAGCAGGCACAAAGCTAGATCTCTTTATCTGCCTCTCCTCTTAACCCTGATGCTCCCATCAATCTGGAACCGGGTCAATCTGGACTTTGTTTCATTGTTCCAGTTAAAACTTTTGCCAACTGAAGCTTTTTTGTCTGGTTAGCCTGGTGCTTCTCTTATGGCTACACAACTGCTCATTTCCAATCACTTGAGCTCGCTTCTACATTATACACATGGAAATGCTCCTGTTCACTATTAAACATATCTGAGTTCTACTAGTGTTTTTTATTATCTGATTTCACCAAACATTATTACCATGAATGTTTTTCTCTGACCACATTTGTTCCTTAAAGACAATGGTTTCCCACTTCCCCACTTTTAGTTTTAATGAAGTCATTGACCCAAGTTTAGTCATTTCTGCAATCTCTTTAGATGTTTTCTCTGCTTAGTGCATGCCAATGATTTGACCTGTCTCATACAGATTGAAATCTTATACATGGTTATGGTATGTGTCTGTACACGGGGGGCAGCTTAAATGAAAAAAATTGAGATTGCTATATGATTAAAGATGCTCGTTTCATAGTCAAAGTGCCCACTTATCATGGCTTAGCATGTGAAGCACTGCTCGGAGTGAACCAGGGCACTGCTGAGCAGTGAAATCCCCTTTAAGATTCCAAGGATGAATCTCAGAGGAGACTAACCCCTCCTTTTTGTCCCAGAGCCAGCAGGCAACCAAACGCTCCATGTCTGTCAGATGAACCCTTCACTGGCCAATGTAAAAAGCGAGCTCGCACTCATTTCCAAACAGAAGGTTTTCTCCTGAGGGATCTAATAATGACCTTACAAAACTGAAATGCTGACTTTGATATTCATAATACATTTATGATGTGTGAAGTGAACCAAATGTTGAAGGCGGATTCAGGCTTTGAAGAATAAATGCTGTTTTTTTGTTCATGTAAAATTATGCTTTATTTGCATTTTTGTCAATAGGGAGCTCCCTCACACCGTAGCGTAGCGTTCAGGCTGGAACGTGTTGGTCCTGTATATAATCTCAGGCATGAAGAACCTTAATAAGAGATCTGGGACACGATCTTTGTCAACAAAAGTGCTCCTCTTGCCAACCGCGGATGGAGTTCCTGCTACCGCTGCCAAAGGGGCGGCACCAGCACTCATAGGCTCCAGCAGTTCTGGTTACTGAGTCTATCATTAGTTTTGCTCCCCCACAAACACAGGAAATGCTGTATATGTTCGTGTTCCCATAAAATAGGCTTTTTTCTATGTACATATTCTAGCCATAGGGCACAATGGAAATGCATGCAAGTGGGAGGAGTAAAGGAGTCTGAATCTCACCGAATATTTCTTATGTAAAGGAGACTATAGGCAGGCCAGCTCACCGGAAGCTTGTCTGTATACCCAAATGTGTGGGTTGGAAGCCACAACCATTTTGTTTTACTTTAATTTAGCCCTTCTGTGTCCATTAAGTGTTCCTATTCAGAATACAGATTCCTTGAGTGGGGACATGTTTATAAAACCTGAGATAACATTTATGAATATGCAGCTACAATAACAGGATGGTTTTTTTTCAATTTGTATTTTTTATGTTTATAGTTCAGGTGAATGCAAATCTGTGTTTCTAAATCAGCATCAGTATGATACTGTTTGGATATATAAGTAACCCACTTCTCTGAATGTAAAGTCTAACAAGACTAATCACTGCAGTCCAATGTGGGCTTAATAAAACCTTCCCCTCTGTGCTACTCCCAAACTCCCACCCCACTGAAATGAGACTTTTCATCACTTCATTAAATTGGCCTGTCATTTGAGAAATATTTGCATTTTCATTAAAAGAACGAGCCAATAGTGGGGTAGTCCATGTTTTATCCCGTGCACCACTCATCCTGTGTAACTTCCCCTTAATTTCATTATTCTCATGTAAACATTTTAATGCCATATAGGCTAATTATGGAAGAATCCCTGAGGGGATTACAGCCTAATCCTCTTCCTGCCCATGTGCAATGGACGCTTAATGCTGTTATAGCTGCAGTGTATGTTGCTTGATGCAGTCTTTCAGGGACAAAATACAGTATTTCATCTCTAAAGTTATTTCTTGGAAATTCATAGGCTGGAGTGAACATGAAGACAATTATTTTTTTTACTGATGCAGAGTTTCAGTGGACCAGCATTAATAAAAATGCAATTCATATAACAAAAAACTATTATTAGGATTAGGTCTATACTTTTTCTACAAGTGAATATTTTTCATTTACTGATTATCATACATGCAAACGAACAGAGCAAGGTTGCTGGTTATTTATAACATGCTTGTAAGCAACTTGTATTGTCTGGTTGATAGCATCAGCAGATAGGATCGTCGTTAATGGACCCGAGCAACGCGGAGGGATTGGGGGGGGGATGGTTTAACTGTGAAGCCTGCAAGAGCGATGAAGGGGCGCTCTGGGAGTTCAGACCGAAATCCACTTGTATTCCTGTAACACTATCGGCTATAATTGGCTGAGGAACGCAGATTAAGATTGATGAGACATTAAAGTGGCTCTTTGGAGTTTAAGGGATCGATAAATATCCTGATTTCGTGAGCTTTCTTTTGAGAGCAGACAAATCACTGTAACGGCGCTTCCACATCGACACTAATCTAAGAACATGGAGGATGAGAAGATGGGAGGAGACTGAAATAAATATGTGATCCCAATCAGCTGACCAGAGTTGGAAATTTAACATAATGGAAGACTATTTGTGCCAGAAAACGGCCTTTATTTTTATGTCACCAAAGGGAAGCGAAATGTTTTGCACTTTTTTATTTTTCTTTGAAAGAAAAACTAAGATGAATGTGCCTTGAAAAATGTGTGAAATTCATATTTCAGATCAATGAAAAACTACAAATATTTAATCTGTCACAAGAGATGCATGATAACAAATGTAACTTGGAAACTTCTGTCGTTTCAGTGATACGTTTTTTTTTTCTTGAATACATATTGAACACTTTAACAAATTGTCCTATTTTTTCTGCACTAAATTCCCTTCACTGCTTATTTCACCTCCACTCTGCGTTTTAGACAAATCCGCCATAATATGAGGCTTTAGGGAAATAATGGAAATGTGTAGCTATAAGTGGAATAAGAACAACAGACTATTCTATGGTTGTGTAGCAATCCAAATGTTGACTGCAATTAAATTATTTTAAAGCCCATCCAATGTTTACAGTCCAGCACCAGCAGGCAGCAGTTAATGACTGCATGCAGGCCGCTGCGTAAATGCATCTGCATTTCATCTGGTTCTCAGAATTATTCTGCATTGCTTTATTTAACAGAAATACCATGATAATCTTTTCAGCATTTTAATACACGTGGCTGCCCCCTCTACACTCTGCAGGCCCAGTGGTCCTGAGCAGCTCGGCCCAGCTTGTCGCCCCAGCTCTGGTCGCCCGGGGAACTCTGTCCATCACCACATCCGAAATCTATTTTGAGGTAGACGAGGATGACCCTGCCTTCAAAAGGGCCAACCCGAAGGTAAATAACCTGAAAGAAAGTGTGTAACTCAGGTTTAAAGCCGGCTTCTTGGTTTCTGGCATGTTTTCTACTTGTTTTGTGTTTCTGCCCAACTGTCTAAGCGCGTTAATAATACGCATATTTTTTTAGATGTAAGCAAGAAAATAGGATTTTTCACTTTTCCGGGCATGGCCGCCGCTCTTTCGTGCTTTACTTTATTTTTTTATTTAGTTTTATTTTTTGCTCACAGGTTCTTTCTTCAATTTGCAATATTTCTGTATTTTTAAAAATTATTTCCGCGGTTAAACCTTCATATGCGCTATGAAAATAAACCCCCACTGCAACAAGTACTCCGTTTAATACCAGAAGCGACAAGGATAAAAAAGTAAGATCTTTTTTTAATCAGATGTTTGTGATTTAAGAATTAAAATCCAAACTGTTTGCAGAGCTGCAAATTATTATAAAATATAATAAAAGCATTTTCTCCGCTTATGAAGTGAAAACAGAATATTTCTAAATCGATTCTGTTAAAACTGCTGTGCATTGGGGCTTTTTTTCTTTGAAAAAAATGCACATTTAATAAAACCATAAGGTGACACAAGTATAAACCAGCTCGTTTTATTTTCTCTTTAAATTAGATCAACGACAGAAAAAATCAGATCACAGATGTTTATAATCCAGTGTATTTCAAGTGCATTTTTTCCAATTAAATTGTTTTTATATTTATATATATATTTATATACTATATATAATTTTGTCATTTTCATTTTTTTAATCATGTAGGCCTAAGCATGGTAAAAGAAAAACAAAAAATGAAATAGTTCTTGTAATTTAAATATTAATTCAAGTAAACTTATGGAATGTTTCTGATGTAACAGATGTTGTACGCCTACCATCAAAATGTAAACTTAAAAAAAATAGAAATGTCCATTAAAACAGGTGTGTCAGACTACCACTGATGCAAGTATAAATTAATAACGTTTCTACCAGTTAAAGAAAAAGTTCAGAAGTATTTAAACAGGTGGATCCTATTTACGTGTCACAGAACAACATTCACAATATCAGACCACTTGAATCACAATCTATGAATGTATTTACAGTATAAAATGTACAGATATGTTCTTTTTTTTTCTTCAAGGTTTGGAGCTTTAAAAGCATTTGCAGAGGTGTGCTACTTAGTCAACTGCGTGGCACGGAGAGTAAAGAAAACTGCTGCTGGAGTGACCTCTTAATTGCTGCCAGTAATTTAACCTTGCTTCTGTTAACACCACAATAAAGGTGCACGAGGATAAACTGTTTTTATATTTTAAAAAATGAGAGAAAAAAGGGAAAAGTCTAGGCCTGAAACGATATTCAAGAAGAGAAGTCAGTCATATTTCACAAGACGTTGCAAACTGGTTGACGATATTCTGTCCATTCACGAGGCCTCTGACACATTTTAAGACAAAGTGAACCAACAGTTTTTTTTTTCTTTACCTCAGAGTTTCTCCAAGCTTTTAGGGTTGGTCAGTATTTCTCTTGCCAGTCGCCAAGTCTGTTTGGCTGCATTTTCTAGAGCAGAGTGAGGCTTTCCTTGAAACAGGTCTAAATTAGGAAGGAAGTAATGCGGACACCTTCTACACTGCAAACATGAAATAAGCTGCAATAATATTCCGTTGAGCCGATCGCCGAGGCAGTTCTCATCCCAGTCCGACTCCCGTGGATGCTTTTCACACTCGTAGGAAACCAAAGTTTTCATGTGATAGTTGTTCAGAGGTTGTCCGGGGAGTTCAAGGTGACGGTCTCGCAACGCTTTGAGCACTGACAAACATTTCTTTCTGCATCCACCCAGGAGGAGCCGGTTCTCGGCCTCGGCGAACTGCAACACCCAGGCGTCGCTCTCCGCCGAGCTCTGCTTTCCGTTCAGGGAGTAGCACTCTTTGGATAAAAGATTGAAACCCTCCGCTTTTACTTCTGCAACTCTGTTCGGTCCCGGCCAAGGGATGTGAGGCAGAGGCCAGTGCGCAGCGCTTCGCGGCCATATACCAGTGCACTTGAAAGCCGGAGTGATTTGCACCACATATCTGTCTCTAATGCGCAACTTCACTTCACTTGTGTCAGCGACCATTTTGACAACATCTCTGTAGCTGCATTTATCTACTGCCTGCGCCACCAGCGTCTGAAATCTGGACCGAATCTTGCGCGCCGAGAGGTACCCGGAGGCTGTGATGAATTCAACCCAAAGAGACATGCTTCTTTTGCGCCCGTCGCTGAGCTTGAGGACGGCGCAGCCCGGGAGAGACCCATCATCAACAAAGTTGAATACTCCCATTTGATTCAGATAGAGCACGACCTCGAACTCGGTGGGTGAAATGACCTCCAGTCCCTCGAAACGATTATCCATCTCACTTAGTGAGCTGATGAAGCGGGGCTCCTGCACTTCCACCTCCTTTAGGACATCCGATACCACCTTGCACACTTCTCGGATGGTCTTGGAGATGGCCGCCTTCCGAGACTGGCATTTTTCGTTGTAATATTTGTTGAGGTGATACACCAACTTTGCCTGGGCGGCTATCATATTAGGGCAGAGATCCGGGTTATACACCGGAGTCTCGCAGTAAGCCGAGGGATCCAACGCGGCTGTTTGTACGGGAGCCAATTTTAGAGAAGAGGTGAAGCTATCTAAACAGAAAAAAGTATTTCTAAAATAAAGATGTGCTCAGAGCACATGCGTAGCAGTCATAACAGTCACAGCTGCTGTGCCGTAAACTGCATTGAAGTGCTCAGTGCAAGTCGTAGAAAGGATCCGGATGTTGTGATTAAAAGTCCATTTGCACCTCTGCAGTAGCCGGTAAAAAGCTTCTTTCTTTCTTTTCTTTTTTTTCCCTTTGGGCTCTGGTAGCTGTGCCAGTTAGGAGTCCGCGTAATTGCGCAGAGTGGAGAGTGTCCTCCTGACGCAGACACCCGGCTGCTGTGTTTTACAACAGTGAAACACACACACACACACTATTATAAGGGAGGAGTTGAAACCAAGATGTCCAATCGCTGTCCAATGCGTCACCGCAGTTTATCGAAAACAAATTCATCCCCGGGTGTTATATACAAGTAAAAAAGTGCAGGTACTGCTAGTATATGTGGAGGAGCGGAAGTTCCTCCTCGCGTTTGGACCGAAGGAAAAAAAAAACCGCCGTAAGCCTGTTATAATTATTTTATTTTTTTTTCCTCCCTACAAATTCATATTTTTTTAATTAGTCTGATGTGAGAACATTAAACATTTAGAATATTTTTATTCTTCTCGAGATTAACACATTTATTTTATTTTATCACTTTTTTTGTAGTGCATCAATTTCCCCACATCGCATTTGAATGCAATTACTTTTGGAGTATTTTACTACATGTTACATTTTTATATCGTTAAAGCTTATTCGATTATATATCTTAAAAGCAGAACAGAAAATGTTTGACTGGAGTCTTGTTTAGTTAAAATGACTGAAAAGTCTGAAGTTGCAGGTTGATTTCCGAACGACCAAAATAGTGCTACACAATAAAGGGGGGAAAAAACTGGTGTTAATGTTACGTATTAATCTTATTTATTTTTAATATTTTAAATACGTATTAAGTTATTTTTTCAATGTGTTTAGTAAAAAACAATTGTGCCTTTTAGCAGGCTGTTGATCAGGTTCTTTTAAATTATTCTGTAATCCATAAAAACTGTATTTTCATTCTAGATAATTTTTTAAATGTATTATAAATAATTTAATATCATAATCTAAATTGCATAATGTCATATATTTTATTATATTAATATTTCTTTCATATTCATCCATAATGGAAACTTAAAGAAAATGAAAAATAAAATTAAATAAGTAATGTTTGAAATAAATAGATACGTAAATAAATACATACATAAATAGATGAATAGATAAATAAATAAATCATTTTACATTTACAAATAGCAAAGTTCACTATTTTGCAGGTACACTGTTTTTTATTGAAACCAGACTTTCTTCACTTTCCAGACTATCATGCTCCAAGTCAGATACCTCAGAGTCCAGTTGCACCTCTTGAACGTACACTCTAGGCTTTGGCCATCGTGCGTGATAGAAGGGGGGATTTTCATTGAGATTATCACCTCTTAATCTAAAGCATGTGGCTCCACAGATCCCAGAGTAACTCAACCTGCTCCACAGTCCCATGACTCCAGCAGTTGTCAGGTCTAGTCTTAGACGATCCAGTCTTCTTGCTCATATCCTTACCATTACAACATTGTGATCTTTGTTGCTCTGAGTACCACTAGGCTATTGGAGTCCTTCCAGGGTGTGATATATGGGACTGTGATTCCAACACATGCCTATTTCTAACCCACCAAAATGCATCCATGATTGTGTAAATCAATACAATGACTTCCCCTAATTTTGCAAAAGCATGTGACCCTGTTTTGAAGGCCTCTTTGTTTTCAAAGCATTCCTCTACACTTATTCATTTTGTTCTCCATTTTTCCTTTTCCTTTCTTAAAGCAAGACTCAGCATCCTGTTGGCATGGATATAGACAAAATTAGTGGTCTTTATTTGATATTAGTTGGGTTTAAAATCATATCCTACCATCTGCACTAAAATAATACAAAATTGCAAGATGGGGAAAAATAAAACAAGCTCTGTCATACAAATATTACTTATATTGACTTATATGACTTAATTTGACCAACACGGCTTTCTGCTGCAATGGATGTGACCACAATATGTAAAGTATCATTTTACAGTAATCCTTAAACAATTAGGCTTTCAATTTCAATATCCCCTCCTAATTCAATATAGTATTCAGCTATGTTTTGCAGGACTAACATTTAATTGATTTATTTTTTTTAGCTGGATTAAGTAACTTGTGGCCAGCAGTCCTTTAACTGGCAGCTATTATATGGTGATCCTTCATTAACTTATTAATCCTATTAAACAAGAAACAAAAAGATCGGCCATATGCTTTTTTTCATTTGAAATAAAGGGTTATTTAGTTTTGTAAAAGCCATTAATAAGGAGACTTTACCAGCTAGCTCCCACGCTAAAGTGCAGATTAGTTGAAGAGGACTTAATACGATGACATATGTCTACACGAATCAGATTAAAAACAATGACACTTTAGAGATGTGACTTCACTAGCTCTTAAACTGTGAGAAAAAATTGCTCTTGGGATAATCACTCACTTTGACACATTTTCTCCATTTTTTTTCATAAAATTAAATTGTCATTGGGATTTTTAATAACACTGCATTATTATGCAGCACAATATGGCGTCTCTGTAGGAGGCCAGTTATTTTTTAGGCCCAGAGCCTTGATGAGGACCCCCTTCAGATTGTGTCCATTCATTTATTTTATTGTCTGTGGTGTTTTAGTAACCCCTGTACCACAATTATTGATGGTTTGAGATCCTCCTCACCTCAACAGACTCTCTGTGTTAAGTTTATCTGGGTCATGGAGACATCATCAAATTTAGAGGCTCTTTAGGATTTTATTTTTGTTTTGTTTGCAGTAAGGGGAGATAATGAAAAGTGTAAATTATGAAATTTAATTGATTGTCTCACTTTCTTTTGGCCCTTCACCCCTCCCCTCTGCAATATGGTACGCCTGTCAGCCTTGGTGATAAATTACATGCATGTATTTGCATGAACTTAGCATGAATAAAATTTGATACACTAACAATCTAGAAATGTTTGGATCTCACAAAACAGGAAATTCAACTTATAATTGTTGCATAGTTGTCCGATGGACATGGACACTGCATGTATAGGTGGTACTGTAGTGTTTTTTTTTTTATCCAATCTACTGGTCCTACTTTAGCAGTACCCATTTTTAGGAAGAGGTGCACAATTGTGATTTTTATTTAATTGTTAGGATCTTTTTACTTTCGTTTTTAAAAACTGTATTTGGTTTGACTGATTAGAACAAGTGTAACCAGTTAGGATGCATTTGTTTATACAATGATTTTGTGTATTTGTGTATGTTTCAACATTAGTTTGTTGTTGGCGTTGAAATTTTTGCCTTTTCTTTCTGAAAGGTAGCTTATTCAGCAACAGTTATGTGATTAATCTTAATCTTTACAAGATGTCTACTATTGGAAAGTGGGAACTGTAATCATCTGCCTATTGACCCCTCGATGCTCATATGCAATTCTCTGTGCTGCCCTTTTTTTCTGATAGATCATTTCAAATCTCAGATTAAGTGAACACGATTCTCTCGCACATGTCACGTGATCTTGGAGTAGGAGTACATGGAGCTAATAAACAAAGTAAACAGATGAATTGAAGATATATTGTTGGCTTGGGGTTGTTGGTAATCAAATGCTGTCTGGAAGGCCTGTGATGAAATTAGGTGTTGTTGCCTAAATAAGGAATGAAGGGTTCATAATTGCCAGTCTTAGAGATCTGAGGTGCTTGGTGCCAACTGTCAGAGCAGGGCTAATGATGACAAATGTCTCTCTATGCAGATTGCTGCAGCAGCACGAGTGTGCAGCTGAGATGGAACATGAAAAGAAAAATGCAGAGGGCCTAACAAGAGAGAGCTTGTGTGCACATATTTAATGACCTACATGGAAAATAGCCCCCTTAACTGATGGGTTGCCTTTGAAAGAACAAAAGCCTGATGCAGTTCAGGACTACCCCGGCTGATATTAACAGTTATGAGTCTGTATATCTGCAGATAATCATTGCTCCTTTAAGTGATGGAGTGAATAGAAGAAAAGCAACTAAAATTATTTCAAATGTGACTGCAATCTAATCAGGATGAATAAATAAAAGCATTGTGTCATGTTGGAATAGTTAACTCCATTTCAGCCAATAATTAATTCGTTCTAAAGATAAAAGCAATATCAGCTTTGTCCTTATCGTTTTCTCTTTGGATTATGCTCGGGTCATAGGTGAGCTATACGACAAAGTGCTTTGGAAAAAAAAAGGTTCCTGATGTTTTTCGGCTCCTGTACAACAGACTGTGCCTGGTTTGCACCCTTTTGTTGGTGAACTTTGTTTCATTTTCTTCTTAAAAGTCTGGTTAATTTCAACTGCCTTTTCTAGCCGAGAGCCATAAATCTGATTTCACTTACTGTGACGTAACGTACACGCTAATAAAAGAGCATACCCAGAATGCTGCATGGCCAGCTTTCCCCAATTTGTTGCATGAATGGCTTTTGAAAGGGGTCCCTCTTTGTACAAAGGGAGTCTCGTCTTTGTTTGGTTTCGCCCCATCTGTGTCATCTGGTGGTCCATGCAAGAGGGTGGTGTCTCAGGGTGCTCCCCAGCGGCGTTGCCAGTTGTTTTATGGACTCACTGGAGTGGTGCAGGGAGTTCATAAGTTGGCTGGCCTATTGTGAGCTGAGCCCAGCTGACACGTGTGAATTGACTCCAGCATATTGGCAGATCATTTCCATTAATGAATCGGAGGAGTCTGCCTTGTTTCACTCTGTGATTTATGCACTTGCTTCTTCATCCCTTGAGCTTAGGGTTAACTAACATCACCATGAACGACTGAACCATTAATTTGCTCAATAAAAGGAATTTGTTTTGTAGCTTTAAAGCTTACATTTTTTGTTTGTAATATTTAAAGTTTGAGATTTTAAACCTGCAGTCCAATGAGTCTACTGATAGTCTCAATATGCAAGTTTGGCTTTGAGACTATTGTAATTATGTTTTCTTTACTGTAACCTTTTTTAAATCAACTTAGAATGATTTGCCTTTTATATCTGATAAGTATTTATATTTACCAATAATAATCTTTAAATGTATATTTAATAAATATTAAAATCAAATCTACTGACTACACTAACAGTCATCAACAAGCATTCATGAACAGCAAAGTTTACTTTTATCAAGCAACTATGAGTTTTCTAGAGAGCTTCAGCCATTTTTTTCCTCATTTGATATTGAACTGCATTTGTTTACCACTAATGTTTCATCAGTTCAGCCCTGATCTCTTCCATGGCCACCTTCCAGCTCGTTCAAAGCAACAGCCACACACTGCTGATAGCGCTGGCCTATGTCTGGCCTGTCATCCTCTCCACTGCTGCCACATGGAAGGCACATTTGCTCTCCACCATTTTATGCTGCTGTCACCCTCCCTTCAAGAGCGAGGAAAAGAGAGGTGGTGAAAAAGAGAGGAGGGAAAGAGGGAGGCTCATCCTGAGCGGATGCTAGACAAAGATGGCAGCAGAGACATTTTGTCTACTTTCATTAGTTCTGGTGCTGTTGAGCTGTGCCGAATATTAGCCTGTTCATAGTAAAGCCACATATTGTGGTGCACAGACGGAGAGCATGTCACAATCAAATCTACCCCACCCCATTTCCATCTTTCTCACCCAAAAAGTGGGCCATATGGGGAGGGATTCCAATTGCTTATTTTATATGGTAATTAGCATCCTTTAAACCGTGTCATGAGGTAGGTGTGACAAACTTTATCAAAATAATTTACATACATATTCCTTTTAAGGTAAGATATTTTAAGGTTTGTTCTGACTACAAAAGCTTATGTGCTGTATCTCATTAAGAAAATGACAAACTTTACTGGTCTTCACTCAAGCAGTAGTTATGCTAACACCATCACCTCAACTTAAATATATATATATAT
>JBAMHX010000010.1:9555484-9569857 GCA_037177515.1 Pseudomugil tenellus | reverse complement strand
TAAATAATGTGAAATTTTTATTGATAATTAGTAGCTTGTTATGAGTAAGTGGAAAAAATAAATTGCAATAAATTGCAATTCTTTGTGAATTGTGAACTATATTCATTGATTTTCAAAGAGTAAGAAGAAAGGGTGAGCATAATGCCTAATAGGTGCTTTAGTAATTTCTGAGTTGTCATAGCTTAATCCGTTCTGAAAAGCTCAGGAGAAGAAAGGCTGCAAATGGCCCTCAGTATTAATTTGATGTGACTTCTGTACAATAAGGGCTCTGGATCCCAGAAGCTCATTTTAAGGCATACCTTCTTTCATCATCCTCAGCCTTTGGAACTTTTGCCTAAATGTTTTATGAAACTAAGGCAGTAAGCCTCTTTGGTATTCTCTCTTTACAAATGCTGGTATAAGACTATTATTTCTCTTGTTCAAGGCAGAGGAACACATGCAAACATTGAAGCTGCCTCTCTATTGTGCTAAATTCAAATCCATTCGGAGCAGTTGGGAAAGCACTTGTATTTAAAACACATAGACGACTGATTTAACAAACTAACATTTTTAATAAACGCATACTCATTTTGAAAGCAGATCAAACAGTGTCTTATTATTTGGATTCACTAAAGATTAATTTATGTGTTGCTCAGATAAAAATCCAATTTTATACAATGGTTGAAAACGTATTTAGATCCCACTTGTTCGTATTTTACCAATGTTCTCTTCTTCTAAAGTTAAAACAATTCTTTTATTTCTTGAGATTAAAACAAATCTTAGTTTTGTTCTTTTCCCTGAGACAAAGCAAGTAAAAATATTGTTCATTATACAAAGAATACAGCAATAATGTGCTTCAAGAACACGGCATACAAGTTGTATTGTGGATGTTTTTTATTTATACATTTTCTAACACTAACTTATTAATTGTAGTTTTAGATACCTGTCTTTAATTTTATTATGTAAAGAAACAAAAAACTGTTTTCTGTTGTATCTTTTTGTTTATGAAACCCAGCACGGGACACACGGTGTAGGTCAGTGACCCTGAAAAAACAGCTTGCATTAATATGGTCTAATCCAGTGTAATTAGTCAAATTACAGCTTGCCAGGCAGCTTGTGAGGGGCTGTTGGTTTTGGCAGCACACAAGATGGTCTGGAGTCCCACTGGCCAACAGAGAGCACCCCCCTCACCGAACGTTCTGCAAATCTATCTTCTACACATATACCCTTTTCAGGCCATTTTCCTTTTGTCTTCCGTCTTTTTTCCCTGTCAAGAATGGAAAGGACTCTTTCAGTCATGTTGCAATGTTTTCACCTTTCCTTGCATTGTCTCTCATACCTTCAGGCTGCCAGCTTGGCTTCTTGCCTGCCTTCTAAGGTGGATCAAGATGATAGGAGGATTCATAACACGGGCTAGAGAAAGTCAGAGTAATTATATAAGTGCTGCACTCCTCCTACATGATTTTATGTGAGTCGGATGTATGCAAGCTAGTGGTGCTGGAATCACAGACATGGTTAAGACACTTCCTCATGTGGTAGGATTATCATTGCTAAAAAGATTTAAACTATATAATTACATGAGGATAAAGTACAAATTGTCTAGTGCACTCAAGAGCCAGATTATCATCCAGTGCAAGGCCCGTGCAGCCCCAAGGGGTTAGCCTGGATGACAAAAGGCTCTCATTAGCATAAATTTACAAGCTCTCTCATTCTGAGAAGCCGATAAGAACCTGTTCCACCTTTCCTTTGGCCCTGAATGGCTTGTTGTGCTTTTGGCAATGACAGATAAGTCAGAGTAATTCCACTCTATGCGTGAAAGAAATTATGCTCCACATTCTGGCTGCATCCCGAAGGTGTCACCCACGATAATCCTCAAACAGCGTCCGGCAGGAAGGGGGCTGTGTGTTTTCCAGATGATATACCACCAATGACAGAAAGAATTATATGAAGGAGGACGAATCTGTAACATATTATTAAGCAATTCACTCTGAATAACAAGGATAAAAGGGTAATGGATGAGGGTGTCATTATTACCTCGGTTCCAAGGGAAGCGCCAAAGCAAAGGTAGAAAGACAAGATTAATTGAAGACGAGTGAGGCGCTCATTGCTCATCAAGCCTTCTCATCTAAGCACTTGCTCTTTCTGTCCCTCCTCTGTCTATCCCTCCATCCTTCTATTCTTCTGATTTACTCTCAACCCCTGTTCTTCCCACATATGAAAAAAAAGAAAAAGTTGGATTTAAACTGATGAGCTTGGCAGTTTGAGCTGCAGCCCAAAGGAAGCTGGTACCCAGGCCAGGAAGATTTCAGTCATCTTAAGGGTGACAAGTCCCTGAAAATGTCCCATTAAGTAAAGCTTTCTGAAAATACTCGCTACCAAATGATGGCATCCCCTCTTCCAAGCTCCTTAGGGTAAGTATCCTCAAGCTGTTGAGCCAGATGATGTGCTGACTGCCTCCTGTGTGTTTGTGGGCGTGGTTGTGAGTGAGGCACTTGACCATGTTTATATACCATTTGTATATTATTTGTGTTCCTTTGTTTACTCACAAGAAAAACAATTAATATATTCATATAATAAAGCATCAATCTGAAATCTTTTTACCACACTGCTTTCAACAGTACTGAGGAGGATCTGAGGGAACAACCTTAGTCTTGTAGGTGAACAAGGATTTAATAGTGGATGCAGTAGGTAATGAGGAGCCGGGGGGGCTGCTGCAGGGCAGGAGGGATCTTCTTGTGATGACCCAGGCTGCTGCATTTGGAACCAGTTGAAGTTTATGGACTATTTTTTTGCAAAAGAATGAACAGCAGGGAGTTGCAGTAATCAAGACAGGGAGGTGACAAGAGTGTGGACTAGTATGGCAGATGGGAGAAGGAGGGGCGGAAGCGATTGATATACGTACGTGTAAACTGTTTCACTGGGACATGCAACTGGTTTCAGCAAGGGGATAATTAGTTTTATGTGTTTAAGCGTAAATACACAGATTGTATACAGTTTACTCTTCTTTGCCTGACTTCAAGAGTGAAAGCTTGTACATTTTTATATAAACAGCTGTCAAAATATGACAACTGTATGTGAATATCCAAGAAATAAAACTACGTGCACTACTTTTCTAGTCTAAATGTCAGATTGATGAGCCACATTTTTGGAAATCAATACAATCATGACAAAACAAATTGCAGGCCTACTTCTGACCTCTCAGATGCCTTCTTTTGGGTATCATGTTTCTGTTTTGCATGATGCAAAGCTCTCATGCATCCTAAAAAATTGTATAATTTAAAATATTTAAGGATCCAAGGATCTTACATGCAGTTTTTTTCTTTACAGATTCTACATGTATTTTCTACTTGTATTTTTCATTACTTGAAATAGTCAAAAATGTGATATTGTATTATGAATTATTCATATAAGACGTTTAAAGAGGACTTGTAAGGCCTGCATGTTAACCAAGTTTAACTTATATTTCCACCAAAATGTCCAAGTTTTTATTTCCAGACTTTTTTTTGATCAATCAAAAGTTTACTTTTAAAGCATTTCTCTTAAATAAAACAAAATTAAAAACAAGTCTACTCATACAAAGCATATCCTGTAACTCGCTTAAAATCAAGTACAGAAAAACTCACCCAACCGTTTTCTTCCACGCACTCACACAGGTAGATCACATGAAACACTCCATCTAACAGCCCAGTCCTTTGTCCCAAACCCCACAGACAAACCGTAGCCTCCTATATCTGGCATAGTGTGACTATCAGGATGCAATATACATCCACAGTCATGACGATTGGACCCACACAGTTCATGGCGGCCTGGGCAACCACCACTGCCCTTAGGGCATCTAAGGATGCTACCAACCCCCCATGAACCAGACCAAAGACCAATCCCTGCAGCGGGGAACCCACGGACCAAGCAGACCCTGGTGTGGAGGATCCCAGTAATGAATGTCTTCAGTCAAAAAAAATAAATCTATATTGCTAGGTTGACCGGAGGGTTGTAGAATGCCATCTGGATTATTTCCTATGCAAAAAAAGGAAATTTGAAAATAATGATTTATTATGTTAACACTATTTGAAGCATGTGGCCGAATGTATGTACTTCCAATTTCTTGTGAGAGTAAACTTGACTTTGTATGCCTGCTGCAAGGAACCATAAGTCTAAGTTGCTGTTAGGGGTTTTTATTTATTAAATAGAATTTCTAAGGACTTCATGCTGTATTTTCACATTAAACCTTTACTCTTTAAGAGGAAATAGCAAACTGGTGAAACAGCTCCTCCCACCTGTCTTACCCTGGCAGTGTTGACGACAGCGCTGCGGGGCTCGCTAATGTGCGTGAAATACCATCTCTGACATGAATGTTATTGACAAACCTGGCTGGACATTTGGGACAGTGAACTGCCAGCATATTTAATGCATATTCATCTCCTTTATCCCACTGGTCTTGCCTGAGTACTGGAGTTGTGTCATCTTGCCACACTCCAGCTACCACCCAAATGTATAGTGACACTGATTATGCAAATCTGTATCTTGTTTTCCCCCAATACCTGCATTAGGAGTCTGCTACATTATTAAAGCTGAGATATGGGCCTCTCAGAGAGGAACCAAGTGGAAATCGAGGAAAATCTTTTACATATTTTTTATTTCTAAACTTCATAGCCGTTGACACATTAAGGAAGATTCCGATGAGAGACATACTTTGAAGTTTAGGCATGTGGAAATCTTTTCAGGGTTTAAAAGGGATTAAATTTGAAATAAAAGTATGGATTTGGTTGTGTCTTGGCCATACAGCTAAGATTTATTTCTGCTTGGATTTGTAAAGTTAAGTTTGCAGGTGTTAGTTTCAGTTTTCAGTTTGAGCATACCTGCAGCATCCACAGTAAGAAGAAAACATGCAACATGTCTCATTTTGCCTCAAAGGGACAGGTTTGCTCAAATTAAAGCAAGTTCTAAGTTCACTTTTCCTTCATGTGTTATTTTTGTGCGCACCATCTGTTTTGACTCCTGGAATTTCTTTCTTCGGAACTTCAACTGAATAATCACACCTCCATTGGACTTCGCTCAGACTGCTGCATTGCTTTTTGTGATTCACTCATCATAAGAGAAACATTGTTTTTAGCTGGAGATTTAGCATCTTTAACGTCTTTTCTGGGGGCAGGAAGGTTAACACGAATGCTTTAAATTCAGTTTACATTGTTGTTCTTTAGAGACAAATGACTGAAGCGGTTTTCAAGCCTGTTGAAGCACATATGAAAAGCATATAAATATATGCCATGCAACACAAATTAAAAGGGTCAAAACATACATATGAAAGCACTCTTGAATATATTTTATTAGTCTGTTAAAGTTAGGTTTAAAAGTCAAACACTATCTATAAAGATACATATTGTGTTGTAGTTGCCATGTTGTCTTTAACTGACAATACCCTACCAGTTAGTTCTGAATTGTTCCCCGTTCTTCTTGTGCACGTTTACAGCTTTCACTTTGGCTTCCAAGAATGCTCAACCTTTTCACAGATTTGGCCCATATTGCCTGAGGTCAGCCACTGAATACAGTATATGCAGTGTGTGCTGATCCTCCAAATTGCCATGTGTGAAATCCACCCCACTTACTCCTGGGGGAGTAGTCATATCACTCAAAATGAAACAGCCTCCCATATCCTCCCCTTATTCTTCCACTTCAGTGTTCTCTATGGCCGCCTGGGACCATGCAGTGGTGAGGCTTTATGGTAGAAGCCTATTAGACAAATCTGAGAAGAATGCAGCAGAGGTGCTGTGATACCAGGTTGTCAATGTGTTCCGTAGTCTAATATAAATATATCAGTCATGCTGGCTTGGAGGTCTCACTGAATTATATTATTTTTTCTATTTTTGTATAAATTCCATGGAGGGGGTTTTATTGTTCCATATAGGTAAAAATTGCATCAGGTTTTAGAGAGGACGCTTCGTTATATTTATTAATAACATCTGTCATTATGTCTCAGTCAATATGATGGTAAAGCTATTCAGAAGTCAAATTTGATTAGAATCTATTTCCATGCATGATGTTGTATCCAACAGCTTATAAGGCTGATGTTTGAGCTTCTGCACAGTATTATATACGTGTTTCAGCCCATGTCACCTGTGCCTCTACTCCTCTCATCTGTCACAATAATTTCCATTTTTTTACTTATAATGTGCTGCAGACCCAATGGAGACAACCCTCTGTCAAATCGGCGAAAGAAGAAAAGAGGAATAACGCAGAGAGAGGACAGAGATGTTAAATTACATTATGGCTGTTATAGTGGAGAGGTGTATGTCTCTGCATCTGGCAGCGCATGCGCCTGTGGCTCCTAATGAGCCTGCATTCAGGGACCTGTGTGGAAACAAAAGGCTGTGCTTGTCGGCCATACCAGACCCCTTCACCCACCCTCTCCCTGCTCCCCCAGCGCTGAGCGTGACAGACCAAGAGCAGAGCGCCGGTCCCTTCCTGGTGGCGTGATTAGATTGGGGCCGAAGTCTCCAGCTGGCAGGCCTGTCTGTGACTGGAGGCGGCCGTCCCCAGCGCTTGTCACTGGCTGACACCTCTGACAGGCAGGGGACAGCTTCAGCAGACAGGTTCATTAAATGGCATTTTTTACAGCTGGGCCTCCAAAAATGAGGGCTGGGCTTTGTCAAATCCTCAAGTCTACAGGGGCCCCTGCATGTTGGCTTAGACCAAAGCTTTGTTGTTATGACAATTTTTTTTTTGATCTGGGTGGTTTAAAATCAGCTTTTTTTACTCCTCTTTAGCCTCTCTTCTGTTGACAGCTAGCCCTTTGGCCTGTACTTTGTCACGGCAGCAAACTGTTCTTGTTAGTTGTGTAACAACGAGGAGCAAATGCAGAGACATCATATTGGCAATCTGTTTATTGACACATAACTGCAGATCTTTTCAGATATGTTTTAAAAAGGACCTGTAGATAAATGCAGATTTTTACATTCCTAAGCTGTATTTTTACCTCTTGTGTTGTTTTTTTTATTGTCCGTGAATATAGAAATGGAAGAGAGACATGCTTCTGTTTATTTCAGAATACTGAGAATGACTAACTATCTCTAGACATCCGACAGCTCATCACACCCTTTATACGGTAAACTATTGTGGCATTTGCATGATGCACATCTGTTGGCCTTGCTCCCCAGCATTTGCATTCAGAAGCCTGCTTCCTGAACATCTGGCTGCAGAGTGGAAGCACAAAAAAAATGCTACAGAGCTGCTTCTGACCCTCAACAAAGTGCCTGCAGCTCCATATCCATCCCTCCGTCTAACCTCCCTTTCTCTCTATGCCTCCACTCTGCATGCTGCCTCCTCAGGGCCATGCTGTCTCTATGACAACTGTTTGAGTAGGGGGTTGCAGAGGTGTCAAGCAGGGGCATTACTGGAAGAAGAGCACCAGGGCTGCTGTGCTGCACATCCAGCATCTTCACCTAATCCAATTTTAATTGAGCTCCAGAGATTTTGGATGTGGCACGGAGGTCGGGCATGAGCTATTCCACGGAGAAATTAAGGCGGCCCCTTTCGTGCTGCACTCCTTCAGCCTGTCACTATTTTAAATGAGCATTAGCATCAGACCTAACCCAGCTCACCATCTCACTGTGCCTCTCTCTCTCCCTGAACACTACCTCATTTGACCCCCCCTCCGAACACACACACACCCACACAGACACCCACAGACTCACTAATGTGCTGTAGGGCCTCACTTCCTTACTGCCTGCCCTGTTATATCTTTATTCCCTCACACTCTGTCTGAAATGCAGCTATGTGTGATTAGGACCTGGGGAGTCGGTGACGTTTTTCCAGGGTTCGTACTGTTGGACAAAAATGTTCAGAGAGATAGCAGGAGGAAGGAAAGGTGTGAGGGGATCATTCTCACCTGCCAGAATGCGTAACTTGACTTTCTGTATGTGGACCTTTTATCCGGGTGGTGCTGCACACCCTTATGATTCACTGATGCTTTTATTGATTATTTGTATGTCACTGGTTCAGTTATTTCTTTTTTTGTTTAATTGGGTGTTTTAAATAAACAAAAAGGATGTGAAAGACAATCTGTTGACGATTTGTTTTGCTTCAAGATTTTTTTTTTTCTGTATGCAAAATGAATAGATTACTACTAATACAAAAATCAGGACTGAGCAGATTTAGCAATATTTAGTTTCTTTAGTTTGGTAACTTCTAAACATGGCTAACTTTAACTGGTTCTAATAAATAGAAATAATATTTGATTCCACGCAAGGATTGGTGATCGAGGACAACATCCCTCGTCTCAACCGCTGTAGGAAGGATATGGCCATAAATATTTGTTTAAAAAAAAAGAAAGAAAAAAAGGCCACATCTTCATATTCTTTTTAATATTAAAATAATTGACCAATCCACTGATCTCTCTTCTACAGCATTTTATTAAGGTTATTTTATTGTCAGGAGCTCAGACACAGCATGGAAAACGTGTCTACATAACAAAGCTACAGCTTATTTCACCATAATACTTTGTTTAAATAGATAATAATTTAGGAACTTGTGTGAAAAATATAAATATATTTCACAAATACAATGTTGATGTTTTCCATTATTTGCTATAGCGTTTGTTATCCAGTAGTGTGGTGACATTTTATCACATTATCTCACATTGATCTGTTATTCACTTTTTTATTTATTTATTTATTTATTTTTTTACTTTTTAATGTTTCATAATAAGCAGGTGACACTTTTTTTTCTGTGACCCTGTCCAGGTGTTGGCATATACTGAGGGTTTACATGGCAAGTGGATGTTCAGTGAGATCCGGGCAGTCTTTTCCAGACACTACCTTCTGCAGAGCACTGCCATGGAGGTGTTTATGGCCAACAGAAGTAAGTAAAGTACCAATTACAGATTGTGATATACAAAACCTTTTTCTCCCATTTAAAATTACATAATATTTTTTAATAATTTCTTTCACTGTTTGCAGCATCTGTCATGTTCAATTTTCCTGATCAGGCCACGGTAAAAAAAGTGGTTTACAGTCTTCCTAGAGTAGGAGTGGGCACCAGCTATGGGCTTCCTCAAGCCAGGTGGGTCAAAGAATGCCATGTGAATACATGAGAACAGACTTATCAAATTGTTTTATTGTAATTCATGTGCGACTACTTTTATCTCCTCTGTGTTGTGTGTTGTGGTGCATCTGTTCAGCCTGACCTGCAGCAGTTTATGTGTAGTCCCATTGCTCCAGTCATTGAAGTGGATGTGCACTGACCCTGACTGAACTGACCTAATTCTCTGACAGAAATCTCTATACTGCAGGACTGCAGCCAGGCCAAAGAACATTGGAAAAAACAGGCCTGTTTATTTTCTGCTAAAAAAAAACAAGTGACATTGAGTGGATATAAAGCAAACCACTCAATTTAGGGACTCTAATTAACATCTTACTTTTGCTAAAAATTACATGAATGAAAACTGTAGCAGTGAATAACATTGTATTTTGTTTGTAGTGTGATGTTTGTGTTCACTCTTGACGACTCATACATGGAAAAAAGCTACTTATTTGTTATAATAGTATAATAGCCATAATAGTCCCATCGATTTAAGCATAGTTTTTAAACATGTTGGTTTTTTTCCTTCTAGGCGTATCTCATTGGCAACCCCCCGGCAGCTTTTCAAATCCTCCAATATGACCCAGCGTTGGCAAAGGAGAGAAATTTCCAACTTTGAGTATCTCATGTTTCTCAACACCATAGCAGGTAAAGATTATGCACTCATCAGATTTCCAAGTGAAAAACTGTGCTTGAAAAGTGGAAGTAGCTGAGAGTATAGCTTTTTTCACAGCCATCAGTTAGATTAATAGATTTTGACTTCTTTTTCTTCCTTATGCAGGTAAAATTTACAACCCCTGAAAGTTTTAAGTTTTAATCTTGTTACTTTAAGGTCAGCCATCAGGATGAATAAACTTTATGTGTCAGTGGTGTTGAAAACATTCTCCAAGTAGCTTCAGGTATGTCGTATTTGTTTAAGATTTCACAGTAGCCCTAAGCAGTGCTCAACATGGTAAACTTCACTGTTCATGCAGTGTGAGTTTGAAACAAAGAGCAGGCACAGCAGATTTTTCCAGATAATTAGTGCCTGGTTTTGTGAGTGTGTACACAAGAGTGTCTGTGGAGTTGAAAGGTTCTGTTGTCGACTCTCTGATCTGAACTGCAAGTAACAGGGAAGGTAAGAGCGACTGCACGCTACTCTGCTCAGAGAGGTGTCATCCACCCTCTCGCTGCATATTCATGCATATTTATATTTAGCTTGTGCCCAAGTTCGATACATTATTGTCAGCTAATTAGATGTAAGGCAGACAGAAAAACATGCCCAAAATTCATTAAAAATCCCTGGTAATGACCTGAGCTGCCAGGAATGTCAGAACAGTGTGGAATGGGAGACAGGCGGGGGGAGGTAAAGTGCTGGGATGAGGCGTGAACGGGAAGTAGTCTTCTAATTAAACACTATTCCGCTGTTATTAACATCCTGACACCCCCCAATTCAGGCCGCAGCACCAGTGGGTCTAAGCACACCGACGTCCGACTCATCCTCCACACCCACCCCGCTTTTTCCTTCAGAGTGTGTGCCATTAACCTGGATAATTGCGATCTCCAGCCTCCTCCAGACCCTGGCCACCTTCTCCCACTAGCTTGTCAGACACTTTGACTTGCTCAGCTAGATTTAGACTCACATGGCAGCATTATGGAGCACCACATTTTAAGTGATTAAAGTTTATATTTTGTTGCAAATTTTCATAAACTTTGGAAGGTGTTGGTCATTTCATGAAAGAACAGATTTCAACCATAAATCCCTAAATTATTAACATGAAACTCCATATTTCTGTATTAGTTTCTCTATTCTTCCCTGTGTGATGAAGCAGTTGTGCGGCCCTGATATAATCCTGGCCCTGAAAATGTATCTTTTCAGCATCGTTGTGTCCTGGAAAATATGGTGCATGGTAAACAGAATGCTTGAGCTTTGGCTAGAAACCTGCACGCATCGTATTTATTACCTCCACCACAAAAGGTTGTTTTTGCTGTCGTTGGTTTGTCTGTTTGCAACATAACTCAAAAAAGTTAGTGACAGATTTTCATGGAATTTTCAGGATATCTCCATCCTGGGACCAGGGACAGATGATAAAAATTTAGAGGTCATTTGGGTGGAGGGTGATTGTGTGGCTTGGTGAAGGTCTGCGCTCTCCGAGTTCTTTCCTAGTTTTCTATCATTTTACTGAACAATGTTTTGTGCGTTTATCCCTCTTAGAAAACATGTAAATAAAATAAATACATGCATTTTTCAGCATTAATGGCTGGATAGGGGGATTTTAGGTGATTTAAGATACTTTTTAAGTGTCAGTTAGCTTTGATTCAAAAGCATAATTTATTGCCAACACTAGAAATTAAAAACGAAATTATCCATATCAGCTCTATCCAAGCACTGAGTCCCTCCTCTGTGATCTTGGAGAAAAACCGCAGTATTCCTGACCATCTTGGGCATGCTTTTAGACTCTCCCATGGAGCCTATGGAACTTATGCCTTCTGGATCTGAAAATCATGTTTCCACCCCTAGATCTTTAGAGAAAGTTCACATCCGGCAAATCTGTGGTTTATGCTTTCAGTGATGTCACAGGCTTTTAGTGTAGTGAATCTATATCTCTATAATTATATCCATTCCATACTACAGAGAATTTTAAATGTTCTTTGTAAACTTGGAGAGAGGCCAGTTGTGACTCCAAAATATACTGACAAAGCACTCCCAGGAGGCCATGTCAAGGGACGTGTGCAGAAAAATTTCACTGGTATTGATGTACATATTTGTATTTCATAGGCAGACTCTATGAAAGTGTTGAAGGAACTCTGTCCAGTGGGAGTGGGGGGGTCTCAGAGCTCAGGGCTTGTTGGAATGTTGCATGCTGATCTCCAACAGTATTCAAAGTCTCAAGTGTACCCTGCCCTGCTGTCAACCCTTCTGTTCTTTTCCAACCCTTCATCACTCACAGATTCATGTCTGCTTTGTGTGTCTAGGGAGGACATACAATGACCTAAACCAATACCCGGTCTTTCCCTGGGTCCTCACCAACTACGATTCTGAGGAGCTCGACTTGACCTTGCCAGGGAACTTCAGAGATCTCTCAAAGGTACACATCCCTTTTGGCCAAGCAGTGCCAGTTAAAAGGCAGATCTTCTTACAATGTGTGTTTGCTGTTGAGAGAACAAACACTGAAGTCAAGAGGTGAAATTGGAAAGTAAAAAATTCAGATTGTAACGTCCTGAAATGTACTTGTGTACCTAATTTAAGTTTACTCCCCATTTGTTTTAGTGCTTCCAAAACAAACTCTCAGCATAGTCAGTTATCAAAGTAAAGGATTCTGCTTTGGTAGAATGACACCAAGTCACATCTTTACCAGATTTTGGAAAAATCCCGCCTTGCATTTGGATGCGAGCATGATGGAACCATCTTTTATTGTAGTATTATTTTATCCCCCGTTACACACACAATCACTTAAATGTAAAGTTGTTAAATAAACTATTATCTAAAAGACATTTGAAAAAGTAATTTACAGTTTGTGGATCTTTTTGGATTAGCATTGCAATGCTAATTATGTGATAATGTGCCAATGAAAATGGTAAATGTTAGAAATTAAACAGACAATTTGAATGTATGTTGGAGTAACTGCAAATCATCTCCTGCCTGCATTTTCTCTGGCATGTGCAAGGGATTATAGGAGCTTTGATGGACAGCAAGGTTACACAGAAGCCTCCTTAACATGTCACTGAACAAAGGATTAAGTCCTTCAAAGGATCCTTAACATCAGAACAACCCTTTGAGATATAATGATGCCACAAGTAAAACAACCATTATAGATCCTTTCTTGAGGCACCCATGTTGTAATCTCCACTGTTAATATTCCTTCTGTAGTTTTTTTTCTGCTTTTTTCTTTAGCATTATTCAAGTTTTTGCAAATATTCAATGTCACTTTTTAAATGTTTGACATCAGTGCTGTGAAACACCGGCCATACATGATGCATACATAAAATATTGCTGTGACTTCCATGTCTTATTAGCTTACAAAATCTGAATCCACAAGCTGAAATAATGTTGCTGTAATAGGTGAAAGAACATCTCATCACGAAGACATGAGTTACGGTTCATTTTGGAGAAATTCAGTAAAATTTCACTTTGTTTTGGTTTTCTTTTGACAAGCAAACATTTTGGGCCTTAATATAAAAACCCAGGCTATAATTCATGAAAGGTTAATTAAAAAAGATTTCATTTCTAGCCTGAACTATCCTACATGTGGCTGGTAAAGCCTCAACTTGTGGTAGGATTAGAGAGTGCATGCCATTCTTGCAAAAGAGCAATTTTTCTGGTCACCTTTAAAAGACAAAACTAGGTGAATAAATTTAACAATTTTATTAATGATAACATGCACAGTGTCAAATTTTTGTATGTCAACCAGTCATTCTGATAACCAAGACAATTGTTTTTAATGCTAGTTAAATAATTAAATATATGTCATTATTTTTTAATAATAAATATTTGAGTGGTTCTCACAAACTCAGCCTAAACACACACATAGTCAAGTTGCTTTAGATAAAAGTCTGCTAAATTACTAAATGTTAATATTTTCTGTTGGAATAAAGCGCTGCTTGTCTTTTGATTGTTTTGATTTTCTTTTTTAGTAAATACCACCACACATCCGTTTGGGGACACTTTTTCAGGTTTGAACAGATTATAAATGCAAGTCACAAGCAATGATTCAGTTGAAGATGTTTTAAATGTTGCAACACAAACACATCAAGCTGTTCAAAAACAGCTCTAGTACTTTTATATAGTTATAATGTCCCCATTACTCTGCAGACCTGTTAATCAAACATTTTGTCTTCAATTGAAAGGGGATAGGCAGCAGATCACTGCCATAAACTGTGGCCTGGTTTAGTACCCCGACAGCCCCACCCCGGGCACACACACACACACACACACACACACACACACACACACTCACACACACTCGCTCTTGCATGCTGCTGTGCACTGACCTGAAAACAGTCGCATTCCTGTCTGAGCTCTCTCACTCACTTTATCGCTGCCTTCCCTCTTCTCCCTTGTTTCCCTCTAAGCACCAACATTCTGACCAAGAGCCACATCTTACTGTCTCACTTCGCAACAGTTTGTATCAATTTTTAGCTTTTCAAGACACATTTTGAAGACGTGTTTTATATTGGGTAAGAAAGGTGAACTTAAAAAAGAAATAAAAATAAAAAATAAAAAAGAAAGTCGTTACAAGCAGTCCCAGAATAAGTGGATTTTTTAAAAACTTATTTTGAGTGTCTTTCATTTCAGTTGACCCAGAAAACATTGGACCGAGATCTTTATGTCTTGCACCTGTC
>JBAMHX010000010.1:9518974-9536832 GCA_037177515.1 Pseudomugil tenellus | reverse complement strand
CACACACATATATATATATATATATATATATATATCCGACACATGCAAACAAAAAAAAACTCTTTTCTCTGTTTTCTGGAAATAATTGTTGTCTGAAAATAACTAAATGCTTAGTACGGCAGCCCTGTTTTCCTGCAGAAGAAAAGTGTTGATGCTTTCCACATGGCCCTCTTCTGATTCGTGTATCGAATTTCTTTATTTGAACAGACACTTTGACCCTCACCTTAAACCTAACCTTAAATCGGCATAATGTCAGTTGCTTTATTACTTGACAGACTATGTTTTAAAGACACACCAGCACTTAATGGTTGCCAAATGTGCTCACTAACTCCCATGAAGCTTTCACTGCTATGTGACAGCACTCAGCTATGTGGACAGCACCTTTTTTGATGTTGTTGAAGATCAGAAGTGACCAGGGGGTGTTGGGTACGACTGTATGCCTTGCAGGTGGCCTGTCCTAATTCAGCAGCACCTCCAGACTTCTCATGCCAAATCTCCCACCATGGCATGGGCTACCCAATGGGTCCTTTTTGATAGTGAGCAGTGTGTACAGGCCAAAGAAAATGAGGGCTAGTCGCCGAAGCAGTCAGAACGGCAGGCGAATAGCGGAGCGCTGTATGTTCCATTGTGCACAGTGGCATTGACGGACGTCTACAAGCTCCCCTCTGATGGTGGAAGTGGCTCCAGTCACATCAATCACTTCCACTGTGAAGTACCCTGCTTTCATTCAAGCTCATTGATTCTTACTGGTTGTTTTCTCTCCTTTCATTTCAGTTAAAAAAGTTCATTGGTTTGTTTTAAACTGCACTTATTTTCTAAAAATAGCAATTCATCTGTTACTGAGTTTTTCCCCTCTTGCTGCTCATAATGAGATTTGTGTGGCTGTTTTTTATTTCCCACCCCGTTACTGACAAGCCTCTAGACTTTGTACCCCATAAATTATAGTTGATTAGACTACTGTACCTTTAACCAAAGCGCTACATTCTGCTAGTGAGATGTTGTGCCTTTGTGTATGAGTGTGCAGATACACGTGCTTTTCCTTTTGTTTCAAACACAATAACATCTAAAAGCACATTGGCATACTGCAGCTCTAGCTGGATGTCACTCCAGGTTAACGTTTGTGCAGTTGGGGCCCCTGCTCCTGGAAATGGGAATGGTTAACTGAAGCATGTTAATAGGAAAAGGCTTGTCTCTTCCATACTAACACTTGGATGACTCTGCAGGCTGAGGGGGGAAGGGGGAGCACCCAGGCGGATTGGGAGTGCACCCCTTTCTCTTTACCTCCCCCTTCCTCAGAGGCACGGCTGAGTTAGGATTTGCTTGCATTGTCAAGTAACGCATTGACCCATCACTTTGATGCATATTGATTGTGACAGCCGCTCTCTCTCGCACTCTCACTCTCTCCCTCTTTCTCCCGCAGGCCACAGAAGCGCAGATCCAGAGCTTTGGACAGACGCCATCTCAGTTGCTTATTGAGCCACATCCTCCACGCAGCTCCGCCATGCACCTGGTGAGAACAGTGAGCATGCTGGGAAATTCTCCTGTACCTTTGGATGAGATTTTTCTGCACAGCAAGATGCGTAGACCTGGTGTGTGTTGCAGAAAACATGATTGGAAATGGTAGTTAGATTAAGATTTCTCATTTTTGTATATTTCATACAGTCTACTCATTTTTAAAACAACTATTAAAAATTTTATATAAGTTTATAAGTTTTTATCTTATGTAGGTTACAGACCCCGGATATAGGAAATACTTTTTTGAATGTATGTGGCCTTGCTTGCATGGGAAGTTTAAAGGAAACAGTGCTCCCTGCTGGCATTCTAGACCCTCTTTGTGCAGCTTTTACCTGCTCAGTCTATGTAAGAACCAGCTTTACCCACATTATCCACACATCCTCTATTTCCTTTTGTGAGAGAACATCTTTCTGATGTTAATTTTTGGTATGTTTTTATTCTTTTCCAAAAACAAGTATGTTCTCATTTATATGCCGCCTTCAAAAAAAAATTCTAGGATGAGATTAGAGCTAAAACTGGCCTGAAACTGGTACTGCTGGTACCAGATTTTTCTCTCTTGACGTTAAGAGTTCTGAAGGTTGAGTGGAGTTTTGCAGTGTGAGAGAAAAAGCAGCAACATGTATGCACCATTTCACAGCTCTTCTACCTCTGTTTAAGTCTCTTGTCTAACAACCATCAAAGGAAACTGCATTAAAACTCCTTGTGTCTGAGCCCAACTCCCTTCAATCATCACATTCATTCTTATTGTTTTTTCCTCATCTCTCATCTTTTCATACTTTTATCATTTTCTCCATCTTTTTCCCTCCTGTTCCTATTATTATTACGCTAATTGTCCTAAATCATCATACCCCTACGACCTATACCACACGTTATCTTTTTCCTTTTTCTACTTAAAACTGTTTCCTTCCACAGAGTCCTCTTATGTTCAAGGACCAGATGCAGCAGGATGTCATCATGGTGTTGAAGTTTCCATCCAATTCGCCTGTAACGCATGTGGCTGCTAACACTCTGCCCCATCTTATTATACCTGCAGTGGTTACTGTCACCTGCAACCGCTTATTTGCAGTCAATCGATGGCACAACACTGTTGGTAAGTAGTGCCAAACTCACACAGAGTGATATGTTCAAACACAGGCACACCCTCTTGGAAAAAAAGAAGTGTGCCACACCACACATGATATACCTACCAGAGCAGTGACCCTGTAAAATCACTTCATCACTGTTACATAAAGTCCTGCCCACTGTTCATAATAGAGTTGTACCCAGCTGTCTATAAGAGAAGCTAGCACCTCCCAGGTAAGCTGACCATGAGTGTTTCCACATGTTCCTTTTCAGACATGTGTGAACAACATTACCCACAGAACCTCTCCGTAAGAATCAGCCTCACCTCAGGGTCACAGGGCCAAAGCAAATGGTTACTGGGAAATTAGGCTGCAACTGCACCACATTCTCCTCACACGTTTCCATCTGTCACCGTAGAAATGCGTCGAGCTCAGGACCAAAGAGTGTGCAGTGTGTGGTTGCTCTTAATGAACACAGCTGCAGCGCCCTTACTATCCAGTCAGATCAAAGAAAATATTTTTTTTTTCCTCTTTCAGTTCAATATAATACAGTCTGCATATTTGCTGCTGTTTTAAAAAAAATTAGTCAAGTACTCATTCGCATAGATAAAATGTCTCCACTGGGAGAAAATAGTCTGGTGGCACAGATGGACTTCCAATACTTTGATTTTCTAGAAAAGACTGGGAATTAACTGGGATCTGAAAGGGGAGCAGATGTTTATGTATGCATGTGCAGTGGTCAATGAAAGCCTTGTGTATGACTACCTGAATCCAGGTCTCAGAGGAGCTCCAGGCTACTCTCTGGAACAGGCCCATCACCTCCCCATAGAGATGGATTCTTTAGTTGGTGAGTAAGCTTAAAAGGAAAATATATATGAAATATATTCATAATTTACGAAAGTCATTTTTATAGGAGCTTGATTATTTTATCTTTTGCGTGACAACCTAAATATTGTTCTGTGGTTCTTTTTGTCTTCTCAGCCAACAACACTGGAAGCAACAAGCGTCAGATCACAGACCTAGTGGACCAAAGCATCCAAATCACGACACACTGTTTTGTGGTGACAGCTGACAACCGCTACATCCTGGTGTGTGGCTTCTGGGACAAGAGTTTCCGTGTGTACTCCTCAGAGACAGGTAGGTTAGAGTGTAAACTCTATTTCCTGCAGAGGTGCGCACTGATGTGTGGAGGACTGAATGCTGTGACAGTAATGATACAGTACTGGTGCATCTCTCTCCTGAAACACGCAACAACAAATTAATCTTCTGTAATTCACTGAAAAATAACATGAAAATCTTTGTGACAATGCTGAAAAAACTGGAAGATACTGATTTAAATACATAGGTGATTTTTCACACAGCTGATCAGAATTAATATTAAGGCTGTCGAGAAGATTATTTAAATATCTAAACTTCATATACATTAGTGGTTGTGAAATCAACCTTTACTTAATTTAAGCTCCTACTAACACAGAAATGATGTATGTTCTTTATTGTCCTCAGGCAAGTTGACGCAAATAGTTTTTGGACATTGGGATGTGGTGACATGTCTGGCCAGATCCGAATCTTACATTGGTGGAGACTGCTACATTGTCTCTGGATCTCGGGATGCTACTCTGCTGCTGTGGTACTGGAGTGGGCGGCACCATATTATTGGTGATAACCCAAATAATGGTGAGTGGAAATATACAAGTAGATTGCATGTACACACACTGTATGCTGTATGACCAGGGATGATGAAACACACACGTTTTTACTTTGTCTACAAAATATTTCCGAGGCTATGAAGTTGCACAAGTGTAACTTTTAAAACACTTTTTTATATAGGTAGCAAGAGTCTTTAATCAACACTGAAAAAAACATTACTATCCAGCAAAGTGAGTAATGCAGAGACTGGGGGGAGAATTTATCTGCTCTGAAGCTGTGAAATATTAGTTTGATTAATGCTTTTTAAAGCTGAGAACTCCAGATGCCTCTGCATCCAGAGTGGTATACCCCAGTGTGTGATTCCAACTCCTCTGTTCATTTAGATGTTTATTTAGAATATAGTGTGTCTATATCAAGACAATCCATCAGTGTTTGGGAAAGCGCCTATAAAGTTTTTGCACAGCTCAAACTAGAAACATTGTATAAAACATGGCATGAAATAATTCCAAATAAGGAAAAGAGTGCCTTTATTTTATTTCTGGGCAGCAAAACAACATGTGTATGTGAGAAGATCTTGTGTTTCTAATTGTGAAAGATTCTAGGAGCTTTGGATTAGTAGCGAGTGTCCTCTAATTAACTTCATTGAGGCTTTGACAGTTAATTAAGAATTTCAGCTTGGCTGCCTCCAATTAGCAAGGGGCAACAGCACTTGTGTTACTGCAGCAGGAAAACGGTTTTCCCCTGATGTTCACACTACACAATGCATCTTCAGTGGACAAAAGGAGAGATGGAAGGAACTAACATAGCTAAAAAATGTGATGAAATATGATCAGCAAAAACTTAAACCTGCATTTATGTCTATTCATACATGTAATTTGGTACAAATATAAATGACAGGTACTCGCCAGTCAGGAAAAACAGCCACCTTTCATATCTTCTTGTCCTTCATATATAACAACATTGTGCTTTTTGATTTACATTTAGGCTTTTTTATTGAATTTCATAGCCTTTATATTTTCTGTAATGCTAGTTAAAGTCTGTGTGTCTATAAAAGAGCAGTGCGTGAAACCACTATTCAATCATCCTGCAGAAGTGGCATGGGTAGGAAAGTGATTTCAGCCACGCCCAAAAAAGGCTGTCTGTGTCTTGAATGTGTGATAATTAAAATAACTTCCAGCTCAATCATGGCCTTGCTTTTTAGACGAGGCACATTGTACTGGTGCAAGTGGATATTAGCACCAGGTTAATTATGGCGGCTAAATCAGCCTGTCCCAAGGGCTACGACAGAGCTGGGGTATCCAATGCAGGGTGATTGAATCTTTTGTTGGGCAGGTGAGCTCGCTTTACTCCCTGAGGGTGTTTTTGACACTTGTCCTATTCAGCCCTCCATCAGCAGGGTGTGCTGGGAATGACAGGGGTGCTGGGGCCTTAGTCTCTGAGGGACCATGATACATCGATCAGAGTCCAGCTCAGACTGAACTGCAGCTATGAGGGAGACATGGCAACCCAGAGGAGGATGAGATGATGGTGGTGGTTGGGTTTTCATCGTTGCCGTTTAATGCCGTCATGTACGTGGAACGAGAATCTTTGCACTGAATTGGGTGAACTTGGGGAGAATTTGATGTATTCAGGGTTGTTATTCTGTTTTATGTTGGCCAAGTTTTAACCAGCAAACTTCCACCAAACTAACAAGTCAGTTTTTTCTGTGGATTTATAGTTACTTAATGCAATACAATGAAGAAATATTATGTATCTAAAAAACTATAACTAAAACCCAGAGAAAAAAAGAACACTGACATTCACTTACATTATAATATACTTAACAGTTAGCTGATCACTTAAACAGCCTCGCAAAATTATACGTCCCTAAAAGAGAAGAGACAGTCCCAGCAATGTGTATGAGGTGGCATTTCTTTCCAGCCCTTTTTAATTGATGATCAGAATATTTCACGCTGTTGTTATTGTTGTTGCAGTACTCGGGGTCGATGGGTCCAGGTGCCATGAAACACCCCTCGCTAACCTCTCCCCTCAGCTATTATCAATCATGTGACACATAGGATTAAATCAAGTGTCTTGGTGGCCATCACAGCCTCCCCACATTTACATAGCAATTTTAAACGCCCTCCCTTCCACCAAATCTATGCTACACTGCTTGCATTTATATGATTACCGGCTGATACATGTAAGGTGGTTTCACAGAGAGTTTGTGCCTAAGCTAGTTTGTTCCAGTTGGTATGCAAACAGATTGTAACGATAATGTTTTCATTGTCGATCACCAGATTCAATAAAATGTAGTAATTTTGTTTCATCGCATTGTGCATCTGTCCTCGTTTAGGGGACTACCCAGCACCACGAGCAGTCCTGACTGGTCATGACCAAGAAGTTGTGTGCGTGAGTGTCTGCGCAGAGCTGGGTCTAGTCATAAGTGGAGCCAAAGGTTAGTATGCTTCTTTGCTTAAGATTAGCAGCAAACGCATGATATCTCAGCTATAAACTACCATCAAAACATGCTTTTAATCATTTCAGTGAATAAACCTGGTGCTTTTCCCGTTTCTCTTTAGTGTCAGAAATATGACGATACTGCACAGACTGGATTTCCTTTTCTTGCATGAGTTGCCCTTATTTGTACTTTTTTTATTTTGTGCAGAGGGTCCATGTCTGGTCCACACCATCACAGGGGACCTGCTGAGGACATTGGAGCGACCAGACAGCTATCAATGTCCACGGCTCATCTCGGTGTCCAGCGAGGGCCACTGCATTATTTACTACGACAGGGGTCGCTTCTGCAACTTCAGCATTAATGGCAAACTGTTAGCACAGATGGAGGTCAATGATTCTACAAGGGTAAAAAGATTTCTGGACATCAGTATATTAAACAAAAGATACCAAAAAAATCAGTCCTGAATGCATGAAGCAAGAGAAAGAGAGACTATATCATTATAAAATTAGATCACTAATTCTATAATTCATACTGCACATATATTGGTGATGTAGTATTTGGATATTTAACCATAAATGATAACTATGTCTTATTCAGTGATATATTTAGAATTTCAGAAACTAACCGTCTGCAGAGGGCAATACATTTTAAGGTGGAGGTGACATATGCAATTCTCTTCCATTCCTCTCGAAGGCAATTCTCCTGAGCAGCGATGGTCACAACCTGGTAACGGGGGGAGATAATGGGGTGGTGGAGGTGTGGCAGGCTTGTGACTTCAAACAGCTCTACATGTACCCAGGCTGTGATGCAGGCATCAGAGCCATGGACCTTTCACATGATCAAAGGTCAGTAAAAGCAGTTTTATTGTTTCAATAGCATATTAAATCTCTTATTTATAAATGTATGTTTTAAAAAGGTGTTTAGAAACTAGCCATTGACATCAGGTGGCTGTGAGAAGTATAAAACAGCAGAAATCAGCCTTGTCGTCTCTCTGCTTTGCTCTTGGTGCTGAAGGATCAATCATCATGATGAGCACTGAGAAATAAAACTGTTAATACAGAAACTTCTTTGAGTGGTGATGAGATTTTAATTTCTGAATCACTGCTTTAGTCGTCAAACTGGTTGCTGCTCACACAACTTTAATTCATAGTAGAAATGGCAAAGTTTGAATTAGCGATTTTAAAATGTTGCTTAATTTGGCCTTTGAGTCTTAGTCGTCTAATTAAAAGCCTAATTTTTTTGTCATTTTTCAGATTTATGTTCCATCTGCATGCATATGCTCATCTTTATGAATCCATGTTTGCAACCTTGCTGTTCTGATCTTATCCTCTTTCAAACACTGAAGTTACAGAAACTCCAGCCTCACGTTACAAGTGTTTGCTTGGAGGAATACAAAGTATGAGGAAATGCTTTGCAAGTGCCCACATTTCGGTTTACATTTATTATACATACACTGTGTATTGGCTGATTAGCCTAAATGGTGCCACAGAGGCAATAGTTCGCTTTGGGGTTATGAGAGTCTGGCGTAATAGTGTGACCCTGGCAGCTGAGAGGTTACAGAGCCTGAATATTACTGCCACAGGCTAAAACATCGTATAGCACTTGCAAACACAGACCTCGATCTTTAGTACATTAAATTAGCACCATCATAAGTAAATGCCAAATTTAAGATGAATTGGGAATGATTTACCAATATGAGAAATTTTATTTTCAGTTTTGTTAACATAGTGTTGTCCCCTCTGCTGTATGCAATTTAACAAATATTTTAAGAACCCCATAATTCAGTTGCACAAGTTGACAGTAGGTAGAAAAAGTGACCTGAGGTCTGCAACTTCACGTCCATGGAGTCGTTTTGCATCATCAGCTCTGTTTATTGTGCTCAAGCATTTAAACCCTTGGATGTAGCATTAAAATGCAACCCTGTGAAATCAGCTGCTTTGGATCGCACACAGGCTGCAGGAAGACACTGGGACTCACTGGTCAACTTAGTTTTCAGAGAAACATCATTTCAATATTTCATAGCAACCATTTCCGTTTCTTATGCAAGAGAAGAATACACAAACCAATTATTTTTTCTGCTTTAAATTGAATTTAATGTTTCGTATTCATGATTTTGTTTCTCTTCAGGACTTTGATCACGGGCATGGCTTCTGGCAGCATCGTTGCATTCAACATAGATTTCAACCGCTGGCACTATGAACATCAAAACAGGTATTGACATGAGATGAATCCATTCAGCAGAAGGCGAACATGGAAGGCTGAAAGGATATCTACCAACAAGTGACCGAGCTGTGTAACAGAAGATTCAGAGAGTGTGGAGAGAACAGTGTGATAAAGACCTGCTATGTGTTCATCTGGCTTCTGAGGCAAACATGTTGCTTTTTTTATCTGCTATAAAGCAATCTGGACAAATTTTCACATCTTAGCTGAGGAACTGCAGAGGGATTCTCCAGCTGAGCCAAGCAGGTCTTCCTGGATAAAATGGGATTGATTACAATAACACAAGGTGATAATCATTTAAACTGTGAAAAAGATAATGTCTCCACTTTTAGGATCATTTATACAACACTTCTATAGGCTTGGAACACTTTTATTACAGAAGTTGACTTGGAAGTAAACGGTCTCAAGCGTTTATCAGTAAAGGCTGGACAAGATCTAAATACTGTTAAACATCTATGTTTCCATCACGCCACTCATGAATCAATGTCAAACCTTGTCGTTGCATCAGTTACATGTATGAAGCAATTGTTTGCTCCTCAAAAAGTGGTCAAATGTAATTTTGTGAAGACTAAATGTTAATTTGTTGTTAATGACAAGTCAAATTTAATGTTGTTTTGGTCCTTTGTGATAAATGTTTTTGATATTTCACTAACATTGTGATCTGCAGGTTTCTTTTAATCTAAAGGATTAATTATTTAATGACACATTTCTGTATAAGAGCAAACTGTGGTTAGAACATTTACAGATTTTTTTTGTTCCACAGGTTTCCACATATTTACAAACCAATTAAATGGATGTTTGTAAAAAAAAAAAAAAAAAAAAAAGTCTGCCTTTTGTAAAATGCAAGTGTCACATCACCAACACATAACCGATGGCACTTCAAATATTAACGTATTGTTATTTACTGTTTTTCCATTTTGCCTCTTTTTGCTTAAATGTGAATCTAAACAGCATTTCGTGCTCCTCAGTACTCTAGAAAGCAATATGATCACTGTTACTAATGGGTCTGAGGAAGGTTCTCAGTTTTGTTGGAACAAGACAAAAATTACTGGTCTGTGTTGAATTTTGGGATGTTAATGAGATTTGGCTCGAGTTCTCAGTGCAGATGGAAAAATATGCAAAAAGATGGACTTTATTTTTAATTTTTTTAATACAATGGTGCTACATGGCAGTACCAGATTACAATGTTTCATTATTTCAGCTTGCTGTTCTGCATACATCATGTTTGAAATGTGACTTTTTTTTAACAAAGCTTTGAGCAGGTTTAAGCATGTATGGAAGTATAATAAAGCTGCATAATATTTCAGTAAACCTACACTTGAGTACAAATAAGGAAATTTAAGTTTGAATTTCAGCTTTGAGGTTTGGTTGTAATGCCATCTGCTGGCTGCATTTATTGTTTGACTTAAAGTTTTTTAACAAGAGTACATGCTGGTACTTTTTTTCTCTGCAACAGATTTATTTCCATTGTTTTCATTCAGTTTTATAGCATCTTTACAGAGTATGGGTGAATGGAATGGCACTCAAGATCTCCATTTACTTAAAATTTTGGCATTCCTAGTTATCTACCATTTCCATCTCATTCTGTCTAACTGTACCTAAACAGTTTTCTGTGGTGAAAGCAGATACAGAAACACCAAGCACATCCTGGAAAAACTTAATTTCCTTGTGCTTTTTGAGTGACTTTCTTCTAAAACATAAAAGCCCTTTTACAACATATTACCTTATTGTTAAAATACACATACAAGTCCTAATTCTGCTTATCTGACCATTGCGAAAGGCCAGAACTGAAATCCATTCATTGAAATGGCCCATACAATGACAGCATTGATTTCATATCTGACAGTTGTAAATGTAACAACATTAGACCAGAACAACTGATTTGTATGTATATTAGCATTCATGTAAGTTACAGTCTCTGAAGAAATGAGCAACACACACATGAATCATTTGTTTGGTGACAATGTATGTGGCTGGAAAAGAACACAGACATTTTCTTTTGTTTTTGAAGTACTGAATAGTGGTAAATAAAACAAAATTTTATTGGAAGCACCGTTTTCTGAACTTCAACTTTCAAATGTTTTAACTGGCTGCCAGCATTACCATACCAATATTTTCATTCTTGTATTTAAAAAGTACAAGATTATGCTCACTGGACAGGACACCTAATTGCACTTAAATGCATGTGCCAAGACAAGACCTTTTTCTGCTGCACTATACATTAATCTTTAACCACAACATCACAGCTACGCCCTTGGACATATATCCGACTAATAAGGGATTATTCTAACCTTACAAAAGTTAAACCAATTATCAAACTTGCTCTCCCATTTTCTTTTCAAGCAGCAAGTTAAAAGGATGGAAAACATTTGTTCAAAATTTTGAGTCCAGATAATGTTTACGGTCCAACACAGCATTTCTTTTCAGTTTTATACATCATTCCAAAATGTATAGGGTTTACATATCACAACTTTGAGGCCAACACAACAAGGATGTCACAAGTCCGACAATACAAGGTATGGTTTTACTGTGAATTTTGAATGGGAAAAAAATGCAGCTTTGTCCCATAAAATTATATGTACCAAGCATTTCAAAAAGTTACTTTTTTTTTACATCCAACACAGCAAAACTGATGGCTGATCCTGCAGTATACCAAATAAACCAGCAGGGGGCTCTAAAATACTGTGGTGTGAAACTGCTTACCGAGTAAAATTAAGGCTTAAAGGTTTTATTTTTTACTTTTGGGGGGGCATAAAAGACCTTCAGAAGTTAATATTAGATTTTCAGATACAAAATAAACCATTTTTCAGATTTACATGATGTTACAGTCACACTAGATATGGATTTTATGGAAGCAATGACATGAGTGCGTCTGTAAACTTTATAATTGACTAATTATTCTTTTCTTTCCCGTTACAAACTCTACAAATTGAACACAATTTTGATGGAAAGAAGTCTTGTCTTTACCAAGGTTACATGTTGTTGCCAAAAGGAATCATGAATGTAATGTCTAAATCTCCAGCCTCAGAGCTCAGTTGTGATGATGTGCTTATTCACCTTCAAGCTCATTCAGTGCAAAAGAAGTATACCAAGGAGAATGTAGTCGAAAAGGTTGTGGACTATTAAAAGGACTCAGTGTTGCCCCCAGTCAGAAAAAGAAAATGGAAAAACACACCTGTTTGTGCTCTCGTAAATTCTGGTTAAGAAGGATAAGCATCAGTGATTGATTTTGTGTGGTAGGTTTTTTTCAACCCTAATTCCAATAAAGTTGAGATTGTGTAAAAGGAACAGAATCTTCAAATAATTTTTAACCTAAAGTCAATTGCTATCTGTAAATACACTACAAGTACCAGATATTTAATGTAAAAACTTTTACATTAAAAACATTTTACATGTTTAATTTGATACCTAAAACACATTCTCAAAAAGAAAAAAGTTGGGACAGTGGCAGCAACAGACTGGGAAAGTTTAGAAATGCTAAACAAAAAATCAAATACCTGTTTGAAAAATTCCACAGGTTAACTGGAAACATGTCGAGACATGTCGAGGTACGCTACATTATCCCATTTATTGGCCATAGAATATGAAAAAATATCTTAAAATAAAAAAATGCAAATCTTTGCATAAATAGTTCATTTGAACATGTGTCTAGTGTATTAAATAAATCTAGGGTAAAAAGGACTTGCACATCCTTGTATTATTTACATAGTACCCAACTTTATTGGAAATGGGTTTGCAATAAAGTCAGACAAAATGAAAGAATTGCTTGGTGCATTTGTGCCTTTAAAATATGTTCATGCTGCTGTCAAGTTCTGTTTTGTTTCTGTGTTGTAACTAAATCATTTCGCACTGGGGGAAAAGGGTAATTAGTGCACATAAATATGCAGTCTGCATGTTCCTGATGGCAGACTTTATGCATTCAAGGTTTAACTATTCTATTTGTACTTCTTTTCCACACAAGACCGGTCAGTGCTCCAGTTGTAGGAAAGTTGTTAGAATGGAGAAGTAGGTGAACGGGCAGTATCAGCCGAACTAGGAGAATAGTCTTCGGACTCTGAGGTGAGCCCGGCAGGGGAAAGGACAGGTTTGGCACTGTGGGACATGCCGGCACCAATACTGTGAGGGAGCTGGGGGGTAGGTTTTACATCCTGGTGGCATCTTCGTCTGAAAACTTGCTTCTCTTTATCAAGTGACGTGGTCTGAGAGAGAATGACAAGCCCGCAAAGGTTAAGTTCTCCACAAGACCAAAGATGAAAACGTGTGTATTGCAATTTAGGCATAACATTAACTTTAGCTGTTTGTTCCAGTGTTATAATGCAAAGATATTAGTACACGGCTATTTGGAAAATGTAAAACGTTTTGTGACACACTGATGTAGTACAAAACAGATGAAAGCAAAAGAAAACTAAAGTCTGCCAGCATCAAGCCTGTGACAGCACTCATTTGCAACAAATCCAGTTGCTCAATGCAACACCACCCTGATGGAGTTTGCATTACAAAGACAATTTTTCAGTGCAGAGTAAATGAAGCACAAGGGAAATTGCACAAACACCCGAGAAGAAACACCCACAGCACTCAAGATGAAGTACTGCTATAAACCGACGAAGTATATAAAAGGACTGTTGCTGGATGATGGGTCAAAACCTTGGGGCATGGAAAATGGAGACTGCCAGCACTTTGCCATGGAAGCTATCACTGCACCTTAGTACTATGCCATGTCGTACCTTATCCAGTTCAATCCTGGATGCTGGTAGTGGTCCAAAGACCCTGACTTCTGGATGGTTAAGGCCTGGTCCGGCTGAGCAGAGGGAGATGAATGCAACTCAGAGGATCACCATAAACTCAAAGCATCACTGACCGGATACACAAAGGTGCACAACTCTACACACTATCTGAGCTGCTATGACACTGGCAGAAAAAAAAATAAGTCACCATCAGCAGAGATTGTGCAAAATGTCCAAAAGTTTCAATGTGGTAAGGTCTGAGGACTGGGCTTAAACAAATAAAAATATATTTTTAAATTGCTCAAAAATGCAGAGCATCTAGTTTTATTTTCCCCATTCTCACCTAATATCGATTATTAACAGTTCAGATGCTCAAATTTAACATAAATTTGATTCAAATCATTTCTAAACACCTAATCACGGCTCTGTCACATGTCAGATTGCCTAGCAACAGTGCTGACAGTCCAATTAAGAGATGAGCGTCAGTGGTAAACAGAAAAACATGCCAACAAGACAATGATGGATGAACACAGAAAAAAAGCAAGAAAGTTTCATTTCTAAAGATTACAATATGCAAAAAAAATATTTTTCTTGGCAAATGTAGATGATAAAAGTCTTGCAAACCTAACAGTCGATGCAAGTTGAAAGATTTTGCACATAGAAATAAGAAGCAAATTTATCATAAGCAGTTATGACAAACAGTTGCAAACAGTGTATGAGTGAATGGGGCAAAAAAGCTCAGACATAACCTCATGAAGCAAAAATCCATGTGGTATGTGGTTAGGATGTGGTGCAAATCTTTGCTTACTGTTATAATAGACACTCCTGCTGTAGTACTGCTTTGCTTCGGTTCAGTATTGAAATGCTTTTTGATTTTCCCAGCCACAAGGAGCTGGTGCTCCCTCTCCAATACAGCATCGCCCTGAAACATACAGATAATGCTTAAAAAGCACTGCACGCTGTATTAAAGGACCAAAAACGGTCCTCGTTATGTATACTGTTTGTGATTATAGTGAAATGATGGACTTACCTTGACCCAGGGGTGATCAAGCACTTGTAGAGCTGTGTATCTTTGAACCGCCATGACTTGGAGCATCCCAGTGATCAGACCCTAAAGATGGAAATGTTAGTAATAAAATAAAATAACCAGAGAGACATAAAAGGCCCCAAAACTCCCCCTGGATCTGATCTGACAGATTATGACATTTCACAGGGAGCATTATCATAGCAGATGACAACGCATTCTGACACAAACCCTGGCAGCATCTGAAATGTTGTCCCAGTATGGTGCTGGAAAAGCAAGCTGTCCCTTCAAAATTTGTTCAAAAAGGGCATCTTGGTCTTCATCATTGCTGTGGAAATTAGATTTGAGATATTTTTAATTAGGCAAATTAAGCATTACAGTATACAGTGTCATGACAAAACACTGATGCAGTTAAAATCCAGTAACTGAAAACAAGCCAAAACAGTGTAAACATCTGATGTGCATACCAACGAAAAGGAGGAAATCCACAAAGCAGTATGTAAGTGATGACACCAGCTGCCCAGATATCCACTTTTAGGCCATACCTGCAATTAAATATTGTGGATAGCAATCTCATGAGATCAGAATTACTGTGGTAATTATTATAATTACATTACATCTTACCCTGTTTCTGCAACAATCTCTGGTGCTACATAGGTGGGTGTGCCACATACAGCATAAAGAGGTCCATTCACAACAGTAGCCAAGCCAAAGTCACCTAACTTCAGAGATTTACTACCATCCTGATGCTCATATACCTGTATAAAAACAACAGGCTGTGAGGAATGTTTAGTAAAAATAAAAAACAGTATAGTCAGAAACTTCACCTGACATTTTTTTCTGAGTTTTTACACATTTTAAAATGTCCTGACTACCATGAATTTGAGCCTCTTTTTGAATCTATATATCAGATAACCGTGAATTAAGCGGTATAAAGAATGAAATAATGTCAGAAATAACAGTAGTTGTGCTACTAAAAACGTATTGTGCTTAAATTATGCAAGCAGTGTTGCAAGTATTCAAATTAATGTGACATTGTAGTCACATAATTATGCTGCCAGCATTCATCATAAATTTTATCTTTCAGATTAACCTACAACAATTGGAAAAATTTAAAAACAGCAACAGATGTAAATATAAATGTAGTTTACCTAAAAATAAAAAGTTTCTAATAACTATCTTAAAACATCAACAAACTTCCTATTTTGTCACTTATGTGAAATGAAAATCTCTTTTCTCCCCAAACAAACTGATCTCAAACCTATTTCGGCTGATGGTGCAACTACTTTTTCTACAGTTTTCAAATGAGTTATAGGGTAGTTCCTTCCTGGCTAGTTTTTTTTTTTTTTTATTTTGGATACTTGATTTAAAAAAAAAAGAAAAAAGAAGAAGAATTTCATAAAATTATTGTTTATTGCTTATTATAAATTATTTATTATAAAATACACACACTTTTCCTTTCACACAAATGCATAAAAACAGCACATTTACAATTCCCTAACCCACCCCAACTTAAAAGGAACATGAACTTCCATTAAAAAAATCTGTGGGGAAACGAAAAGTTTGGGATCCATTCACACCTGAAGCCAGTTCACCCATGTCTATAGAGGACAACACCACATGGATGGCCCAGTAGCAATTTTTTTTAATGGACTAAAGAGTGCTTAATTTACATTTTATTTTCAAAACAAACTTTTTCATCTTGCATGTCAGTTTTAACAGTATAATCACTTTATAAAGAAAACAGTTTTTAAAATTCAATTTATATTTGTATTCTTTCTGAAAAAACATGAAACATTCTAAATGAATAAATAAAAATGGCCTTGTTGAAAGTTCATCTGCATTTACAAAGGGAGGGTTTGCATTTTAATTTCTGTAGTGTTTCCGAGTAACTGCTGCTCATTTAGCTAAGAAATATCCCCATCTGATACATTTATAGTAAACTGACTAATACCCTCCTCTAAAGATACAGTCACTTTTCTATATCATTAACTTCCAGGCCTTAATGCTGGAGGGAAACTTGGGATGGACCATTAGAGAAACTTTGCAAAGTCACTTACCAACAGGTTTTCTGGTTTTATGTCTCTGTGGACGATGTTGAGACTATGAAGGTACTTTATAGCGCTTGCCAGGTTAAACAACATACAGCTGGCATCTCGCTCAGTGTATTTGTTGGAGGAGGTAATGGCATCAAAGAGGTCTCCCCCCTGGAGAAAAAGTATTCAGGATGTGAAAAAGACAGTTTCATTTCTGTTAACTGAAGATTAAGAGTTTTATCATCTATATATAAACTGTTTACTGAGAGTATATTATTTGTAACAAACCTAATTAGGCTTAATGCAACATTTGACGTTTGATTAAAATGTATAGTACAGTACCTTAACCAGCTCCATCACAAGATAGAGCTCATTGGAGGTGTCCATTTCTTCAATTAAGAGTACAATATTTGGATGTTTTACCCGCCGAAGTATGGATACTTCACTCTGTATCATGTGCTCCTGGTGATGTAGGAAATTTACAATCAACTTTGGTATATTCATAAAATTTTGTCACTTTCTGTCATTTCAATTAATGAAAGAACATTTTTAGAAAATGACAAGTATTTAAAAAAAGAAAAAAATGTAAGGGTAAACTAATATTACAACCAAATCCACCACATCGGATATGTGATACCTGATGAAGGCACATTTAAAATCATGCTCACCTTTCCCTGACATTTAACTTTGCTGATTATTTTGAGAGCAAACTCTCTTCCAGTAGATCTCTCCACACATTCTCTGACAACAGCAAAGTTCCCATTTCCTAAAGTCCTCCCCACTTTGTACCGATCTGCTATGGAGGCGGGAACTGAAGAGTAATCGTGTACTGACTCGGCTGTGAAGGAAAAAACATCACAGAAAACATATTTTCTAAAAAACAAAAAAAAATGCCTTCATCTAGAATGATTATGCCCTGTGCAACGTCTTACCCTCATTGCCAAGGACATCTCCTTCATCCATTGAGCTGCAAACCTTTGTAGAGGCTAGTGAGAGTGAAGAACCACTGTGTTGAGATCCCTGAAAAACGAGATGGCTATAAAGCAAATGCACATATAACCTTAAAGAACAAAGCTTTCAAAAAAAAAAAAAAAAAAAAAAAAAAAAAAAAAAAAAAAAAAAAAAAAAAAAAAAAAAAAAAAAAAACCCCAACAAACCCCCAACCCAAACCCCCACGGGGAAAAAAAAAAA
>JBAMHX010000010.1:9500067-9511318 GCA_037177515.1 Pseudomugil tenellus | reverse complement strand
AATAAACAAAAAATCCTAACCTTCAATGAACAGGTGTGATATTTTCTAATGGTCAAAGTATCATAAGCACTTACCATTTTACCATCAACTGTATATATCCTTTTGACAACTCCAGAGTCGAGCTTAATCGCATCTGTGACGTCAGACATAACCTGCTCAAAGGAGTGTGCAGTCTTCTTGTTGAGCAAAATGCGCACAGCTTTGCGAGGTTTAACTCCACTTCGGACTATTGTTACCAGTTTGGGCCTTATGAAGTCCTTGTTCTCTCTGGTTTCTGGGGATCCAGCCTTTGCACTACCGAGGGAGGAAGGATCACGGACAGACACAGGAGTCCTGGCACCATGTGACCAGTTGGGATTTACATTCTTTGTGTAGTCCAGCTTCTTAAAGGGCTCTATGGAAGCACAGACATAGCTCTCCCCTATAGGAAAAAAATAAAAACATCAAGAGACATCTGAAATTTTTAGTTTTCACCCTGATTATATAAAGAGAAATAAGTTAACTTAAGCTTCTTCTCTCAAAAAGCAAATTAAGTAAAGCATCTGTTTAATTAGGTCTTTTTTGAAGCATTTTTGTAACATATGATCTTATATAATTCAAAGCAAATTAAGTTTAGTGCAAACTTTAAACATTTCAGGATCACAGCTTACCTTCCACTAACTGGTCCATGCTGGTAATCCTTGCTAACCCATCAATAGTATAAATGGTCCGCACCCCTTGTGGCAAGTTGACGTTATCTGATAGACATCTTGTAAGGTCAGCCAGAAGGGCTTCTAGAGACCTAAACCTGTCCTGAGAAATGGCATACACAATCCCTTTGAAATAGCGATCCCCATTGCGGTAGAAACGGATCTTCTTGGCCTTCTTTTCTGAACTAAGTGCTTGCAGTGTTCTGGTTCTGTACAGGCTGCAATGGGCACTATGAGTGGGACTGGGGAGCCCATTTCCTCTAGAGCCCCTTCGTGTGCATCTCTGAGCCTTGTCCCGCTCGTCAAAGTGCTCCAGCTCCATATCTGTGGTTTGCTATTAGACCTTTAAAGAGAAAAGGAATGTTTAATAATTTAATAGGTTCTTTCATATAAAACTATATTACATGACAATCAGAGCAATTCTGTCAGTTTGGTTGCGAGAATTCCTCATACAGCATTGATACATGGTTTGAAGCTGCAAGTATTGCTCATATACACATAGTAAAAACGCATGTCACACCCATTTTATGCTTCCCGGTGTCTCTCAAATCAACCTTGTAAATACACATATATTGGGAATTGGACACCTGAAGAGCCTTTGACTGTCTAAAGATGCTGGGCTGATAGATTACTTTAAGATAAATTATAAACATAAAGCAAGAAAATGAAAAGAACATGCTTTTGTGACTCCAGTTTCTTACCTTCAAGGTGAGTAAAGATGCAGTGAAGCGGATCTATAAAGACGTGCGTGTCTTAGAGAATCTTATTTATTTGATGCCGTGAATGAAGCACGCGCCCCTTTGTTGCCTTGTGATGGAGCCCAGTCTTCCTGCTGTGTGTCTGCTCTGCAGCGTGCTCACATGCAGATTGGAGGCAGGGCAGCCGGTGTCCTCCACCCTCCCCTACTCCATTGCAGTGATTTATCGGACCTCTCCGGTGTCAGCCATGCTGTTGAAGCGCGCGCACAGACATGGAAGTGGGATGCGCGGTCACGTCTTTAAGGTTAAATGACCTTACTAGATATTTAAGGGCTTAAATTATCAGAACTCATTAATTAAACACATTAAAAAAAAGAAAAATAATCAACTCATTAAGGCTCACAGTTCTAGCTTGGAGCTGCAGTTTTATGGTAAAATGATAAACATGCTAGCAGAATGCTGACAAACTGAGGTTCTGCGGCTTAATTTAAGCAGCAAATATCAAGCTTACAACCTCTAATGTTCAGTTAAATTCATTTGGAAAATGGAAGACAACATTCCTCAGGTCATGTAAACTGCTGGGCTCCTCAATCCGCAGCTCTGCGGTGTTTCAAACACACCTGCTTCACATTTACCTGATCCAGCAGCATGTGGAGTTTGACTCAGGTGTGTAGGAGCAGCTGGAAAATTCCCTCTCTGCATTTAATCCAGCCTCATTATCACGCAGTGGGCTGCCAGGCCAGATTCTAGCCTGCAGAGAGCAGTCTGGGGTCCGTCTGGGGTCACTGGGCCCCTGGGCTCAGGGGTCCAGTGGTCCACTTCAGTCATCACCCAGGTCCAGATCTAAAGACACCACTGCCCCAAATGCTTAATCACTATTGTGTGTATGTTTATTTGTGGGATATGAAGCAGATGTTTTGACAACTGCTCTTACAGGTGAGAGACATGCTGGTGAGCAGATCATCAACATTGGCTGGGTAATTTACTATTCGATTTTTTTACTTATTTTAATTTTTATATTTTTTTTAAGGACGTTCTTTCTTTTTTAACATGCTCAACCAGATGCCATCAGTTACATTGTTATTGGGCTTTTGTCCAATTGGCCTGTTAAGAGATTACTGTTATCAGCACAGTCTGCAATATTAAAAGCTACTTTGCTGACCTTGCTGTTAAACTAAAAGGTTGTAAATATGAAAGTTGCCTTTGCTTCCTCTGTAGGTAACCAGCTTCCTCGCATCTGGGGAAAGTATATTGTTCAGGTCTAAGTGCAAGTCTAAAGATGATACAATTAAAGGGCAGTGCTGAAAAATGTAAACTTTGTACTCCTCTATTGTAAAGCACACAAAACAACTGGGGTTTATACTTATGACTTACAGATTGGAAAGTGGTTCGCATGTCATTCATCATATTGGGTTTTAATGTAATTATATTGTTTGGTTTCATCTTCTGAAACTAAGTTTATTTGAATTACTTGTCCTTTCTAGTACATTCACACCAATAGGGTGCATTATTAGAAATATTGACTTGGTACTCTTTCCTATGATGGTGACTCAACAGCATGCTGAAGCCGACAGCCTGAACCAATACTGTCAGACAAATCAACAGTTGCCAGAGGACAGATGTTGCCAGTGTGCCAAAATCTATTTCTCTCCGCCTCATTTTAGATTGTGGGAAATGACAGCGTTCTGTATTAACAAACCTGCACTTCAACATTTACACAAACACTTCACAGCAGATCCATCGCTAAGCCAAATATCATTGGGTGTCACTCCAGGCCGAGCAGATCCAGGATTTTACCAAAGACTGTGCGGCAGGCATCATCAGTAGCCAGACTGATTCTGCCTGGATGCACCACTTAACAGTACTACAGGTTTTAAAACCAAGTACTCATCTCATTGGCTCAACATCAAAGTGCAACTTCATGTTCAGTTGATCTGACGTGTGGAAGTGAAACTTAGCATCAGAGCATCTTATTGACTTGTCCATTAGAGTGACTGTGAGTATATGGTCCTCACCTTCTGCTTGGGACTGTTGGACAGCAGCTGCACTTTCTCCTTCCCTGATCCTGAACTTGTAGATACGGTTAAACTTTAAATGGCTTATTCAGGTTTATACACATGAATGCACATTTGCAGGTTTAAATTGCCAACTATTAAGACAAACACATGAATACAATTCATCTGAAATGCATCAACAACATTTGAAGATAAAGAAACATTTAATTTATTCACACTTGATCTGAGAGAAACAAACAGGTTTTGTATCCACAAACTGGTCAATGTTAAAAATAAACACAAAGTTAAAATGTTACCTGAAAATATCTGCAAGTTGTACAGTGCATCATTTAATTTGGGCTATTAGTTCCATCTATTTAAAATGACATAAAATTAAAGTGCTTAAGAGCATTATGAAACTATAGGAAATGCATATAACAGTAGTTCTCTTGTAAATATAGAATGTTTTATAAATAACATTAAATATAGATTTCTTTGATTAGTAAATACAAACTTAAGGCTTCATTGAGGTAAAGAGGCAGGACAGTGGCTATTTCTTCAATTTCTCCACTTGCTTTGTTGTTTCCGGCTTATCCTGAAGCTTGTAGTCTTCCAAAATGGCCTGCGCGGTGTGCTTTCCTGTCTTTTTTACCACAGCTTTGATCCCCAGGTTATCAATATTGAAGGCAGTGATACCGACATTAATGGCAGAATTAACAGCGTGGTCCGTGGCTTGTCCTGCCGCTGCCCCGTACCTTCATCAGAGTCAGATCGGGGGAAAAGTCAGAGCAAGGAGGGGGAGAACTCATTCATAGGTAGTGCAGGAACTGTCATGCTGAATTTCAAAGAAAGGATTACTCCCATGCAAGTGCACAATCTGGATAGACATGTCTGTCTGCCACAATCTGATTTTCATATATAAAAGACATCAAATTTAGAACCACATTAATGATTCAACAGCCTATCAGCTAGCTTGACTAGAAAGTTAAGGTTCTGCTATTCTTAAAAAGGCCAAAATACAAGCAAACAGAGACAATCTGTGAATTTCTATTACTCCAAATGTCATAATGGAAGTAAGTCATCTACGTTTATAGTTAAATCATTACCAAACATCTATTTAAAATAATCAGGAGATGATTGTGGCAGACAGGTCAGCAGCATTGAGTTGTGAAAATTTCATTAGAAATATTAGAGGTCAGTGAAGGCAACATCCAGGTGTGAATTTGCATGAAAGGAAGGGAAGTGAACTGTTGCAGCATTGTGTAGAAGAAAAATCATGTCACAAAAGTGATGACATTTCTGTGATTAGTTGTGTGATAAACTTAAGAGGTGTGCATAAATAGGAGAAATTACTGCTTCTCATTAGGTGTGTCATTAGATGTGTCAAAGATCTGTTGTAGACCCCTAAATCTGCAAAAAGGAATACAAGTAAGTGCTTTTTTTGCTGCTTAGTTGAAAAGTGCAAGAGGTCATTTGTAATTTATACGTCAAAATGGTGAACGCTGACATTGGGGTGGGGTTGGGGTGGGGGGAAGACGACATACAGGTGATTTTAACACTTACTTATGCTTTATGGTGGTGACTGTCTCACTTGCCACACTTGTTGTGATGTCCTTTGCAGCTGATTCCAGACCAGTCCACATGGTTGCAAAGCCTTAAACAGAGTTCATGTTGGATGATTTTTCAATTTTCACTCAATTTTCTTTTACTGAACAAAAATACACATTACTTAAAACTTGACTTTTTTTTAGCAAGTTTTAAAACTTTAATGTCTTAATATGAACCATGAACCACATAACATTCAAGCTGCGCCTCTCATGCTTAAAATAAATTATGTCCCCATCACGGGTTGTGCTAGGCTTCTTTGTTATCCGTCATTTTGACTGACGGGGTCATTAAAATCCAGTCATAAACTAAACTAGTTTTACCTGTTGCTTTAATTTTTAAAATTATCATTTTAAATATATAAATCTACACTATATTGATGTGTCTATATTATTGTATTGTGTCTATTCGTGTATTGGGGAATAGGAGGGTTTGGGGCGTTCAGGAATATACCGCTAGCTGTCGCTTCCAACAGCAAAGACCTTGTTCTACCTTGCACTCCGCTGGCAGCCACCACCATTGCTCCGTCTATGTTGGATCGTCCATCTTTGTCCTTCTTCATGGACTCTGGGATCAGCTTGCCTCCGTGTTTTTTCACATGAGGTGCCAGCTCTCGGCCCACGCAGCCAGCGACGGTGCACACACCTTCCACTGCAGAACAGCATTACTTGATTACAGGTCTGCTGCCAAACACTGCAATCGCACCAAATCCCAAAAACATGCTGACAGAAGATAACTTAGTCACCCAGAAACTGGCTGACTTTGACAGCTCCTCCTGTTGCTTGCTTGGCGACGTAGAGGCTTTTAGTAACGGTGGGACTGACTTGGGTGGGTTTGTCTTCTGGGGTGATGTGCTCCCTGAGTTTAGACGCGCCCTTGTGGATGGCCTTCCCAGTGTACTCGGCACCTTTCACCAGACCCCAGCTTAACCAAGACGCACCTGACAGGATCGCAGTTGATCACTACACAATTCCAAACTAAACAAGCTGAAACTGAGGATATTCAGATTTAAACACACACACACCTGATAAGATCCCATTTGCTACTTTTTCACTCCATTCAGGCAGAGTTTTCTCCTCCTCTGTTGCAGCTGGTTCTGTCTCCTCAGAAGTGGCAATAGGCACTTTCTGGCTGAGATTAATGGTGTCTGCAGCTTCATCTGGAGCCTGACCACACAAACACATTGATAACAGATGAGATAGAACAAGAATGACTTCAATATTTGGAAACCTTGTCTGTGAAATCTGTAAAAATCTCAGCTTAGCTCCTTGTTCGGTAATAACCTTTCAGTGCAAACAGTAGCTTCTCCCTATTCTTCTCACAATGCACTCTTTGTTTGTCCCAAACAGACTCCCATTTTAAAAAGTCTGCACAGAGAGAGAGTTGAGCTAAAAGTCCCAAACTGAAAACAAAATAAAAAGTGCTTACTTTCTGACAGGGTGCCTCTTCCATCAGAGTAAATATCTAGCCTGACTGCATCCATTAAAAATGACCTTGTCTGGCATGACTCTGCAGCAGCACTGCTTCCTTCTTTGTGGCTGAACTGACACTTGTCTTTCAGCTGAGACTCTGGAGGATGTTCCAAGTGCGGCAGATAAGAGCATTATAGTTGATTAATTCTCCTCACCTGCCAGCATCAAATCCCCACAATGCTGAGGCAGGCGTAACCTGGGGAAGGGCGCCAGATCAAAAGTAGACAGCAGCAAGTGTTTCATGCCAGGCTAAGACAATTACTATTTGGATTTTTCTTTTTATTGCAATAATTATCTTCCTCTGCCAGACTGAGACTAATTTTTTCAGATTTTTGTGTAGTCGCAGACATTTTTATGACACTCACTCAAAGGCGAAACAAAAAATGTGAAAGTGGAGAGTGTTGTAACTGAAAAACAGCTGTGACATCACGAGCAAGGATCCATTGGGCGGTGCATTTATTTTGGGGGGCGGGGAGGGTGAAAAGTGCTTCACATGAAAAATAACTTGCAATATAAACATATTTATATTAACATGAATTTTCATGAACATTCTCCACATCTCAACGCTTTGTTACCTGCCTCTCAGGCTATAAAGGTCAGACAGAAGTAGATGGAAACACCTTAAAGAGCAAAACAGCTCGTTATTTAACTGCTAGCATTGTTGAAGTGACATCATCGGCTCAGTTGTTGCTGGGCTACAAGTACAAAGTTCAAATCATTTTACGGTGATGAACTCTCAATTGTACAACAATTAGTAAAAGTAGAATTTGTTTTTAATGAGTTTTCTTCATCATGTCCTCCCATTAATTACTGATACTTCAGCAAGATTTTTCCCTTTGAAACACTGCATTTTAATTAAAAAGTGAAGATGAATCAAATTTTCTATTGCTTATTAGTCAGGCGGATGCTTTACACCATCAGTTTCCTAAAATAGCTCTCTGGGCCTACCAGTGGCACAAGAGGATTTGCCAAAACACACTGTGTGATGACTGAAATGATGGGAACGCTGTTTATTTCATAAAACAATTCCTCACCACTTTGCCAGTGAAATAATAGTAAAAAGCTACTCGTGGACAGTTTTTCATAAATATAATTATTAGTAAGAAATAATGCAGTTTGGTTCCATTAACCAAAGCTAGTTTTTTTTTTCTATATTCAGCTTATACAGAAACACCAACCTGAACTCGGAGATCTGTCATTTGAGACAACAGGTCCTGAAAAAGCTGTCTTTCTGCAGGGGGCAGCTCAGAGGACAACACCACCCCCACATAATAGCCTGGAGCTAGCGCCATCATGTCTGGAAACATAAACACCCCGGTGTTGCAAAGCAATACTGGAGATTGCACAGACATGAGAGGGTAAAGCCAGTCGCACACCTGCCAGGAAAGAAAGGACAGTTAAGAAAACACCTCCAAAAAAATTTAAAATGTGTTTAATTTGTTTAATATCTCATGATGATGGTAAAAGAGACAAAGCAAGGCTCTGATTGCTGCATGTCTAACAGGATTACACTGCACAGCACTGTATGGAGGACTTATGTCATTACTTGCACTCATGTGAATCTCTGATGTCACCCATTGGCATGAACACCTGGGAAATTCCCCACTGAAGAGTTGTATTCCAGTGTCATGACCCACCAGTATCAGAAAACTGCATCCCAAAATGTTGCCACAAACATAAAACAAGATGAGGTAAAACATATCTGTTTAAGATACAGTGTAGTGTTCAAAGAGCTCCGTGGTGGGTCACTTATCACAACCAAACTGTCTAACAAGATAAAACCTAAAAAATGCTCGCTAAAGATTATAGATTTAACTCCTCAATACCAGTAAAACTAGTTGTAACAGCAGTATCACATCCGGCTATTACAATAAGTTATCACATCAAGCTGTATTATTTACAATACAGGCTTAAAACTTCCTCATGTTTTTATTTATTGCACTTAAATAAAAGGATTAACGACTAAAGTACTATTTCATCCACCTCTGACTCAGGTAGGTGACATCATAGCAATTGTGACTGGGCACTGGCATGCAACCCCCACATGATCATGTCCATAGGGCAATACAATTGATCTTTCACAATCTTATCTCCTCCCACAATTGAAGCTCTGGATGAGCTGAACACACATCTCGCTAAAATCAGGTTAAAGGCCACAAGACTCACTGAAAACAGTGATTGCAGTGGTGACATTTCACTTCCATTTATTGCATCAGCGAGAGATCAAACTGGTTTACAGGCCTCTCAAGCTTCATTCAAAACACTTTTATCGTGTTAAGAACGTTACTGTCTTACCTGCAAAAACGCTGGAGGTCTATTAGGCTCCCTTTCACAGTGATCGCTGGTAAACTTCACCAGCCGCAGGTAGCCTGGGTACGATGGAGCGCTCACTTGTCCCTCAGGTGTGACAAAGAATATCTGAACACCATGAGGAATGTAAAGCAACTCCTGTCCCTCTTCAGCCACACTCTGTTGTGATGGGGTTGAGTTAGCCGTGCGGTTGTAGAACTCACTCCCAACCAGTGGCATTTCCCCTGAATCTGTCCCGTACGAGATAGACATATGACCATCAGCAGCATGAGGAGAGTAAGCTGGAGGCTGCTCAGGTTGGAAGTCTGCAGCCATGCCTCCTACAGCTCCAGCTAGTTGGCAGTTATCACCAGGGGAATTTGGTGGCTTCTCTTTGGTAAGCAGCTTTGGATAGAGACCTGCAGACACATCAGGCAGTGGAGCAGAAGCTGTTTCCAGGTCTGAAGTTTCTAGTATGGCAAGGCGAGTGGTAATGTTGTTCAGGGTCTCTTGCATCTTCTGCTGCATCTGTCTGGCTGTTTCCCAGGAACTACCAACACACTCCATTCCCTGTGAAGGCACACTGATTGCCCGAAGAATGTGCTTTCGGCCCTGCTTGTACAGCTCCAGGGCCCGTGTCTTGTCTCCAGCTTCATCTGCTGATAGTCCTTTATTAATGCACTCAAACCCCCTGGCGTAACCATCTTTGATCACTTCAAGTCTGGCATTATCAAATGCATCTTGTTTGGCCTTCTCCATTCCCACTGGAAAAAGAAAAGAAAAAAATACACAACGAGAAACAATTAAAAATTAGCCCCAGTAGATAAATGTCATGTTAATATAAGCGCAGCAGGAATAAAAACATCGTCACACTCCTGAAAACTTTACATGTTAGCAACAATTCAGCCTAAAAGCTGACAGGAAAACAAAAACTACGAGTAACTGAAAAAACGTTTTATATGCCGAATTATCTCATTGATTCAAGTTACGTTAGCAGGCTCAACAAGTGGCTGAAGTTAGCTAATTAAACAAGCTAATTACAAGTCAGACACAAACCAATGACGACTAAACTTTTTTTAAAAAACAAACGAGTTTCTACTACATTCACCCAGAATAAGTATCTCATTTAAATTGGATAAATAACACTAATACGTTTAGTAAAATGAGGTTGTGTTACTAGGTTTAGTTACGTAGCTACCGCGCACGTTAGCGATAGCTACATTTCTTTGCTAACATCGTCAATGCTTACCTCAGAGAACGAAAAACTCAAAACAGCTTAAGCAGCAGTTGTCTGTCTTGCAGTTAATCTGTCTTCAGAAACCGAACAACGTGAACTTTTAATCACATCGGCTTAGTGGGGTAAGTAGACTGTTAGATGTTTTCCCAAGTGAATGTAGTCTTGTGATGTTAAGGTACATACTAAAGAGCTTTTAAAGTAAAAGTGTCCGGACTAAGAATCGACTGTCATGATTGTGCTGCAGCCTCAAGCGTGTCTTTGCTTTATTTTGAAAGTATTTACAGGAAGTGCTAACATATTATCATAGAATAACATGACTATTTCCGCAGTTCACTTTGACAGTAATTTAAAAAACAAAACTGAAACATTGGGGAACTCATTTCACATAAGACTTTGTTTTTATTTAAACGCAAACTTAAAGAATACAGACGTATAGATACAAATAAACTATAGGCAGTATATGCAAATGCATATAAATCTATCAGCAAGTTGAGCTTATGTGAAATTGCTAAAGACATGTTTAGTACGGTGGCCCAGAAGTGTCAAAACAACACAAAAGTTAGTTTATCACAAAAGTGTAATTGAAACACCATATACATATTAGATATTTATGGGAAACACCTTTTTTCACATAAACGAGTCACCGGACATCGTATAAGTAGATCATGTGACCGAGTCAGATGGCGTTGCATGGAGTTAACAAACGATAAATGCTGTTTTTATTTTTATTTATTTTATATTTGGATTGGAAAAATCTACATTTATGTATATAGTGTTTAGCTAATAAAATAATAATAATAACACCATGGTGAATGACACTGTCAGTGTTTTATTTATTTTTCATATTGGATAGTTAAACTGGTTATCTGTATTCCTTGAGAACAGATCTACTGAATAAAGTCTCGCCAAAAGGTCTGTACTGAATCACAAGTTCAAAGAACAAGTGATCTAAATCGTTCCTTACACTCTTGCTTAAAACAATTATTTACATCCAACTTAAACCTATGTCTTAATAACTCATTAGTAGGATAAATCCTGGTGATACTTTTGTTTATTGTACGGAGCCCCTAAGGGGACAAAAAAGAAATCAAATTTGTGCGCACGAGAAAGCATTCGTTGCGCACGAGAAGGTATCTGTTGCCCATGGGAAAGGACCCAGTGTGCTAGAATGAAGTAAGGTTGTTTACATTAGAGGATAGCTGCTGCAGAGGATATATGCTTGATTAGCTTTCTTAAGACATGAAATATTTCTGATAATGTTATCAAC
>JBAMHX010000010.1:9489534-9499967 GCA_037177515.1 Pseudomugil tenellus | reverse complement strand
CTCCTCACGCAGGTGACGTCATTTAGTCATCAGGGGCTCAGGGCGAGTGCTCAAGCTTTCGGTTTGGGATTGGGGGCCAATTTACCAAGTAATTTACAGGAAAAATAAGTTAAGACGTTCCCAACTTTTGCACTCAGAACTTTGATCTCGAGAGGGCGCCAAATCCCCTTTTTAAATGAAAGTAATTTAAAAGTTAATTATCAAAACATTTTAAATACTTCATAACTTAAACAGTTTGACCAAGCATGAAAACAGTTTGTGCACCAGCATGGTATAAATTTCCCCATAATGACCATTTAATAGGCAGATTTTTAAACATGCGGTCATCAGACAGAAAACTGGTAACAAGAAGCAGAAGTCAGCAGTGCAGACCAGCTGAAATAAGGAAATCATTATTATTTGTAAATCAAATTGTGTTTGAAAATACTTGTTTACATCAGATTCTTCTGAGATAATCCTTTTGAGTCTGAAGGCAGGCATGTGATAAACATCTGTCATCTTTTCTCCACTTTAACAGATCTTCAACATTCATCATGAACAGATGCAGCAGTACTGGGCCAGACTGGACACGCTCTTCACACACATGGAGCTAATACAGCGGGGCTTGGCACTTTTCTATATCCCGTTTAACTCTTTCAAAGCCAAAGATTTTTCTTCATCCAGCGACTGACACCATTTCCCTAAAAAGATAGGTCATGCACATTATATAGAACTCCTTATTCTTCACATAGTAAATTGCAGATAATACAGATATATACAGAAGACATTTGTGAAAATTATACATGTAAAGATACAAAAAAAAAACCCAGAAAATGATAGTTTTTGCATCAGTTGCATACAGTGCTTCTGATTATATTATATAATTATTGCAGTCCTTGTTTTGGATGGAAGTTTTGTTTGCATTTCTATATTAAGTCCATTGCAAACACATAACATGTCTCCATATTTATTATTTTTCCAGATGAATCCTCCAAAGGAAGCTATAAATTTACTGTTTCCTCATGGTGAGCTGAACAACCGTCAACGTGAAACAAAGTGGTAATACATGTCCTCTGTTCCTTCAGGCTTTCATATGAACAACATATGTGCCCTTCAACCTTTTTGGATGACTTATTTCTTTATAATCATGAAAAGATCCATGTGGTTTGGTTACAGAACTGTTTCATAAGAATGTTTAAAACAGCCATTGAATCTAATTTTTTCTGCAACAAATAAAAGCCAGAGGCAGGAGAAGAGAAACCCGAACCTCTTAGACTGTTGTTTGTCAGCTACTGTTCTTCATCAGCAGTTGATACATACAAAGAAACCAGGTTGATATCTAATTTAAACTAAAGCAGCATGTTTGCAAAAGCAGATGGGACTGTTTTGAGACAAAGCTACTGAAGGATGTGACAACACAAAGATAAATGAGACGTAACAATGCAACCCATTCAAATTATATGCATGTGGCTTATTGCTGATCCTCAATTCTTCAAGCATTTTAAACTATTTTAAATAGTTTCAGCTTGATCTTTTCCCCCTCAGTTTTAATACAGGAATTATAGACAAGACCAAATGAATAGCTGTAAATGTTGTAAATTTACTTATGAAACCAGACATGAGCCTATATTGAAAGCACAGCTCCTTCTGACTTTTACTGGCTGCTCCACGGCTCCTTTAAACACAGTAACTATTAGCTTAAAAAAGTTCATAAAACCAGCTTCCCTCTGCCTGACCTCACATTTTCCTACTCTTTGTCTGTAGCTTAATTGCTGCAAAGATCAAAACATGACATTACTTTTAATGATGAGCTAATTAATGTCTTAATCTTGCTTTATGTCTGTTTGTTTCTGGTTTGTGCTAGACTTCATTACAGCAGCTACGCATACAGCTATGCCAATTACGATGCCTTTTGTACAATATTCTAGTCTTTGCTTCACATGAAAGCAAGACATATATGATATTGATTTCAGAGCTTCTTTCATTATTATCTTGCAGTCAGTGTTCATGGAAATTTCAAATCGTGATTGACGGCCATATTGTCCAGTGTTATAGCTTTATGTCTTTGAAACCACAGAAGGTTGTAGGTCAGAAAAAGCATTTTGGATTACACCATGAGCTATAATTGATCTAACCCACTTGCACTCTAAAATCAAAAGAGACGTTTTTTTTATTTCTCTGCGACATTTCTCTGTGTGGCTACTACAAGGGAAGAGCTTACATTTATGTTTGTTGTAATTTACTTATTAATCATATATTGTTCAATCACACTTATGTTGTTTTATTGCAACTGACTAAACTTTAGAATGGTTTAAAATGTTAATATCAACAATAATTTAGCGTATTATTTAACGTGGTAATAAGTAAACAAGTGATTATGGCAAACTGTTCATGCATCAAGACAACACGCAAATAGAAAGCATGCAATGTGGGAGGAGATGAAAAACACATTATTAATTTAAGGCCATATTTATGTTCCAGAAGCTGCAAAAATATTACATTAAGCCTGTTTGTGTTGCTGTTTTTTTAAGAATGTATGTGTCTGTGTCACTTTGTAAGTCGTGCACCCACATGAACTCATGCAGTTCTTAACACGCATCACAGTTTCCGCTCAACCCTCCATTGAGGCTCATCATCTGGAAAGTTATAGCCGCCTCAATGCTGGGATGTCCAGACTACACTAAGTCACACAACCAAACATTTTCAGGAGAAACTGTACATCCAAAATAAAAAGATAATGGTTGTACTGACCAGTTGTTTGTTCAGACAAATAAAAAACCTTGAATTTAAATTTCAAAAACTTCCACGACAGGATACATTTAAAAAGGATGGAAATCATTTCTGCCTTAAAAATCAAAGAAAAAAGTTCAACATGTTAAGAGACCTTTGACTCCTGTAAGTCCCTGTCACTTTGCAAGCTCAACATTAGGCAACAGAGAGAAATAACATAAATGTTCGAACATATCAGGAAATCTCTGGAGTCCGGTTTACGAGCAGCCATGCCGCTCATTAAATTTCACCACACCAAAACAGAAAACATCTGATTTTCTTAAACAAGTACTCATTTTTCTCTATTAACACCTAAATAAATTACAAAACACTTAATAAAAAAAATCTGAAAAGGAATAAGAAGAAATTCAATCCCAGTTCCTTGTAAACCTGTCTCACTCTCTGATTAACGGGCAAAGAGACTTATGTTTTCTAACTCCAACAAGCTGCAGACTCGCTCTGTAGCTTTCATGACAGAAACCAAACTGATATTTTTTCTATGTTTGTCTCTGGTTGAAAGAGCGTTAAATAAGGAATGAGCTCATCTTAAACAGTCAAAATGATCAAGTGCATCTTGAAGGCTATATTTCAAGTGCTCCTTTATTTATTTATTTATTGAAAGTTTTCTAAGTAAATCATCGTGCTGTTAAAAATTTACCAGAGGCTAAAGAAGATCCTCTCAGCAGCCCTACAATCATTAGCACTTTTGCCCGGGAGAAATGGTTGAGCAAACTGCGGTAATTTGCTCTAAACTCTGGTATGTTTCCTTTCATCATGCAGGTAACACCTCAGACATATCAGGTCTGGACATCGCTTGAGGTTTGGTCATTTCCAATAGTAGAACTCATAAGAAAGATGTTATTGTTTAATTTTTCCCTGCTAACATGCTCACAGATTTCCTTGCATCAGGAGGATTCAAGGGGCTAAACGGTAAACTGTGTCTATGTGGCTGAAACATCTTATGCCAAAACATAGTTATTTACAAGTGGAGAAGAACCTTCCTTAGCAACTATAATGTTAATGTGTAGTTTCTTTTAGCAGAACTATACAAACAGACACTTGGCTTTGCTTTTAGCTGTGAACCACAGTTCGGTTTGGTGAACCACAGTAACTTTTCAAACTTAAAAGCTTTGTGAGTCATCACAAATAATTCCTGTGCTACACATTATTTAGCATCAATCATGATTTACTGTCAAGGCTAAAAAAGTAATAACAAAGAACTAGATTTTACTGGAGGATCATGTGTGTGAAGCTTAAGTTACCATCCATATTTTAAGAACATTAGTATGATCCATACTAATGTGAAAGCCAGATATGGAAGATTCACAAACACATGCAGACATTACTTGTGCACTTTCCCAAGACAGTAAAATATCATTGGCAGGAAAGTGTAGGAGGAGGGCCAAACATATTGGGTCCGCTGTATCAACATGAGGACAGCCAGCAACTGATCTAAGAGAGCGAAATGAAAAACACACTAAGCATTTACTAGGATCAGATCTTTCAACTTAACATTAAACATTTCTTAGTAATACATTCAGAATGCAGCAAAAATGTAGCAAACACAAAAACACAAGCGACTTAACACTTTAAAAAAAACTTGCAGGATTTCTGCACTTTGTCACGTCCTGTTCTTGACACTAGATGCATACCATAAGAATAGTCAAAGTCAACATATTTACTTATGCAACATAACCCTGAGAGAGGGCAAGAAGTCCATGCAATCTAGTACTTGCCATAACACATCACTTACAGCCCTTTTGGCTAAATAGTGCGGAAAATGTGGATGTGCTCAGCATGCCAGCACAGATAGTGGAATTCATCAGCTGCATTTAGGTGTGGCTGTTCTATATTGTCTTATCTCAAGGCGACAGCTGACACAATCAATTTTCACCTGTAGAGTTTTAAAAATATGAAATTCAAACGCGTAATGTACTTTGGATGATGGTGTGAAACCTGAAAGCATGTGGAATGAGGGCACTGCAGGTTAAGATCAGCAGTCCATCTGCAACATACCCACTTCACTTCACTATTCATATTTTAAGAACATTTATAGATGCTCAAGCCAGATATGGATTCCAGCTGAGTGATATGTTGAATTACTTTGTCTTTTTTATTATTTCATGCATAGTCCAGAGTGGCTGGTTTATCTTGGGAACTCAGGGAAGGTTGTAAAATACTTTTGTTCATGGTGAACTTCTTAACCTTTAACATGGATTTTCTCAAACTTCTCTTTCACCCTCCGGCCAAAAAAGTTACTTCACTTGCATGTTTGACCCTTACCATGCACGGTGGTGTGTGTGCAGAGGTAGACAGAAGGCGTCTGTTTTCAAATTGGTCTGCTGAAGGGGAAAAGTTTCTTTGTGTTTACTTCAAGACATATATTCACAAGTAAGACTTTGTGATGTCACAGCAGTTTAACAACCACACAAGGTCTGAAAGGCACCAAACAGACGCAGTAATTTAAGTTACCCTTTTCCTCTTTTCAGAAAAATGTATCATTCATTTTTAACTACTGCTCTTTTAAATGATTTAAAACATTTTTATAAGATATCTGGAGAAACAAAGTTTTCTTTTTTGCTTGAACTCATCACACATTTCCTCCTATATTCTATTTTACTGAAAATAAATCATTTATCTTCAAGCCAAAGCTTTTTACTTCTCCATTGCATTACATGGAAATTTCTAAATGTCAAATATCATTTTATACCATTTTGCTGTAATAAAGAATGTCATATTCTGTTTCTCTTAAGATTGTGTCTTGAATTCAATATAAATATTCAAATATGAGCCTGAACTATACACCTCAGCAGGCCATGTAGGGAGCAGGGGAGGACGATGACAGATCAAACTTTGAAATCCAAATATTCTGCTCTTGTACTTCTTTTATTTCATTCAGAGGAAACAACCTCCATGGAATTCATGAATATGACTTGTGCATGAATATAGAAAGAATTATTCCATTACATGCAGCTGGCTGCCAAAATATATATATTTTACACTTTTATGGGTAGGTCTCTCCTGGCAGAGTTGAGGAAACAGACACGACTGAGTTGTTGGCTGGATGAGAGAAAGGAAAGGAAATAGTAGACGAGAGATCTGGACCGCAAAAGCACAGGCAATCCCATCTACGTGGCTCATGATTCCCAGAGAATGACTGAGGAGAGGAGGGGGATGCTGCTGGCCAGGAAAAGTTTTTCACTCCTGTAACTAGCAGCACAAACAAAATGTATCTTTATGTGTCTCCTACTGCATGATGAACAATAATTACAATGTAAGTCAAACCATGCATTAACCTGTAATTGAGTGCATGGACTGGCGCTTACGGTATTGCAGCATGGCTTTCTCCATAACTGTGAAGTTTCTTGTTGGTTTTCAGAAAAGTTAACCCTGATGTCGTTACTCTGCTAGTCTCAGACTAAACAAACTTCAAACCAAAACCACAATAGATTTTGCCATTACTATTTATAGTCATCTAGATTCTGCTGTTGGAGGAAAACAAACAAACAAACAAAAAAGAAGCTTTATTGGGAAAATAAAAAAAATAACAACAGTTTGATGTGTACGCTCACTCCATGCTGTGTTGTTCCAGCTGCAACAAGGTGGAGAAAAAGCATGTCAAAGTAAATAATCTGATCTTTAGCACTCCTTTTCCATCTTAACGCTTTCTCCATTTTGAGATTTTTGTGATGATTAATGCATTAATCCCAGTCTAAAAAAAGATTCTGTTCCTCACAAAGGATTTTGTGAAAATAAGCCTCTACGTCCCACATGTGTCCGGAACAGGGGCTTTTATGGTACTGCTGTGGTTATAAAGTTAAACAAAGTTGCAGTCTGTACCGCCTTATGTTACCACAAGCTGATGTGAAGTTTTTGGAAGTTTTTCATTAACAATTTCTCACATGTTTATTTATTATAATAATAAAAGCAAGAGGACAATAGCCGCACGCGGCCTATCCCGTCGGAACTGACGGCTAGGGGTATATCCCAGAACCCCCCAATCCTCGAATAGACACGATAATATACAGTTGCATATGTTCAGTCACAAAGCTCCACCTGGTGTTGAAACTTTGAACCAGCCGGTATGATGTCAGGACAGGATGCATCCTGAGGTCATGACCTTTTATTTGCAATGGATTTGAGGTCAATGAGACAAATACTTCCAGAAATATAGCGAAAAATCAGATTTTTTGTGGATAAAGAGCCACCTGGTGGGTAAACCATAAATCCAGGTCCATTAAAGTTTGGGTGAGCATAAAGATGCACCAAAATTAGCTTCTATAAGGAATGCCTCTCTGGTTTTTAAAAACTTTTCATTGGTGCAATTTCCCTTAGGTTTGCATGTTTTGCATCCTAGGACTGATGGTAGCGAAATGATGGACGCTAACATATAACTAGCAACACCATTTTACTCAAGTTATTGCAAAATATACAGTTTGGTTGAAAGTGAAAATACTGTAAGGACATTAGAGCTGTGCAAAGATTCACTCATTCATTTCCCATACCGCTTAATCTAATTCAAGGTCAAAGGTTGCTAAAGCTTATCCCAGCATTTATTTGGCGAGGGGGGGTTGGGGGGTTGGGGGTACACCCTGGACAAGTTCCCAGTCCACCACAGGGGAACAGAGAGACAAACAGCCAGTCACACACATTTACTACTAAAGAGAATTTTGAATGACCAACCAACTGAACATGCATGTGTTTGGACGGGTGAGGAAGCTGGAGTACCTGGAGAGAACCCATACAAATACAGGGAGAACATACAAACTTACACAAAAGGCCACTGCCCGAGCCGGGGCTTAACTTGTGACTTCTCCTTGAGGCGTCGATGCTAACCATCACACCACTGTGCTGCCCAGTTTCAAAACAAATGTCCCATAGGAGGCATGAGATTCTTTGTTGGTTTAAAAATGAATAAAAATAAATCAAATTAATGATGCAGAGTTCTTCAACAAAGTCAGTTGATCATCTTTAATATTAGTAATAAAAAAAGCCCTTCTTATGTCATGCAAGCTGTTGTACAAGCCAGGGCTTATGATATTTCCCAGTATTTGGGTTGGCATACATCATTAAATGTGTTGAACCTAAAAGTAATATATTGCTTCAAACAAGAAAGATATGAAAATTGATGCCCCCAGGTCCGTGTCAGTTGTCAGATCATAAATCAAACCAAGCTGACAGGTATGGCTATATGTGATATAATATTTTCTTAAAAGCTTTAAGAAAAAGCATAAAACAAAAGAAAGAAAACAGAATGTTCCTGTGTTTTCACAGATGCATACCATGCAAGAAAGTAATCCCAAAACTGGAGATCAGAGTTCTCACTCTCAAAACGCTTCATGTATTTTTCATAAAAATTGAGCAACCACCTGTGTTTGTTGGAGGCCCTCTCGGCAGTTGTTGTATGCTGTTGTATACTCCCATACTTGGACGTAGCCATGGAATTTGGAAAAGCAATGAGACTGCACCTGCTGGTGGTAAAACTGTCTATGATGTCTTTTTTCCCCAAATAGAAAATAAATATAATAAATAATAAATATTAAAGAATACATTAGTGCCAGACTCACTCTGATATCTACAAAGAATATTTAATGTAGCTTAATCTGTAGCTGGAAAGTACAGTTTTTTTGTTTTTTGTTTTTTTAAAAAAAGATGATACAGAAAAAAAGAATGATTTGTGGCTTAAATATTGAGTTTTAGAGAAACATAACTTTTACTGAGGAAAAAATTTCTATAATGTAATATTTTTAATACTGCGATATACTGTGATGCGATATAATTAGCTGATTAAGAAATACCTACATTTTGTAATTAATCACACATATTAAGTAACAATTTATACAAATCAATGTGAGTGAAACTTAATATAACTGGTATATAAACCTTTGCTGCCATCAGTGTGTGAATGTGTGTATGAAGGGGTGGATAGCAGGATCTGTAAAGCACTGTGGTCATCAAGAGATGAAAATAGAGTGCTATATAAGTAAACGCCATTTACCATTTAATTTAAATTGAAGCAATTTAATTGAATTTATGAACGAAAGAGAAATTATTACAGTTTCTCACAGACCTTCAGTCTATACACCTAAAAAGCACCAATCAGGTCAAAATACGGTTGTAGTTATGGACTCATACCTAAATTTTGAAAAACACATTAAGGGAATAATAAAAATCCACTACTATAAACTTATGAATACATGGAAGATAAAAGATTTGATGTCACAGCAGGACCTGTAAAAACTAGTCCATGCTTTCATCTTTAGTCGGCTTGATTACTGTAACAGCGTCTTTACACGTCTTCCTAACAAACCAATTAGACACCTGCAGCTAATCCAAAACTCTGCTGCTAGGGTCCTCACTAATAACAAAAAAAGTGGACCACATCAGTCCAGTTCTGAGGTCTTTACACTGGCTGCCTCCCAGTCAGAGGATAGACTTTAAAGTTCTATTACTGGTTTATAAAGCTCTGAATGGTTTAGGTCCCAGTGTAAACCTACCAGACCCCTCAGGTCATCTGGATCTGGTCTTTTATCAGTTCCCAAATTCAGAATGAGACATGGGGAAGCTGCGTTCAGCTTCTGTGCTCCACATGTCTGGAAAAAACTACCAGAAACCATCAGATCAGCTCGAACATGCAGGTTAAAGACCGACCTGTTCTCAGCTGCATGTATGTAGTTTTCATTTTACATTATTTTATGTTTATTTAATCACGATTTTTAATTTGAATCTGTTTTCTTTATTTCTTTTTTAACTTTAAATCCTGCTTTTTATTTTTATTAATGTTTTAATGTTTCTTTGAAGCATTTGAATCGCCCTGTTATTGAATAAAGCTACCTTGCCTAACAATTAGTATGAAGTGCAAACTGCAAGTTGTCTGTCAAAGACTTAAAATACAAATATCACTGTGGAAAAACATTTTTTTGGAAGTCATTCAAAGTAAGACTTTCCACAACTTGGCAGCTTCAAACTGACATGACAATATTTCTACAAATTCCTTTGCATAATTTTTCATGCAGTCATGTGTCATTCCAACATGATTTAGCTAGACCTTTAATCCACCGCCACAGGAACAGCTTGCTCTTCAAATATTACTGAATGAGTTATAGATGCCATTGGGCTGTGGTAATTCTGCAGATTTGCTGCAGATTCCAGGTCAAATGGAACATTTGAAGATAATTGGGTTAAACAACCATAAGCAGTACATTCTGTTTACTAGTATTGTGCCATATCCATTTTCAAAGAGCTGTTAGGTGAATGTGACTGGAAGGAAACAAGAAGCGATTCACAATTTTAAAATTTTTATTCAGTATTATATTTATTCTCCATGGTTTTTTTTCATAAAAAGCTTTTTATGCAATTACAAATAGGTACTGGAGCCAAAACATTGTAATTTTAGACTTGCTAAAAATAATTAAACATAATACCATTTCATTGCTCAGAAGAGAGAGATTAACAACCACTCACACTCATTCCTAGGAACAGTTTAGAGACCAGTTAACCTCATTTTACATGCATGTCTTTGGATGGTGGGAGGAAGTCAGAGTATCTGGAGAGAACCCACACATACACAGGAAGAACATCAAAACTCTGCACAGAAAGGTCACTTTGAATGTCACATTCTGCCTGTGGAATCAGTTGTTCCTGTGGTCCCTGAATGCACCCTTCCTCCACTGACCTGATTACTG
>JBAMHX010000010.1:9471801-9488710 GCA_037177515.1 Pseudomugil tenellus | reverse complement strand
ACCCCTGCCTGTATTAACTGGATGTCCGCCTCTGCCTGCTCCCTGTCTGGTAAACGCTGTTTATATTATTCTGTCTGAAACTCTGGTGTACGACGCCTGGGTTTTCTAATGTTTTCTGAGTTCTCGGATTGGCTTCCTTCCCTTTCGGACCTGTCTCCGGTGTCTTCTGGATGTCTCCCTCCTGCTCGCAGCAAGTTTTCACAGCAGAACCATTCATTCTTCACCCAAGCCTGTTGCTTCACAATAAAGACAACCTTCTTGTCATTCCTTGGCTCTCGGAGTATTTTTGGGTCCGGTTTGCTGAGATGTGACATTGAACATCTACTTTTTTCTACACAATCAATATAATTCAGTTCAGTTTAGTTGTATTTGTATAGCACCACTTCACAACAGTGTCATCCCAGGGCACTTCACAAACACATCCCTGTGATTCATGATGAATAGCTTAGCTAAGGGAATCCAACGACTGCATCTGGAGTTCTGTCCAATGTCCCATCCTGAGCTGCAAGAGACGACTGGGAAAAGTCTAATTCCTTTTTAACAATAAGGCAAAACGTCTGGCAGAATCCGGATGTGCCATCTGCCTCAAACGTTTGTCACGTATCAGATTTTTTTTTTTATTTGTGTAAATCTTGATCCTGAACCTATTTAAATGTAAATGAGTTTCCTCACACAATATCTTGATCAACTTACTTCAGATCTTTCTTCAACCCTGCTCATAGGTTTCCAAGATCACCTGAAGTAGCACTGAACATTAGACCTCTTAAATAAGAAATACAATATTTTATATATATATATATTGGTTTACCAGGTGCTTCTGAGTACATAAAAAATTTGGCAAAAACTATTTGATGAATGATCTGATCGGAGCATAAAAACAATTATTTATTGGGCTCCAAGCCTTTCCTTCTGGCAGTTATTCCTGGCAGACTTTTGGAGGATGAGTAGTTATATAACTTCTGAGATTACTTGTCATCATTACCAAAAATGGAAAACTCACATTTCACAGATCCCAACATCTATAGAAAGAAAATTATCAAGTGTGATTAGCACCAGGTTTAATTTTTTTTAAAAGTATGGTCACTATACAACTTTAACGTCTGCAAACCTTTTTAGTTTGCTTAGTGAGAGACAGAAGCTTTCTTTGAAAAAATAATTACTCACAATAAGGACATGTTGAAATGAAGAGTAATTAGTTGTCTGGCTTAAGTGTAATCCAGAGGATTTCAGAGTGGAAACAGGGACAAAGCCCGCAGCATGGAAAGTGGATTTTTTTAAAGTTATATACTTTGATTTCTAAGACTTTGCAACTTTCACTTCACTGCTTGGATCAAATAGATTTTGTAGCATAATAAGTTGAGGGTCAGGTTGCAGGTTATATATAAATGTCTGAAACCTCTCAATCCGCTTTGGTATAAATTGTTTAGTTGCACTTGCCATTGTAGGTTGGTAAGTACAGATGTGATTTTATCCTCATTTTATCATTACTTGTATACATGATGGTACCACAGTGGAAACTCATGAGATACCAGATATGAAGCCATAGTGCCAGAAACATGTCAGCACTTTGGAGCCAATGTTGCATTCAAATGATGAGTCATATGCAGCTGCATTCAAAGGAATCGACTTACGTTTATGGGACCAGGGTGTTGCATCTGGTACTGTATGTTTGAATGGTTAGTAATGGCTAATTAAAATCTAAAGTCTTGTCTCAGCTCTTTCATTTGTAGGTCAGGTCAAAAACATTTTTTTAAGAGCGGTTACTTTCTCAACTCCTATCTGTCTATCTGTCTGTCTGTCTGTCTGTCTGTCTTTTAGCTGAAGTAGCTAAAACATTTTTGCTGAATTTTAGTTGAACATCTGTATTTTCAGGTTAATATCACAGCTTTTAGTAAATGTGTTTAGAGAAACTTGCCAAAGGTTGGACAAATTTTGCCATAATTTATTTTACAAGAATAAAATATATATATTCTTTGGGGAAGTAATCTAAGAAAAGATTTTCCAACTCCCATCCGCCTCCTCTATATCTATGGGATGTAGGAGGGTGGATACCAAGGTGTTCCCAAGCCCGTAAGAGTTATAATTTCTCCAGCAAGTTCCAAGTCTTCCCTGAGGCCTCTCCCAGGTAAAGTACGTTCAAACACCTTTCCCTGGAAAGCATCCAAGAAAAACACCACCTGACCTTACTCTGGTTTTTTCTGTGATGAACAACAATACAAAAAAGTTCCTGATCCTTTCGGAAAGGTAGTTAAGTGAGGTCTTAGAGGAAGAGCTTTCTTTTAACTTGTATTTGGGATCTCATTCCTCAGGTTATTACCAAGGCTCATGACTGAAGGCTGGAAAATAGATTGACAAGAGTGAGTCACTGCTAATCAGGCTGCACTATGAACATCAGTCTTCCTCTGTGCCTCACACTCACTTAGGAACAAGACCCTCAGACATCTAAACTCTTTAATATGGGGCCTCAAGCCTACTTCCAACTAAAGCCCCTTTCAGACATAGAGACAGCTAAATATCTGGACATTTACCACCCACACTTTACCCAGACATGCCTATTCAGACATGCAACAACATTACCGGAGATAACATGGTAAATTGTGTTCAGATATAAGTGGTAAATGTCCGTGTAAGACTGTCATCCTGGAAACAGGATATGACTTATCATTGTGCGACAGTGACAACAATGACAACAACAAAACATATTAGATCATAATATAATTTACCTGAGGCCTGTACTACAAAGCTGAATTTTTGTTTATCCGGATAACTTCAAGAATTACTTCTGGATTTTCTGTACTACGAAGATGGCTTACTTTTGATTGATCTGTGTCACCGCAGTAACACATGCTGAATGGCTAAATTGCTCTGGAGCAGGTTAGGTTGCGGGACAAAGGATCAGTGAGTATAAAAGCACCACTTACTGAGCAATCAGATTTCATTAAATAAATGTTCCACCCATTTTTAACAGGATCTTAATGACGTTGCACCATGGATAGTAGTGCTTAGGCGAGAAAGAGTCCAGATTTACATCAAATGGGATGAGATACATATGTCAGAGTGTTTGCATCAAACATAACCCAACGTATTCGGATGCTTACTGACAGTGCGCACCGCATTCAGGTTTCATCCAAATAACAGATACAGTAACAGATACAGCCTTATTGTCACTGATCGTTCTGTATTAAATTTCTATATTTGTTCTTTTAGCTCGACTGGGGTTGTAACTAAAACTGAGGTTCATAATGGTGGTTAATTGTTTCCACACATAAATTAAATACATTACCTACATTGAGTTATGAAACAACTATCCATCATTCATAGTGGCATTGATAAATATAACACGCTCACATGGGGGAGGATCCTTTAAAGAATTGGGATATATGACATAGGTAAATCATTCTCAGAAATGTTTGTACTGTAATGCAGTGACCTGAGTGCTGTCAGTTCATATTGTCCAATTAATTAATATCAGATGATCTGACAAACTTCAAAGTTAACAGAATCGTAATTTTCCTCAATTTTTGGCTTGGTCAATCTAGTAAACGGAGATAAGTGCAGGCTGAGTTAATCATGCTTCGTAGTACAGGCCTCAGGTGTTGAGGACGGCTTGTTTACTGTTGCTTCAAGAGGTCTTTGAGTGTCAATGTCTAGTTCCACGCTAACTTCGCCATCTATTATGGTCGCTGACCTTGTGGTATTGTCACTTCATAGTTTTGAACTTGTTAATCACTTGCTATTTGGTTTTATTTATCTGGTGCTCCTCCAACCTGGCTTTGATATGATCATAAACGACAGAATCCCACGCTGTTCCCTGCACACGTCTTATACTTTCATCAGCCCTTGCTGCCAGGAGTTCTTTGACTTCTTGTCTCACCAGTTGCTTGCTATTTTCTTATCTCTCGGTTACTCACTTCAGGTTCTAGTTTACTGTGTTCATGTTTTGTAGAAAATGGCGTAATCGCTTGTGGCTGGTGGACAAGGAGAATGTATCAACAAGGAGTGGTAGGGAGGGATCACTGCCATTGCTCCGCCACCAGGAGATGTACTGGAGTTAAAGGAGAGAAACGTCCATGATTGGTGGTCCCTAGCTGATGACCAAGGACGCTTTAGAGGAGCTCTTTCACTCAAAAGGCACCAGTAGAAGTGCATCAAGCAGTATTGCCCAGCAGGTAGACCATCAAAATTGTATCTTCAAGTTAAAAAAAACAAAACCCTTTCAGTTCCTATGTCATAAAATACTACTGATAAAAACAACCAGAGATGTTTTCATTGCATTTTCTAATTTTTAAAAGTTTAATTTATCATGCCAAACTTAAAATTAATGGCTTTTTTGGCTTAAACAGTACTTCCATTGGTCCTAGCCTGGCTTTTTAGTCTGACTTTATCCCGGATGTTTTTTGAAGGGTACAATCAGTTCAATTCAGATCACTAAACAGAGTGACTCAGAAACATTGGACAGTTATTCAAGGACTTGGTACTTAGAATATGTTGCAACATTAGATAGTTGAGATGTTTTATGAACAACTTAAGAACTTTGCAATGGCATCAAAATGACTAGTCTTTGTTATATATTTATCTGAAATAAAGTACTTTATTGGACAATGTCTGGAAAACAGGAGAATGTTTGGATTCGGCAACATTATACCAAATAACAGGCAGAAAACACATTTGACATGTCACCTTAAAGAACTTACAATCAGAGAAATACAAAAATGTAAAACGAGAAGATACATTGTTTTTTATCCATGAGATTAGAACTCTTCCCAAATAGCTATTGAAATCTCATTTACCTCTAGCAAAGTCACAGAGAAACACTGAACTTAAATGTGTAATGACTAGTCTAATTCCATGTTTCTCCTGTTCTCTTTTCAAATTCATGCAAAACTGACCATTTGAACTGTTAATATATATATACATACATAGAAAGCAACATTGATATGTTTACAAAACAGTTTCTTGTCAACAATAGACATTGCATTTCCTTTTCAAGCTGACACTCTAGGTGCATCCTCAGTATTATATCACTTTCACTCTCACATTTTGAAGTCCTTTACAAGGGAGACAGTCTCATCCATGCTCAGTTTCCTTCCCTGCGCCTGTTGCCAGCTGCTAAAAGAAATCAAAGAAACACATGTCATTCACAGAGATCTAACTGTTGCATAAATATGAGATATGCATTGTGTCAAAGCTTGATGTCTATGCTCTAATCTCATCTCTCCCCATATGACACCAGTGTCAGCACAGCAGGGTGTGGGTGTGATGATTAAAATGTCCCCAACATGAGCAACTTTCTCAAAATGTTAAGTCATTCCTTTAATCACACTAACCATGAGGTATGGGTATATTACACATATGATGGAGCATAAGGTATATAAAATGCAGTGATATTTTAATTGAAAGACAAAATTCTCTACATTGCAAGATTATTATTTAGATCTGCAAAATTTATTTTTACCTAAAACTCTTCGGGGTGAAGTTCTTCCTCCTAAAAAGACAAGCAAATTTGCAAATCCCATTTCATTCATGTATTTATTTTCTCAGTTTTTGAGATGTATAAAAGGACAAAACTCACTTTGGATCAATTGGGTAAGTTGATCAGAGTCAAGCCTTGCGTCCCCTTCAATGGTGGTAATTGTTGAGAGATCAACACCTGTTAGAAAAAAAGAGAATGTCCCTCATAAGATAATCTGCTTTATTTGTGCGGTCTTTAAAGTAAACATGTCACATTCTTCTGTGACCTTCTTATAATACGTGAAGATAATATGCTTGAACATGTACAACTAATGTGAATATCTAAATATATCCTCGAACACGGAGTGTTAAGGATATAATGGTTTCATTATGGAACTTTATGCACTTTATGTACAAAAAAATCAAATTTTTCCTTATAACTCAGGAACTATTAAGATTGGATTTTGATACTCGGTATATCTGTTTACATTTCCATGAGGCGATCTGTATTTCACAATTATCAGAATTATGGTTTCTCCACCAGGTGGTGCTTTATTCACGAAAAATCTGATTTTGGGCTATGTCTCTGGAACTATATGTCTAATTGACCTTAAATCAGGGCTGCACTGTAGCACGGTAGTTAGAACTGTAGCCTCATGGCAAGCAGGTTGCTGTGTTAGCGTGGGTTCTCTCTGGGTTATCCGGGCTCCTCCCACAGTCCTAAGACATGCACCTTGGGGATAGACTGACTGAGACTCTAAATTGAGAGTGTGTGTGTATATTTTTTTTGTCTATGTGTGTTGGCCCTGTGATGGACTGGCAACCTGTCCAGGGTGTGTACCCCGCCTCTCACCCAGTGTCAACTGGTATTGGCTCTGCAAACCCATTCAGGTAGATAATGGATGGATGGACCTTAAATCAAGTGCAAATAAAAGGTCATGACCTCAGGATCTATCCTGTCCTGATCCCATACTGGGTTGGTTCAAAGTTTCTACACCAGGTTTATCTTTTTGAGTGAACATGTGCATCTTTATATTATTGTATTGTCTCTATTTGAGGATTGGGGAATAGTAGGATTGGGAGCATTCGGGGATAAACCCCTAGCTGTCGCTTCCAATGGGATAGGCCTTGTTTTATGAAGAGAAATAAAAGAGCGATAAATGAAACTGCAAAACAAATTTGAACAATATTATCACGAACATAGTAAAATCAGCTCTTGTACTGGAAATGGCAACTTGTTTTACTTTGGAGAAATGTTGTTAAATTCCCTTACCTTCCAAATCCAACTTTGTTGTGCCACTGTTGACTGCGTACTGAGGGCCTGGAAACCAAAGAGTTTGTGAGCTCCTGAGAGAATAAACCATGAAAGATTTCTGACAAGTTATTTGAAATAAAACATAGTTTCTACCTGAGACAACCCTGGTCACTTTGGTGAAGGTGGGTTCGCCTTCAATCACCCTAGTAACTTTGGTGATGGTAGGCTCGCCCTCAATGACCCTGGTAACCTTGGTGATAGTAGGCTGCCCCTCAACGATTCTTGTCACTTTGGTTACTTCAGGAACTGTAAAAAGCAGTAAGTGAATATAAGTTAACTGACAGAAATGCTATTTCATGCAGACAATCCACAGAAGTGACATTCAGAAAAGTCTCACATGGGGTTCATTATATGAAAGGTAAATAGTAATATGATGTTATCTTTTACCAGTCATTTTAAATGACTAAATAGTTGACCAACATAAAAAACTGGAGAGGGTTTGTAGCCATTTATTTACTTATTAATTTTGCTGTGTAAAGGAAGAAGATGTTAAATATATGAGTAGGTAATATCTTGCCCAGAATGTACGGTTGCCCTGAAGTATCATAGCAATGCCAGAGGCACAAAATTCCAACACTACACAAAAGCTAAACTGCTTTTTTTCTTAGTATTTACATAACATGAAGTAGACAAAGCAAAAGTTAAGTCACAGGAAGGACGTGACACTGCAAGTTACTGGCTCCAATGGAAACAAAAGAAGAATTGATCATAGAAACTTTAAAGTTAATAATTTATCATAATTTTGCTCACTTTTCTATCGGGTTGGTGTCTGAAAAGGGAAATTTTATTTCTTAAATAAGGACAATTATCTTATTATTATCTATCAAGTTAAAGCATGTTCTAAATTTCTGGCAGTCGGATCAGAATGGGTCATCCAGCTGGGTGATTGTAAATAGAGTGAAGACTCCTTCCAACCCCACTCGTTGCCAGGTTGCCTGGGCAGTAAAATGAAGCACATCTACTACCTTGCTTTTTTTGTTGTGGCTAATTGTGAAGATCTGCGGTTGCTCAATTAATGTTGTGGTTTTTGTATTGCAGTGACACTTCAGAGCTGCCGTACAAAACTACTTCACGCAACCTCGATTTGATTTGACATCTTTTACAGTCATTTTAAACAAAAAGTCACTTATGTCACAACAAGAGTATGCTAAAGCCTCCCTGCACAGGAAGAACATCAATTACATACAATTAGTATGTTTAATTTAAATGAATAAAAGCAAAAATAGAAAGATATCAAAATGGGTGAACAAGCATTTAGACAGTAGATTGGAAAATCACTGAGAAATCATTATTACCTTTTTCAACAACACGGGTGATGATCCTCTCTAAAAACAATAAGAAATATAAACCATTAATGACATAAAAACTCATTATAAAAATATATATGCCAGAAAATCAAAAGTATAAAAATATTTAAAAAATTACCACTTACTCATAAATGTAAGAGGTATTTCTTGGTAGCTAAACCCTGAAATGAACTGTAAAATAAGAAAAAAAAGAAAAAAGTTACAAAAGTAGATTGGATGTGTGATTTATTTATTTTTTGGAATTAATTATTGGAAAAGTCAATTGATTTATATAAATATAAAAAAACATGACACAAGGTTATTGAATAGGTACTTGTCTTGGATTTTATGCCAAATTACATAGATTCTGTTTTGGCAATCACAGAGGACTACACCTTGCCTTTCAGAGGCACTGGAGCTTTGTTAGAAACCAGTGATGATTAAAAGAATATTTTCTTTATTCCTTTAGGCTTAAAAATAAAGTCATAAAGAATAAACTACAAGGCAGTCCTCACCTTGATTTGAATGTAAGTAATGAGCTTCTGCAGGATCATGAGCAAATCCTGGCTTCCAACAGGGATATCTGGATGAGAATACAGGGCGTTATGCACAATTAGATTTTAACTGTACTTTTACAAGTGAGTGCATGTCTTGACAGATTTATTAATGAGCAAGTATGAATAAATCTGTACCTGCAGGGTACAAAACTTGGTCAACATAGTGAATTACGCCATTTGTGGCCATGATATCAGATTGAGGGATTTGGACAGAATTCACCTTCACCGTGTTGTTTGCCTGAGGTAGACAGTTAACACAATTATAGACAGCAAAATTAGACATGAATCCTAGGAATTAATTCTGAGCTCTAGCATAAATCATTACCTTGTTGAAGTTTTGAGCTCAGGAAAAAATTTAATTAGACTAGCTGACTCACTGTTCCATAACATTTAATAATGATAGTCATTCCAAACACATTTTTGCAAGTCATGCAACTTTAAGATAAGATAAAATGTCTGAATCTATTTAGATAAATGTTTCTAAATGAAATACTTACAAAAATCAGTTTTAGGCTGCTGCCCTGGAGAGATTTGAGAAGGTTTGTCACCCCACCCTCCAAACCACCACCAATGAAAACACCATTACTGAAGTGATACAGAAGAATGGTTCTGAGAGCATTCATATCACCTGGATTAAAAAAATAGACAACATATAATTTTTTTCATTTATTTTTCAACTGGCAATAGATGAACCTGAAAAACTGATGATAATATTGACCTACCCTTCAACTGGGTCAGATCTCTCTTGGTTAGACCAGCAAAGGGCTTATCGCTCGGGGCAAACAGAGTAAAATCTCCCTCCTGCTTGAGCAGGTCAATCAAACCAGCAGATTCCATAAGAGACAAAAAGATCCTGCAGCAAAGAGCCGAAACAAGTACAACGAGTTGTAAAACCACTGACAACTAATTATTTAATCTAATAGCACTTTCTTATTCCCATATGTGTCATGTTGATTTAACTAAAGGTACAGGAAGGTTTAGCTACTGCAGAAGATCAAACTCCAGCCTTGCTTACTTGAAACTTCCATTTTCTGTCAGAATCGTGAACATAGTTTTCTCTGCAGGTTCCAAAAGAGTTCTCATAAGATGAAGGGCCCCGTTGCTTCCTTCTTTGCTGCCTCTTATCAGACAGGAATTCTCAATACACACAGCCTGCAGATAAAATACACGAGTTAAAGGCAGTAGGATCAATGATATATCTTAATTATTGTATGGTGAGTAAATGACAGGGTTAATTAACATCAGGGATCTCCGAATCCGGTCCTAGAGGGCCGGTGTCCTGCAGGTATTGAAAGTTTCTAGACTGAAACACACCTGGTTTAAATTAAAGTGATCTCCACTGCTTGTTGTCAAGTTCTGCACAAGTCTGTTAATGACCCGTTCATTTGAAATAGGTATGTTGCTGCAGGGAAGCATGGAATATCTGTAGAATACTGGCTCTCAAGGACTGGATTTTGGAGATCCCTGCTATATAAATTGTGTTCAGTGGCATAATTTTGGCCACAAATTCAAAGATAATGACACACTGTGCGATAAATGAAGACTCGAAGAACTTTTCCTCCAATGGTCTCTAGCCGCTGGCCATTGTAAAGTTGCCCCAGGCCAATTTTATTCTTCAAGATGTGGTTCTCCAGGATAACCTTCAGGTATGTCTGATCCATGCTCATCACTTCATCTGCAAAGGAGAGATGTTTTTTTATTATCATTATATATCTGGAGCTAATATTTAGACATCTTTCTTATTTTTTTGACAATAACTCAAGCAATGGAGCATTGCGCATTTCCCTCCCAGGGAAATGCTGGCTGCACCTCAGTACAGTACAGTACAGTACTTGGGTTGTACTGAAACCCAATTTCCCTCCAGGGATTAATAAAGTGAATTGAATTGAATTGAATTGAATTGGAGCAGCATCTGCAATGTCCTAAACAAAGCCTTCTCTGCTCTCAGTGAGTTGACGCTTCTATAGCAGAACAGCATTTTCTTAAATATCAGTCTATTGGTTGTTTTTATTTGCGCAAGTCCTTGAATGGCCCACTCATATTAGAAGAATATGAAGCTGCATGTGGATGTAAACTGGCTGTTTAAGAACCCAGCCTGACATACATGATATACTTAGTTTCTCAGGCATTTTTGATAATTTTATGGTAAAAACTTTGTGGGGCTGGTGAGAGATAGATAGCATTCATCAAATAATAAGCTGTTTGAGACTCACCAGTGAAGACAGTGTTGAGAGGGGCCAGCAAAGTGTACTCAGCCTCGTCTTTCATCTCAGCAGAAAGGCCCAGCTCGGACACCATATCGCCAAAAGTTGACTGGGAGCTTCCCAACAATTCCATTACCAGCTTAGCTTAAAGAAGGACACACATTCCAGACATGGTTGAAATGAGACTGACAGGGAGAAAAAAAAAAACTTTTTTCAGTAACAAGTCAGGAAAGAAGGGGTAAAGCGAGTCTAACCTGAGTCTGGCATGAGTACTTGGTCAATAAGGTGGATGACGCCGTTGGTGGTGACAATGTCTTTTTTTAGCACCATTTTAATGCCATTAACTGTTAAACTCTCGCCATCACAGCCAATGTCAATGTTGTTTCCCTCCAGGGTCTCGTAAGAACTTCCAGCCATGATGGCCTCAGAGCACTGGACTGAGTCCAGGATGTGGAAATTCAGAAGGGCTGAAACCAGATGACATTGTAAGTTATTGTGTGGTGAAGTTGTATAGTTAGATTTTTTTTTTTTTTTATGCATTGACATTTTTATGTTATGTCTCATGTTATACTGCAGCTGAAGAAATAATGCCCAGGAAACCTGCAGACCCTTTGGAACCCCGAGGTCCTTGTGTAAAAAGACTTGAAACGCTGAGTTTAACTTTGTGTAAACTGGTTCTAATCTCACAGGGCAAGCAAAATATTGTTGAGATGTTGCCAGTTTGCTCAAAGAGGCAGCTGTTTCCTGTCTTGTAAAATATCTGTTGCTAAGATGTTGATTTATTTTTCAAGGTAAACTTTTACAACTTGTGTAAAGTTGAACCTTCTTCTCATCAGCATGTTCAACATTCTTTTCAATATCCTTCAAAATATGTCCACATCGTACATTGTGGCACAGCATTAGAAATGACAATCTTATGATGGTATCTTCAGAAGTCACATGTTCTGAATTTGAATAAACTCAACATGTAAAAGACGGAAAATCCAGTTATTTAATCATTAAAAGGAAAAGTGGACCTGGCACAACTAATTTATGTTACATAAACTTTTAAAGAATAGATCCATTTACCTTTGAGAGCCTCCTTGTTGAGCTGAAGCCTTTCTAACAAATCTCCCCCAAGTTTATCAAAGGCATCATTAGTGGGAGCAAACAGAGTGTAATGTCCTGGCTGACCCAGTTTCTCCAACAGTCCAGCTGTTTGAGCCATGTCCTAGAAGATGTTTTCACCAGCTGGATCATGTTGAGTAAATCTCAACACAAATAAAACAAAGTATAAACATTTGTTTCAGTCAGTACTTACACTCAGGGTTGACATGTCATCATTTACTTCAAGGTAATCCTGGATGCTGCTTCCGATAGCGCTGATGACACGGTCAATGACATGTACAACTCCATTGGTGGCGATCTGGTTGCCATAGATAATTCTGGCACAATTTACCGTCACCACCTGCATGTAGTATGCACATTAATGCTGGGCCACCCAAGGAACTGTATTTACCTTTAATTTTTTACAACTGTAATGGGGCAGCTGTAAGACTAAAAAAGCAATACTCACCCCATTTGAATAATGGTTGATATGTAAACCAAGGTCATTGTACATCGAAGTGACTGTTAGTCCATTCCTTAAATCTTTGGTCAAGAGGCGTTTGTTGGCCATGTGGTAATGCAGAGCATTGTACAATTCAATGTTGACATTGCTGACCAGAGCATTTCTCACTGACTGTTAGATGATAAAAAAAGAATATTAAAATGACACAAACAGAGAAGTCTTTTTTTATTTGTTTGTTTTGACTTACCTCATCCAAATTGTCCCATGCTTCGTTGCTGGGAGCAAAGAAAGTATAGGATCCTGATCCCTCAATCTCAGGCCTCAGTTTAGAAATGTCAGCATATTTTTGGGTGGATGTAGCCTTCACTACACCCAAACTGCCATAAACATGGTCGATTGGAGCAACTAGAAAACAGAACTGTTGTTAGATACTAGCAGTTGTTGTATTGGAAAAGTTAATACAAAGTGTCAGCTATTTGAACAGTATGCATGTGGCATCATTCCCTACTTTTTGTGCTGTTTTGAAAAAAAAAAACACACAGCTTGTCTACATGTGTTTGATTTGGCCTCATTTAAACTGTATGTACTTAATACAATGTGGCACAGACTGTACCTGCAGGACAACCACGCATCCCCTCCAGTTTGATGTAACCTGGGCAGCACTCATACAGTACAGTCCTGCAGCCAAAACATAGGAGTCACAAAGCTGAACGTAGGACATACTATTAAAGAAATGATTTCTTAATTATAATGATAATGATTATTATAATGTACTTTTTTTATCACACTTTTAGCTAAATAATCCTTCCTTGGCAAGGAAGGGGGGCTGTTTGTCCCAGATGTTAGTCATTACTCACTGCATTTTCCCAGAAAACCATGTGTTCCAGAAGATTGAGCCAAAACCTAATTGAAATGGAGCCTTGAGGCTTATGCTACTATTTCAGTAGTTAAAAGTATTAGATCTCTTTTTAAACCAATCAGTTAGTTTGGATTCATATTTGAACTTAACAAACTTGAACAAAGTTAAGATTTGGAAACATTTAGATCTGTTTTTTAATAGACTTTTATAGATACATATTAGTTTGACTAAATTTAATTAAGTTGATCTTTTTTTGTAACTTGGTTGGAGACCATGCGGTAACCAGTGGTAACCAATGCTTTCTACTTATTTTGCCTGACAACAGAGCCTGAGGACAACTGTAAAATTAAAGTGCAGCTGTAAGATGTAAAAATACAACCTGCATCTGCTTGCTTGGACATGTTGAAACAACAGTTTAGCTATGGGAAAACTCGGCATGTGGTGGAGATGTACATTTCATCCTGACTAACTACCAGATATTCAACAATAAAAAAGACCCACAAGATGTAAAGAACAGCCCAGATGTAGCTGTTAGGGGTAAATAATACCATATGTGCTCAGTGCTGGCCATGGGGAGTTCATTTGGATAGATTATTTAGTTTTTATTGTTTAAGAAGTTGGTCCAGCTTCCAGCCTGACACAATTAAAATAATCATGATAGGTAGTAAAGAAAAAGAAATCATGGGGTTTTTTTTTGTTTTTTTTTTTTTGCTTTAGAAATTAAGCCACAACAGACATTGTATACAATTAAATACTATGTGATACATGCAGAACCTGATGGTTTGTGATATCCATGTTTCATGAACTGAAGCTATGGTTCAAAGTCTGAGACATTTTTTTCTTTACTGTCAGTTTTATGCTAAATTTGCATACCAGAAAAAAAAAATCAGTGTGTTATTTTGTGGAATGTCATCAAAGTGACAAGGAAGTAATTATCCCAAATGAAACTATCTTAACAGATTCATCATAATTGTGTTATGTTAACAGCCAGACATCATTAGTAACAGATCACTTCACAATGTGTCAAGACGCCACCAGGAAAGTTTACACAGGCACATTGTTCTGCTGATGTTTCTGACAAGGTATAAACCGTGCATTCTGGGTAAAGACTAACTGCATGACTACAACAGCTGTATTTGCATTAAGGTTGAATGGAGTTGCAGGGATTGGGATGAGATCACACGGCCTGCTGGGGCAGAGTCAGCAGAAACCTTGTTATATTGCTTTCCCACACTGAAGGATAGTCTTGGCCACGAAGATGGAAACTTCTGACAGTCAGCATAAAAGTTCGGCTCTACCACAAAATTTGATAACATTTTGTAAGTATGTTGAATGTTATGTATGTGGTTTTATTCTAAAGCATCGCATCACTAATAGGCAGTATGGAAATGTGGTAGAACATGTTCTTTGGAGACAGACCCATTTTGAAACCATAAATGTTCCCTGGGAAGGTTTGGCTGGCTGCATAAAGTTAAACTTGGTCCATATTAGTACATTACAAAAAAAAACAACTCATTTTGACCCATGCTACAGTGAATTATCCAGGTAAACCAATTATTTTGAGCTGTTCGAATGGATATGATCGTAAATTAAATTAATTTAATTTGTACCTTTGTTACAAATTTGGTTTAATAAAACTATGACTGCAAAGGACAACTTTCTTAAGAGGGCCAAACATTATCACTTAACCGATTAAGTGGTTAGAATGCAATAATCATGAACAACTAAACCGTTTTAGAGGGTAATGCATGCCTTAAACTGTAGTCTAACAGTAAGGGAGTATACTGTGCTGCATGCATATGAGAGAGAGAAAAAGAGTAGAAGGCTTAAAAGTAGTCATGGCTTTCATCCATCTTTAAACGTAAAACTGCCGAGCCAGCTGGAATAATAACAGAAAAATAGGCTTTAATGATTGAGCTGAATGTGTTTCCATTCATGAATACAGTCAACATTTATCCGCCACATCATATCCTGGATTCAGCGGTTCACCACTGTGGATTCCAGCGATGACCAGTCTTCAAACGCACTGAAAATCCTTTTGCACTTTATGGGATCAAATAGGATTGTCTTCAATGCAAAGAGTTAAAGACTCACTTTGTAAATGTGTTTTCCATTTTATGCTTTAGTGCAATTCAAAGTAAGATAACAGATGTCTATCTGTATGGAAACATCCAAGCTTCCATAGACATAGTAGGAGTAGACTGGAGCAGACAGAGACTCAGGGAAAATTTAGACAGACACCCACAAAATTGAACTACAAGTTAGATTTTTTTACTGTGCTCTCTGAATTGACATGTTATGTCTTTAAAACAAGTTAGCTGATGAGACAAAGCAACACTTACGCTTTTTTTCCACAGATGGACCCTTGGTACCAATTACGACAAGTGCTGAAGTACTTCTTCTTTGTTCCCATGACTTGCTGGAGTGCACAGACATTGGGTCTGATGAGAAAAGGGACAGCCATTATGGAGTCAGTATAAAATTGGCAAAAATGTTATAGTATGACATGATTTACATGTAAATGATTATGTGAGAAACAGCGCCGCTGGGTAAAACTTCATACTGTCAAGTTTGAATAATTATCTGGCAACTATAGGGGTGTCTTCTGAAATCTGGCAGTCACGTATGAATAATGATCTACATGCCTATGGTGCATTAAATGAGCCAGTTCTAGGTTATGATTCGGTGATAATTGTCTCACAAGTTTATACCTATTCAAAAGAAACATTATTTGATGACATTTTGCAGAGCAAGGTTGGATAGCAAGATAACAGATTTTATGCAGGAATGACACAAACACAATTGTGCAGAAAAGCGGATTGAAACTCTTCCAGTCGAAGATTCATGCATGGACCCAAAGAACATGGCACAAAAAGTAAAATACAAAACAAAACAAAATAAAAATATAAAATAATAGTTCATATGGGCTTACCCTTCTTTTTTTGCCCTGATGCGACTGTGGGAAACTATTTTGTCATAAGCAGAGGAGTCAGCATATTCAAATGTGGATAGCACAAAGAGTGCAAAGGCGGCCACAAAAAGGAGCTTCATCCTTGATTCCAGCAAGTCCTTCCAGTCCCAGAGTGGTGGGAGCAGACTCACAGTCGCAGCTTATATACCACAAGTCTCACCCTCCACTCTTAGAGGATGGCAAAATTTCTTACTTGCAAGGACCACCCAGAGCTTTTGGGATGACCTATTTCTCTTCAACACTATGCTTTATCCGCCTTTTTGTTATAAACTATTAACTGTGAACTAATAACTGAATGCTATTCTTTTCTTTTTAAAAATATTTAGAATATGGTTTAATACATTTACAAAACATTTAGCTACTTTTCAACTAAAAACATTTCAAGATTACAGTAATGATGCATTTTTGCAAAAGCAGAAACCTCTTTTAAAACATTTGGATTCATTTATGCTATTTGAAGGATAATTTAGATTCTAAGTATGTTTTGGTTCAACAAGTGCAAATGCTGCTCTAATTAGGCTTTTGAATTTTCAAGTGATTGCACATTTTTAATTGCTAAAGCTATTTTAGATGTATTATAAACACTAAGCAGGTGAGCTACTTGGATGGAAAGTTGTTTTATTTGTTCTGTGAAAAAACTTAAAGAAAGAAAGAAAGAAAGAAAGAAAGAAAGAAAGAAAGAAAGAAAGAAAGAAAGAAAGAAAGAAAGAAAGAAAG
>JBAMHX010000010.1:9455688-9471436 GCA_037177515.1 Pseudomugil tenellus | reverse complement strand
AAGAAAGAAAGAAAGAAAGAAAGAAAGAAAGAAAGAAAGAAAGAAAGAAAGAAAGAAAGAAAGAAAGAAAGAAAGGTCATAACAGCGTTCGCTCCTTTTAGAAAGCGTTTTGCGCCCTCTAGTGGCCAAGAAATGTGCAAGCAATGGTGATTGCATTGCAGTCACACATGAATGATAATGTTACACAGTTATTGTGTGTGAAGCTGAACACAACTGAGGCGGTAAATAATAATGAAACATATGGAATCCAAGAACAACAACAATCCTAAATTACCTTCCAAATTTTGTAGATCTCTTAGCATAAATAAGAAAACATGTTTCTGTATATTCACAGTCATTTAGAGCAAGTTTAGTCTTGGTTTATTTCTGGATAATACCTGGTTTTATTTAGTCTCTGATTTAACTTTATATGTCATAGAAATCCAAAATATATTTTTAAATGTTACATGATTTAAATATTTGACACCAACAGGTCTTTACTATTATTCTACCTGAGTATCTACAACAAACGTTCTCTACGGGAAAGAGCTGCAGTGAACACAGGTACACCTTTGGAGACGGAATAGTTTTATACTTTACTAGACATCGTTTCATCTACAAATTTACACACAAACTTTATTGATTGTTTTAAGAGCCCGAGATTCCAGGTGTTTACAAATGTTGGCCCTCTTCTTTTTGCTACCAAACTGAATAATATCAGTTTTATCTTCATATAATAGAGAAAATATTGCTGCAGCAAGTTTAAAAAACCCAAATAATGCTTTGTGGTGACAGCAACTGCAGTGTTTTTTCCCTTTTATTCATACTATATAAATCCATGTTAATATCATATCTGATATTTGTTGTACACAGTACCTATTTTGCTTGTGCTTTGCTTAAAGGAAAAATAAATCATATAACTGCAAAATAATAATAATTAAAAAACTAATTGTAATGAACTCATTAGTTTTTGATCCTTAGATTAGTCATATGGTCTCCTAGTTGTTAAAAACAGCACAGCTAAGTGGCATCAGTTACATCTTGTTATGGTCAGATTGTCCCAATGTAGCAAGGAAATACAGAACCCAGGGTCCGCTGATGTGCTAAGCATTTGGACTGAAAACTATTTGTCCTCATGTTTAAAACAAATGTATAGTTGGTTTCATTTAGGTTTTAATTAGATTGCAGCATGTCTTTTACATTTCAGACAAAATCACACACAAATTCACACACTGACACAAACATTGTTTATGTCACAAATGATCTTTATGAGTTGTATGTGAGCAATTACTCTTCAGAACATTATTAATGAGTTTACAGCAGTAATGATATATCTGCAATACTAAACCTTTATATAATCGGTTAGGTACATCATCCTTTACCTGAATTCAATCAAATTTTATTTGTATAGCGCATATTCACAACAGTGTAATCTAAGGATGCTTTACAGACACAGCAATTCCAACCGATTCATAATAAATAGCATAATTAAGGAAAACCAACACACTGGATCAAATCATGGCTTTGGTCCCCCATCCTTAGCATGCATGAAGTGACAGTAGAAAGGAAAACTCCTTTGATCTTGTTGTTCTTATAGATTTTTATCTTAATTAATGGCTGCCAAATTTATTAATTAGATCCCTGTATCCATAGCCACTGAACAGTGATGTAGCTGCTTACATGTCCTCATAGCTGGTCACACAACAGTTGCGGGTTCTTGATGCCTGTTAGTGTGAGTATATTTGGCTGTTTTGTTTTCCAAACACATAAAGAAGAGTTAGCATAACCTCACTGGGAAGGGAGAATAAAAAAAATCACATACTACAGTGGGATTAATTCAGTGTGACACAGAGAATGCTAATAGAAAAGTAATATTTAAAATGTGCATCTAATACACTTTGCTAGCAGATTAATGGTAAATTATTTACAGAATTATTTTCATCTGAAAAGAGAGGAGAAATTTCATCACAAAAATTTATAGAAGGTTACGTGTATTATTTGGAAATTAATGGCGGCTGCAGGTGAAACCAAGAAATGTTAAAAACACTCCGAATTTACATTTGCATTAATTTTTATCAGAGTGGCTTCAATACATATTGCATTAAATTTGTTGACAAGCATATAACTACTATGATTGGAGACAGTTTTGGTCAAGTTAGAGTTCATGCAAAAATAATTTGCATGCATGGGATGGACATACAAACTACATACAGAAAGGCCACTTGTCACATTTCTTACCAGCCGAGGCTCGAACTAGCAACCTTCTGTGCTATGAGGCCACAGTGACAACTACTACTCCACCACTGTGAGGTCTACGCTGAAACTATAAGGGGACAGGACTTTTTTTGTGTCAACCCTACACTGTAGAACAGTTCCCTCCGCAAAATTAAAACCTCACCTACTGAGGACATTTTACGTCTTGTTGAGAGACTATTTTTTAAAGCATTTGACCATATTGTTGGATATTAGTTACATTAATGTCTTTTATTTCTTTAATATCAGTTTTATTGTTGTTTTTTTCCTCTTGTATTTGTATTTTATTTGTAGTAATTGTACACACCTTTGACCAGAATGTTTTAAATGTGCTTAAAAATAAATTTGACTTTACATATTATTACTAGAATAATAAATAATACTTTTCCTGTATCTGCTTTTTATACATATCTTCTTTTTTGCTTCGGATAATTGTTCAGCAATTTTGATACAATTCAGCTGAAATGTATAATTAATCAAAATAATTAATCTCAATAAAAAGAAGAGCAGGAAGTGATGAGTAATACTGCTGCAAAGGGAAGAAACTTAAGGAGCAGTACTTGTGCATATCACTAGAAAATGTCAGGTCAGAGTGGAAGAGGCATACAAAGCAGCAGGGTGTTGAAGCTCTGAAATTATTTGCTCAAAGTACAGCATGAATTACTAACAAGTTTCACAATTCCCTGAGCACCAAGTGAGAAATAACCTCACTCACAACGTATTATTAGACAATATCATGTCATTTTACACTGTAAGACTAAAATCGTTGGATTTAATTTAGCAAATAGGTATAAAATATGTATAAGCCTCCTACTGGATAGTTACTACATGCATTGTGACATTGCAGAAGCTCTAAAAGATGCTACAATGAAGGCTGCTGTGATCCATGTTTAAGGTTGTCCAACAAAATATTATTGTGACATTTTCTAAACTTTTCTTTGGTTGCAGCTTTTTCTTTAGTCAGTGTATAACTGACAGGATGCTAGATAACTTAAACTGAATATTAAATGTAACTATTATAGTGCTTATCATGACTGACTTTAGTTCCATTAAAACAACAACAATGGTAAATTTAGTAATGGAAGTTCATAAACTGGAGGAGAAATATTTCTCTAGTACTACTGAAATATTTCAACCATGGACTAATTAGTTTTTATATACTTTTGGCCCATTCTCCCCTTCCTGTGAATGGACAGTGCAGGGAAGATCCATCTTCTGAATGTCCATCTCTACCTTGTCTGAGACTTTCATTTTGTTAGTTTGCGGTTGGTCTTCGCTTTGGCCATCTGATTTTGACACATTGTCTTCTGAAAAGGTTTCATTATATTTCTTAAAAGTTACTTTTCTCTGCCTCTTCCAACATCCAGCAATTAAAGCTTCTGGAATTAGGGTGAGTGTGTTTTCAGCAGATGAATCACAAGAACCGTTAGCAGGCTTATCAAAGGAAACCGAGTCGATGATGTTGGGAGTTTCAACTTGCATGGTTGATGTAGTGGTGCTGGTGATCACATGAGTCTCGTTCAGCTGTTCTCGAGACTCGTCAGCAGAGAATTTGGGAGAATATATGAATGGGTTTCCAGGGTAAGCCAAGGAAGCGCTTGCAATTGGACCTGCTGACCCACAATGAGGTTTACCTTTCATCATGCCAAGAACTTCATAGCGGAAGCTAGAGATATCTTGCTTAAGTTCCTAATAATGATAGAAAACCAGAGATTAAAGAACAGTAAGGTTTAAAATACTTTAGAAAAGCAACACATTTAGATTTAAATGTTGCATCATTACACACTACCTTAAAGTTTTCCTCCGTCAACCCCTCCTCTGTCTTTGCATCTCTGATCATTGCAGCCACATAACGCTTCACAAGGCTCTTTAAGACCTCCTATAAAACAAAACTGTGTTATCTTTTATGAGCAATGAACAGCTACAAATCTAAATAAGTTACAATGTCAGGCATGTCATGCCAGCCCTTTGCGGACGACAAACCTGATACTCGTGGCTTAATCGTACATTCTCCGCTGCACGGACCTAAAATTAAAGTAAAAACAAAAGTGGCTTTATCTCTACAGCAGGATGGTTCTTACCCTTTTCTCAACTCAGAAGACCTTATGATGCACATTAACATAGCTCATTCAGTTGAGGGGAAAAGGGAATCTAATTTGCGTGTAATTCTTTGGAGCACAGCATTATGAGACAGACTGTGAGTACTAACAAAATGTTGTGGCACAGCAAATCACTGGAAACTACTTACCCCCAAAGACTCAAAGCTTTCAAGTCTTTTTTTGTTTGGTCTTTTAAACACATTTGTTTTTATCCATCCAAACAGATAGTAAGCTGACTTTGGACTTGGTATTATATTAAATGGAGATGGTAAAGTCCCCCCTTCTTCAAAATAGCTCATCCATAATTTTGTTCGTGCAAACTTCCATTCAATGTCTGCATGATCCTGAAAAGAAAATCAAACAAGTCACTTCAATGAAACTTTTGGTAGATAGGTGCTGCATAAAGAAAGAAATACCCAAAGAAATTGAAGCACCATATAAAACAAAACAAATGGACTATCCATGTCACTCACAGCAATGTGTTGGTAGGAGTTGTTCATCATTGCAATTAACATGTTTAGAAGCACTACCAAGGAGATGATATTATAAGTGCCAAACATAGTCGTGCCAACAAACTCTGTGAATTCATGATGTGGCTTCACGTTGGTCACATAAAGGGAAATCAGGCCAAAAATAGACCAGAACAATGACTGCAATGTTTCAAACAATCTGAAAAACAAACAAACATATAAATTAGAAGAAAGAAAAGACATATCAGTTGTGCTAATTTGTCAAGAACAACTAATCAGAGAACTTTCACTTGCGTTGAAAAGGCATTGTTTTGGTGATTGCAGCGGATACCCTTGCAATAATTTTCACCATCTGTTGCATAGTAATAGTAAAGCTGATTGAGGCCATTAGCAAAGGCCAACAGCACTAGACAGTAGATGAAGAGAAACTTGAGGATGTCCAGAAGCATGCGGCCTAGTGAAATCTGTAAAGGACCCAAGTGGGAATTGGCGGTGAAGAGACTGATAAGGCGCAGTGAGCTGAAGATGTTGGCAATGGCAAACAATGCCTCTGCCACCAAAGTTGGGTGCCATGTTTCCCAGCTGTCCCTGGCTTTGTAGTCATGGTACTGTTCAAAGCAAAAAGAATTAATACATTGCACACGAGTGAAGTTTATGCAAATTTTCTAATTCTCCAGATATGCTGTGACTGATGTAATATTTCTATATTCATTGAAACATGTTAAATATCTAGTCAAATATCTATGTATGTGTTTATATACATTACCTTTACATATGCAACAATCTTCAGAGATATAGTTGCAAGATACAAAGAGTTCATTATGAAGTCCATTATGTTCCACCAGTCATCCATATAGTCCTCAAAACCACTATCCCACATTTGTTTGATCTCCGTCCATATAAAGCCTTGGAGATATAAACAAAGAAAAAAAAAATATATATATATATAAATATGTGAAAAACCTCATGTAGTAGCATATTGTATATATCCATGTTTTCATTTGCAAATTAATTTCACCTTTCATTTAAAAATTTGTTTATACGGAGAATAGGTGTACAAAAATGCATGCTAACGAGAGGGTAAAGAACAGGTTGTGAGTGTCAGTGGGCTTTGTTACCAATCACCCAGGGAAGGATCATCCATTCTACTTTGGTGGGTGCCGGGCCCTGAAAGTCCTGTTCTCGACATTCCCTGTCACCCGAGTCAATATGTTGTGAGGCCAAGAAGAGCAGGAAAAGGAAGGTCAAGTAAGAGGTAGTGTGACAGATGAACTTGATGAAGGGCTTGCGGATGAATAGGCCATAGCGAGTCTTTGGAACAATCAAGTAGCAGATGGATAACAGGGGAAAGAGGAGGCCAATGAAAATACAGGTAATAAGCTTCCCTGCCCAGTGACGCCTCCTCCAACCTGGGAATTCACCATACCACCGAGATGCCAGCAGCTGCTGGCAGTTGGGCTGAGCAACAAACTAAGGGAGGGAGGGAGAGAGAGTGAAAAATAAATAAATAAAAGTAAATAAAATATTTCCCATGAAACTAACCTCTCTATTCAGATCTGGTAACATGAGTCTGTCCCGTTCTCTCTCGGGCTAACACGGAGACGCTGATGCATGCTTTTATCACTAGTCTTAAAGACTACGGCAATACTCTGTACTCTGGTTTTCCCAAAAATAGTATTTCAGGTTTACAATTATTACAAAAATCAACAGCATGTGTCCTCACTATGACCAGAGGGTAGGAGCACATTACACAGGTTTTAAAATCACTGCTGTTGGGGTTTATAAAACAGATGTTGAACCCATTTTAAGTTTCTGTGTCTGGGTAGGAGTTTTGATACTTATGCTGGAAAGATGTCATGTCTGAGTTCCTGAGTTACTTTCTGAGTTACTTTCTTTTATAAAGTTGTTTGGTAAGAAATTACCAAACAACTGCATTGGTTCCCTGTGTGTTTTAGGATCCATTTTATTTACCGGTCGATCTTTAATCTTTGCTCCTGTCCTCACATATAGCTTTGAGCTATGGGTAGTGATCGAAAGAACGAGCTTGCGAATACAGGCATCCGAAATGGGTTTCCCCCGAAGGGTGGCTGGGCTCTCCCTTAGAGATAACGTGAGAAGCTCAGTCATTTGGCACTGTTCCTCCACATCGAAAGAAGTCAGATGAGGTGGCTCAGGCAGCTGGTTAGGATGCCTTCAGGACACCTCCCTGGTGAGGTGTTCTGGGCACATCTCTTCAGGAAGAGACTTCAGGGGAGACACAGAACAGGCTGGAGAGATTATCTCTCCCGGCTGACCTGGGTATGCCTCAGAATCCCTCCCGATTAGCTGGCGGATGTGGCCAGGGAGAGGGAAGTCTGTGCTTCCCACCCTAGGCTGCTGCGCCCGCGATCCGACCCCAAATATGCGGAAGACGATGGTACGGTACTGCACGGCAATAAAAAGCACCATACAAATAAAGAATGTCCAGAAAACTAATAGCATGTGCTGTTCATCTTATTTTTATTGTAAATATCTAATTGTAAAAGCTGTAACTGCACATGGTGTGTGGCTAATAAAAAATTGAAAACATGTGTCATGAGCATCATTACAAGACTTCAGTTTTAAGAAGTGATCCCTTTCAGAAATCAGCCTTCCCACACTCATTTTTTCTGTCCATTGAAATTTGATATAAACCTCAGATGGATGTTGGTAGATGGAGATGGATGTTCATTTCAACTTAACAGAGTTATAGCCAAATGGATCTCCACAGTGTCTCTGTATATAGGATTAAATTATGGGTAATGAGGCCATACATTTGTATCTGTAATTCATCTTTGCATTTCATGTGAAATTTGGAGAAAACTGTGAAACTGAACAGTGATTTTAAACTAGTCAGGCAGACCAGTAAATAGGTCAAATCTAGCCTTTTCCAGCTGAGGCAACCGGCAAAGCGAAAACACATTTTGAAATGGTTATTTACCCTTTTATAACAACATAGCTGGATTTCTGCCAAACATTGAGTCTCATTGAGAGTTTCAGAAAAATCTGCATCTGGTGCAAAATGCTGCGTCTGCTGAAGGCAACACAAGGGCAAGAGCCCATTTATCCCGTTTTAGCCGCACTGCACTGGCTGCCTGTTCTTTTTGCGATTCATTTTAAAATCTTTTTAGTTATTTTTGAGTCTTTAAATGACCTTGCTGCGCCTGCTTCAGCAGACCAGCTGTTCCTGGAGGTCCGGAGGACGTAGAGGAAGCTCAGAGAGGACAGGGTCTACTGTGGTGGGACACTCTGCCACATGAGTTTGATTTTATTTCTTGTGATCTTATTGTATTTTTTTATTGTTTTATTTTTCTTTTTTTTTTGTTTAATGCTTTGATAGTTTAGTTATTTTATGTTTACCACTTTGTTCAGCAGTTGCTATTGGAAAGTCCTTTGATTAATAAAGTTGGCTTGGCTTTGGAGGACATACCATACCATACCCTACCCTACCCTACTTTACACTACACCCTACTCTACTTTACTCTACACCATATCCTACCATACCATACCATACCATACCATACCATACCATACCATACCATACCATACCATACCATACTTGCAGGACAGAATAAAAACCCATAAAACAGATTATTTAATTGTGATTACATTCTGATTATGGAAAAAGCATGTGAAGCTCACACTGGGTTAAAACCAAGAAACAAAATCTTTTCAAACAGGATTTAATAACATCTACTGAGGGTCATCTTATGTCGAAGCAAAGCTCATTCTAGAGCTTTGGGGCCACAACAGAAGAAAAAAACTTGATCGGTTGTCATTTTCCTTTTATATTTAGAAATAAAAAAATCTTCCGAGCTGACTAGAGGCATTCAGAAGGAGAACTATATTTGAAACAAGAGACTGTGCCGCCTTACACACAATCACTTTTAATAAATCACCCACAAACCGTGGTTCAAGTCTTTCTGCAAAATTCTAAATCACAAATTACTACGTGCAAATTGGAATATTTGTAGGTCTGGCTCATAAACTTCCTAATAATGTGATAGATCTTTTATCTGATATTACATTCTTTGTTCTAAAAATACAGCAGGAAAAACACATCACTGTTGCCAACCCTTAAACTCGATGTTGTGGCTTTACTGTAAAATTAGTTATAAAATATAAATACCAGAACATCTTCACACAAAGACAATCTAAAAGGTCCATGCAATTTTCAATCTAAATCAGGAGTTCAGCCCATTGAATGTGAACAGTATTTATTATGTATTCAGAAATAAAAAAAAAACAACTCAACCCCAAAATGTTTCATGTTTTAACTCAGTTTTTTAATATCAAGGAAAGGTCTCAAATAGTGTTAAAGTAATTATATGTTCCTAATTTTTAATATTATTAAATATCAATACTTTTTTGGGCTATAGCACGAAAAGCACTGGCACATTAATCAACAAGATGTAAACTAATGGCTCATCTTCACTGTATCTTTTTTCACTTAAAGCACCAGTAAACTCTTAAAATACATTTGACTTTGCAACAGGGCTTATTGCTTAGTAATGCTATGATTCTCTTTGCATAACTGTTTACAGACTGTCAATAAAGTCTGATTACATCATCACTTAACTTTCTAAATATTTAGAAGAAGAATAGTTTCTCTGTTTTCTTGTGTTGCACCTTGCAGGAAAGTATGAGCAGTGGCATCTGGAGGTGTAGCCTATATCAGGATTCCCTAGAAAACAGAAGCTGTTCTGTAATTTGTGTAGGCCTTAATGAATTAATCAGCAGAGGGGTGTGTAAAGAGATAGCCGTTCATTTTTCCATCCAAGTGGAAATTTAGATGTTAAGTACCAGAAAAGAATTTAAAGAAAAAGAAAGAAGTGATGCAAAATGAGTCAAAATACACTGACACTGCTGAGGAAACAGAGAAATATTATTTATTAAATTAAATGTTCCTTCTGGGTTTATTCGTGACTTGTGTTCACATGATATGAGAATGACGAGAATTAGCTATCCTGACTGTATTCTGTATTATGTCAACATTTAAACACAGAAACAAATAACTTGTGACTGGAATAGATACATGTTGCCATTTGTGGCCCATATGGCTCTCCTTTTGCTTTTTTCATATTAAATTACAAGTCCACTCAGCATTATTTTGCCATGATCAGATATTAAAACACTACATGTAGTTTATCATTCACTCATTGTGAGTCTTTACCTATTTGCTCAGTTTTTTGTTAAACTTTTCACGTTTCTTTCATGAAAACTGTCACTGAGCTCAGAAGTATTTCAAAAGTTAGTTTAATTTTACAATAAATAACAAAAAGCATCAGTAGTTACATGGACAAAAACTGATATTGAAGACAGTAAAAGGCCCCCTCCCTAATTAAAACATTATGAGAAAAGCATTCCAAGGAAGTGGTCATTACTTCTTCCATCATTATGTCCAATTATCTAATCATCATGGGACTGTCAAAGAGGTCCACAGTAATGCCTTGCTAAAAGCCTGTCTGGCTTTTATATGTTGTTCTACACTCCCCAAGGACGTCTCCGCCCATCTCTGGCCATTTACAGCTCATTTTGGCACTTCCCTTATTGTTCAGTCCATGTTGTTCGAATCATGTAACACTTGTCTCTTATGCTTAATTGTAAAATCATTAAGCCCACTTTTACTCCCATCTTTGGTTTTCTACTGCAGATCAAATATTTTCATTCTCCCACCTCCTTCAAATCTCTTTTTTGCAGTTGTGACCCTTTCTTTTACTATATTTTGTCATATGTTCTTTTTTTTTACTTCTGTCCCTGTATTTATCTTGTTTTTTGTACAATGTCCTTGAATTAGCAATAAATTTTATTACTATTATTATTATTATTATTATTATTATTATTTCATTTTGCATTCATGTTGACATGTTACTATGTTATCATAGTAGATTATCTTTGCTTTTTAACGCTAGCATATTAAACTAATCAGGACTAAAATTGTTGCTGTACAGCTACAGGCCACATCATTTATAAAAAAGAAAACCTTACCTCTTTCTGGCAGTATTTGATAGCCAGTTTCAGTCGGGCCAGATCATTGGTGTTCTCATCCAATAAGGGGTTGATGTCATCACGGTAGTTCAGGATAATTTCCAGCTCCTTAGAGCTCCTGGTCTGGTCCAAGAGGTCCTTGGCGAATTGTTTGCACATGTGAGACAGCTCCTCATACTCTGACTTAAACTCGTTCTCCACTGTGCTGAGCTCTTTCAGTTCCCAGCTGAGTTGAAAAGCAGTGAGAAAGGGGTCCTCGCTGGACAGGGCAATGAGAGACGGGCTAGAAAGGGCCTTATAGATATTAAGACGAGAACGTGAGTGCCGCAGGCCATCCACGTCTGTGCTGGACACACATTCCATGCAGTTGCAATGCACAGCGTGTGGCTGAGGTATCGAAACACCGTGCTGCAGAAGAAGTTTTATGATCTCATAGTTGTTGGTGTGAGCTGCAAGAATGATTGGAGTAATGTCTGGGGTGAAGTCTGAAAACTGTTTGTCCAGTAGAATAGGTGGGATCTTGTCAAAAAGGAAACACACATATATACAGTCATGAGACAAATTAATAGTATAAAAGCATTTCTGTAAACATGAGATGAGCTGTGTCCACTTTCCTATAGGTTTTAGATGTTTTCCTGCTTCAAATAAATGGATCATTATGTACTCTATTGGATCTATTTGATTTGGAATAAGAGTTGAATCAGGGAAACATCTACAACCCATAAGATCATGACCCTTTGGAGTTGAAGTTGCCCATCCCTGTTTAAAACCCTTCATATGATTCAACTGTTTGAATGGCTCTAATTTAATCTGTTTTCTGGCTCTGACAAGCTTGTCTAACAGCAAGCACACAACTAATGGCTTGTGGTTCATAAGATTATCTTCCTGTTTAGAAGCAACAATGTTTTTTCTTTTTTCCTTCTTCACTGCACTTTACAGACTATTTGCAAGAAAACTAAGCTCCTTTAGAAAATAATACTAATATAACAATAGGTTTTTTTTAATATAATAGGTGATACAAACAAAAAAACCCTTAACACATCTTAATTCTTTGATCTCTATCCCACTTAAAATAGGGGATAAAATTACTGTAAGTCAGATTAGTACAGTGTGGCATGACATTGACTTTAATGACTCGTGATGCTCATTTATTTGCTGCTTGTTTTCAACTGTTATGTTTTTTTCTTTAAATTCAGAGGCAATAGAGTTTTAGAGCAAGAGGATGACGTGACATTACACCAGTCACATGAACAATGCACACAGTTGTAAACAGCCTGTTCAAAATGGATTATAGAAAAAACACTCTTGTTGATGCTATACAGTTGTAGATACTGTGCTATTTTTTCTTTACCTACCAGAAATGCATTTACATTTACACACTGTGGGAGAAGAATGAAGTTTAGAATACTTCAAATAAAATGACAGAGACATGTTAAAATACATGCTTCCTGGTATTACTTTATTTGTACCATCTTGTGTCTGGTACCTGTTTGTCTCCACGTGGCCTCTTGTGGTTCAGCAGCAGCTCCACGGCCCCCACAACTTCTTTACGGATGGCGTGGAGAAGGGCATCTCCCACATACACGTTATAGCTGAGCAGCAGCTCTATGATCTCCAGGTTCTCGTTTTCAATGGCAATGAGGAGTGCTGTGCGTCCCAGGGAGTCAATGCAGTTTATATTTATTCTGAAGTAGATTTCAGCCTCCTCCAAGGCTTGCTTCACACTGGCATAGTCCCCCTTTTCTACAGCCCCCAGGTAGGCTTTCTCCATGGCAGAGAGCTCAGCCTCTGCCCTTACAACCCGCAGGGGGATGCGGTCCCTGTAGGCACTGTCCGTTTTCTTGTAATACAGCTGGGACATTGTTGCTGCTGCAACTCCGTCCCAGCCTGAACATTGGTGGATGAAAAGAGAAAAGAGACAGAATTTCACGCAATATGAGTCAACTCATGACAAGCTTCTCTTAAACATCCCAGAGTTAACATTAAAATGTGAAACAGATTTAAAAGTTAGCTATGTCTTTTTTTTTGTAGGCTACAGAAAAAAAGGGTTATTCATGAGAGGAAATGGGAATATAGTCTTATATTTCGCTTTTGTAAGTCAATATTATTATTAAATAGTTCAACTTCCCCATTAAAAAAAGAAAAAAAACTTTACCGCTTCGTTGTTTTCCGATATTGAACTGCATGAATCCTTCAGAGCATCGCGCGCTGCGCCTGACAGACAAGTTGCCTTCTTTTTTATCACAAGTCTTCCTCAAAGACACTGAGATAAGTTGCCAATGCCCATCCCTTCAGAGCAAGCTGCTGACATGCGATGTTCCCTCCCTCTTCAGCACGTCTGCTCCGGTGAATGACACATTCAATGACCGTCGCAGAAACGGAAGAAATTTGCACCAAAGCCTCTTTATTTCCCCGCGTGGTTTTGCTCTCCTTAAACAGCCTACACAACATGTGACCAGGAGGGATAGTTTATATATCCTGCTTGTTTGCTTTTGCTGATAAACCTTTAACTTTGATACATGTATTTAATTAATATCACTGTCAGGAGGTTAAATCCAGTAAAAAGGGATTAAAAGATGTCAAATTTAAGACAATTCCCACAAACCTCCATATTAAATGTGTCAACTTAAAACATATGAAAAGATTGAGTCATCTTGTTATTACAAGTAAATTTTAATAACTTTCTTTAACTTTGCAGATGGATGTCTTTCTTTTTAATGGCAGCTCTTTTTTTTTGGTAAATTATATTCTATCCATCCATATTCTAGACTTGCTTATTCCAATGAAAAGTTGCAAGGGGCTAGAATCTATCCCAGCCACTATTTGGGAAGAGACAGAGTACACCTAACCCAGATCACCGGTCCATTGGAGAGAGCAGTTATTGACCCTCGCACATCAACATGCAAACTCCACTCAGAAAGGCGAGGCTCAAACCAGGAACCTTCTAGCTGCAAGGAAACGAACCGCCACACCACCATGCAATCCAGAATGTTCATATAAAAGAATAATTTCCAATGCAACGTTATTTCAGAGCTACAATTAGTATATCGGCTTTCTTTCTGGGCTTGATCAGCAGTGAGTTCAGGTTTTCTTGACATGAATGATGTCAGTCACTGACTGAACTAACAGATCCGGTGATTTTATACTGTTATGCAGACTCCACTGTCAAGTGCAATTGTCAGTGCTTAGATTATTCTTGCAATTGCAAGTGCAAAACTTGACTATGTTATCTTAAAATACCAGCAGGTACTTCCCTGCGAGTGCCTGGGCAGACATGCTGGAAACAGTTTTTGTGTCATCCAAGTAAGTCTGATTCAATTGTCCTACAATATATATAAACTGACATAACATGCAGAGTTCCATAAGTTAAGATTTTTTTATATGACCACCATGTTTTTCTGATTTAAGCCTCACTACATTTAAAATCCATCTCAGTGGATACAAGTCAACATGTGCTTGCAACACCTTCAGCATATTTAGCACCTACAGTTGAACATGTTGAGATATTTCAGTTTAATTTTTGAAAACTGAAATATTTCAGTTTAATTTTTGTAAACTGAAATGAATGAATGAGAACAAAATGAATGAGATATAGTTATCTTGTTTGTTTGCTTGTTTTAACTGGTTTTCAATGTCAAAACAGGCCACATTTGACCCAAACACAGTGTAAGGGCAAATTAAGTTTCTCTTTAAGGTTTCAGAGTGCTAGTTACCATAAGCAAGTTTTGGTTTAATTGAATAGCCAAAGAACAGTTTAACAATAGCCTTTTTTTTTCTATATTTGCAGGGCAAACATTTCCAGAACATAAAACTATTTTCTGTTGTTAATGCTACAAGCCAAACATCATATTTGATACAGTTTCTTAGCCATTTTGCATCACTTTATGGTAAAACGTATTTCAAAGCCCAGTTGATACTGGTTTCCTGATCATTTTGACCTATAACATGATAGTAAATAGTAAAAATACCAAATACCAAAGAATAAAGTATTTCTTCAGATTTTATTACAGGGTCAAATGAAGATTTCAGATTTAAAAAATCTTAGGTTGGGGTTTAAAGAGGTTAAAATATTTTGTGGACACTAGTTTATTCCATGACTAAAATGATTTTGTAATGTTATCATGTGATTTCCTTCAAGAAAACCACAGAATTGGAGGAGTTCATTATAACCATTTCTTTCCCTTCATTCTATCACTTTAAGTGTTTTCACTGGAATGTGACTCGGCAAGTTTTTTTCTGCATGACACTTAATCCTGTTGTGTGCATGTTTTTTTTTCATTATACATTTGTTTGAATCTGAATTACCAAACATGTCCTTAAAACCAACTATCCAGTGAGGCATTAACACCTACCATGACTTACTGGCTTCACCGCAGTAATTACATGTAGTGCCGTTGAAATGTTATTCGATCACATGTTTTGATTCTTAGATTTATAAACATGTTTTGAAAGGATTTTTTTCCCAAAATGTTTTAAATTTATTGTCATGGTGTGTTCAAATATGATGGTACAGAGTCTCAAAATTGCCATTAAATATAAGCTAAGCATGACAAACTACATATTTACCTCTTACAGATAAAGACAGTTTTAGTTGATGATTGTTGTGTGTGCCAACCCCAGCCTACTTTTATTAGTACACTAACATCAAACACCTCATCCAGCCTTTAAAGACATCATGGAGCTCACTTTTAAATCAGTCATGTTTTTCCTTTTCCATCCTCCACAACTTTCTTCCTAATTGTATGTTACCAATGAGAAAGATAGCTAGATCTAATGTTAAACTATATGTATATAACGATAATTAGATAGATAGATAGATAGATAGATAGACAGACAGACAGACAGACAGACAGACAGACAGACAGATTGATTGATTGATTGATTGATTGATTGATTGATTGATTGATTGATTGATTGATTGATTGATTGATTGATTGATTG
>JBAMHX010000010.1:9434855-9450000 GCA_037177515.1 Pseudomugil tenellus | reverse complement strand
TATATATATATATATAAAACAAAGACAAAGTACAGATGTAAAATAGGACAATGTGGAGTATTTGTTAGGCTGTGAATTTGGGCTCAGGTTGCACACGCAGATGGTCCATCTTGCAGTCTTTATTATCCCAGCATCAGGTCGTCTTGATGTCACCTCTCAGAGCTCAAGTCACCTTACATGATGCATATCTCTGTTAACAGGGTTATAACAACAATGGTGTCAATGACACCAGTGAAATATGAATCCTTCAGTGGGTTTGTCTGTGCTTGTTGTGTTCTGATGACAAGACAGAGCTTTCAGCTATGCAGACAGTGAAAAGCAAGCAAAGCAGAATACTTATAACTTACAATTTATTTTTTTTTTTATTCCTCTCTTCTGAGGAGAAATATTCATTTGTACAGCTGGTAAATTGTATAGTTAGCTGTCATCGCATTGACCACAAATCAAAGCACACTGAGGTTTGAGCACTAATGGACACAAAAAAGAGAAAAAAATCCTTTCAGTCTTATAGTGTCAGCATTCAGTGCTGAGAAAATCTTAAATGAATGAACAAATTAAGGCGATATTTTGTTTTTCTGACAAATATGAGTGGTGCTTAAAGGAGAGCAGAACTGCAATATTTCACCCTCAGTCCCACCTGGACTACATGTAAGTGCCTCACAATAAATCTTCTGCACATCAGGAGTGTGATTACAATCTTCAGTTCTTTACAGACTGACACTTCTATCTACTAGAAACGATTGGTCATTTACAATAAATTTGATACAAATGTGATATGACAGAATATCATCAAACTCCCTCTTGCTTCCAAAATAAGCTTAAAGGTTTGGCTATGATCCAATTCCCTCTATGTTATCACTGCTGTCAGAAAATTCTATTCCTCTTCTTTTTTCATTTTCTCTTGTAACTAGAAGCTGTCAAAGCCCAGGGGCTTTGCCTTGCAGTTTGCTTGGCTATATTTATAATTGGACCCTGTCAATAGCGTCCAGCACTAACTCAAGTGCAAGGTTTGTTATGGCAGCTACTGTGTACTGATTTCAGCACATGCCAGCTGTGAGACGGTTTGTCTGTCATTAATGCATAACTAAAGGAAGGTGCAGACACGATGGTTGCACCTACGTGCTTGTGGATGGAATGAAAATCATCTAAAGGGCATCAAAGGGAACTGAGCAGCCAAAGTTAAATTCTTCCAGGCAACATAAGGCTCCAGTGGTGTTGTGCATTTGTAGGGGAGCAAAATGTATGTGTGCGCACATACGTAGGCTGTGAAACAGGTCAAACATGCAGAAAATATGTCTCTGGGATACAAAGATGACCACATTTGTGTTACCAAAATTATAGTTGTTTTTTTTCCTTTTCTCTTTTGTTTACAATACAATAAACATATATTTTTTATTCTTTGTTAACACTACTATCAAGGTTTGCAATAGTGATTTTTTGGTGTCCCAATCAAATTGACTATCCCTGCCATTTTTACTCGTCCGGATGCATTGCCAAGTATCGCTGTGTGTGTTCTCTTCAACAACACCAGTTCGGCACATACAATAAGTGGTGCAGAAAGAGGTTTGATCATGACTGAGCTTGTCGAGTCAGAAGAGAATGCTCTAGTTGGAAAGGTGTTTCCCACCTTGAGGTCAGAAGGAAATAGAAAAATGCAGTGGCATGAGTTTCATACATATAAACTGATTACTGGTAGTTTAGGAGCAAATTGTTAAGAGTTAAGCATGTTTAAGGAGATGCAGCTTTCTTAACGTGTGTTTTTGGCTGTACAAGATAATAGTGGGGAGACATTCTTTAAGCTGCTACCTTTACATCAACTCAAATGGCAACAGTTCCTGACATTGTTCATGTCTTGTCACAAAATCTCAGACATTTAGCTGGATGGATAGATGGATGGATGGATAGATAGATAGATGGGAAAAGGCTTTTTAAAAAAGGACACCAGGAGAGGGAGACAAAGATCTCCAGTAACAGTTAACTGGAGCTCATTTATGTTTACAGAGCCCTGCTTCTTGTTGCTCTGCTTTGTCTTTTGGGAGTATTGAAGCAACAGTGTAGTCATTGTTAGAAACATATTTGAAACTAACCTGATCTGCTTGGGGTTTGTTGAGCATTTTCACAAAATTTCAGCTGCATGTCTCATTACAAGCTGTAGCTGAACTACTTGCTTTTTTTAACATCAAATATATTTATTTTCCCTCAGTCAACCTCCTAAGATCCATCCAACCAGGCATCTTTTATTTTTCTGCACAGAATGACACAATCCACGTCCATTTAAAACCTGACAAACGCATTCCATCGGATACATGGACCAATTGTCTGATAGGAGGGCGTGACTTTCCTCACTCCGGCAAAGCAGGAGTAAGAAGTTCAGCTTAACAGTGCACAACTGCCGTGAGAGAATGGTGCACCTCCGTGCTCACAGGTGCACGATATTAACCAACTCTGATCTTATACCCCTGCAACTTTAACCGAGGTAGGCAGTTTATGAGAGTGTATGCGCAAAGTTGCGGTCTCCGCTGCGGCTTGGCTCTACAAATGGCTTTGGTTATTTCCCCGCATCTGAGCAGGACCGCTGCTGCCTTCATTCTACTTGCAGTGATTCTGACAGGTGATGCAGTTGCACAGGTTTTTGACAGCTATGGATTATCGTACGCCTTGAGGTCTGAGCTTTCAGAGGACACGATATTGGTTGCAAATAATGGAATCCGTGTTCCTTTCGGAAGATCCGTTTTCATTGATCCCATTAACGATTTGGTTATCCAAGTTCAACCCGGTGACAGATGCAGCATAACAGTTTTGGATAATGATCCCTTGTCTCAAAGGCCTGGACGGCTGTTTCCGAAAAAGTTTTCCTGTGAATTTGGCCCCAACGACGTGAAGTATTCGCACTTTGGATCCAGAAGTCCTCCGAGGGACCGAGTGAGGTTACAGCTCAGGTATGACACCCAAACGGATACAATTATCATCCCATTCATGATGGAAGTGGAAGTTGTTTTTACACAGCTGGAAGTGCTCACTAAAAATATGCCACTCACTGTTGATAAACTGCTCGGCACAAGTAATCCCATCGATGGAAGGATTTTAGAATTTACTTTTGACAGAAGTGCCCAACAGTGCAAAATAGCGTCGCTTTCCAGTAGTAATGTGCTTCCAAGGTATGGGAAACTTGTGGACGAGGACAGCCTTGGGACAATGCTGGACTGTGATGACTTTATTCAAATGAACACACGTTATCAGCACATTTTTTCTTTGAAGTCTCCAAACAGAGATTACATTCCTATGCTTGTAGAATTACATGACAAAGAAGGAAATTTGCTTAAGCAGGAGTTCTTCCAGATCTTGGTGAGAATAAAGGATGGGGAGGACAATACCGCCCCTAAGCCCAGCTTCACTGCTATGATGATGATGGAAGTAGACCAGTTTGTAATGACAGCTATAACGGTGGATATGTTGGCTGCAGAGGATGTGGAGTCTAATCCTGACGAATTAATTTTCAACATTACATCCCCCTTGTCCTTTGAGGAGGGCTACATAGTCAGCACAGACGACAGAAATTTACCAATAACCTCTTTTTACCAAGCAGACCTCAAAGAATTGAAAATCGCATATAAACCCCCAGCTCTGGACTCAGACACTGAAAGGATTTTTCAGATTGAGTTTGAGGTTGTGGACACGGAGGGGGCTGTGTCAGACCCCTTTGCGTTTATGATTGTTGTTAAGCCCATGAACACATTGGCCCCTGTGGTCACGAGGAATACAGGACAGTTACTATATGAAGGTCAGTCCAGGCCTTTGTCTAGTTCACAGAATCTAGAAATCAGCGATGAGGACAATTTAGATCGTGTCAAAATTACTGTTATTGATGGACTGAGGCATGGAGAGTTAACTATTCTGGGCTCAAGGGGGAAATTTTTCACCCCAGCTGACCTTGATGCTGGAATAGTCATTTATCAGCATGATGGTAGTGATACGTACAGTGATAATATTATATTCAAAATGACAGATGGCACAAATGATGTGGAGTTCCTGTTTCCCCTCACTGTGGTGCCAACAGATGATGAGCCTCCCATCATTAATGCAAACACTGGTTTAGTTTTATTCAAAAACCAAATGATACCAATCTCTTCACTAATGCTCAGTGCAGCTGACATTGACTCTGAAGATTCTACAATAAAATTCACATTAGAGCCTCCCTTTTCAACAGTGGGCCAGGTGATGCTGCGCCAGTCTGAGGCACCAGAGGACCCATCTACCTGGAAGTTTAATACAGAGGATGAAATGTATGAGAAAGTCGTGACTGAATGGTTGCAGCAGGATATCACTGATGGAAAACTGTTCTACAAGCACATAGGGCCCCACAGCACCAGTACAGTCATGGATCAGTTTTTGTTTCGAGTTCAAGATGACAATGACCCACCAAATCAGTCCGGTGAGAGTTCATTCATTATCAAAATTCACCCTATTGATGACCTCCCTCCTGAGCTGTATCCTGGCACAACCTTACAAATGACTGTACATGAGTATCAGCTCACTCACTTTCGAAAGAAATTCCTTCATTACACTGATCTAGACTCAGAGGATCGGGATCTCAAATACACAATCGTCCAACCACCAACAGACACAGATGAGAATAGCCCTGTTATATTGGGAGCTCTGGTACTAACTGAAAATCCAAACACAGTAGTCACAACGTTCACTCAGGCACAAATTAACCACCATAAAATAGCCTACAGACCACCTGATCTTGAGCTTGGAATTACCTCCCGCATTTTACAGTTTAGGTACACTGTGGAGGACGTGTCCAGAAATAGCATAGAAGGGCTTTTCACTATATTTCTAAAGCCTGTGGACAACAAACCACCTCAAATTACAAACTCTGGCTTTACTGTGATAGAGCATGGAAGACATATCCTTACACGAGCGGAGCTGGATACCTCAGACACAGACACAGACAGCAACAAGATTACCTTTACTGTTACCCAGCCTCCACTACATGGTGAGATCCAGTTTTCATTCACTGACATGACAAAAGGAGATACTTTCCGTCTGGAGGATATCGGTGATGACATGATTTCATACGTCCACAATGGAGATGAATCAGCAGTGGATTTAGTACAAATAGATGTCAGTGATGGGGTGCACATTGTCCCAATAACTATAAAAATTACAGTGAAGCCAATTGATGATGAGTCTCCGACTATTAGTCTTCCAGCTGGCACTATAGGTTCCTACATAGATGTTTTGGAAAATGGAGCCACAGAGATCACAAGTAATGTCATCCAGGGAAGAGATGAAGACACCGATGACCTCCGTTTGACCTTTATTGTTGAGGACAAGCCATCGTTCGGGGAAATCCTGGTGAAAGGGGTTCCATCAAGCACATTCACTCAAGCTGATATCATCAACGGCTTTGTGGTCTATGCTCATACCAGTGGGGAGATTGGCTTGAACACAAAGGAAGATTATTTCAATCTCACTTTGACAGATATGTCTGATGAATGGTCTGTAGGAGGAAATAAAATCACAGGTGTGAGAGTGCACGTAACCATTCTTCCTTTGGACAGCCAGGCTCCAGAGGTCTTTGTGGGGACACAGTTCACTGTTACTGAAGGAGAGAAGAACGTCATTCAGATTCTTCACATAAGCGCTAATGATGTTGACACCCCCAGTGATGATCTTCTTTGCACCATTATTGTGCAGCCAACTTCGGGTTATGTAGAGAATATCTCTCCTGCCCCAGGTTCAGAAAAATCCAGGTCCGGAACAGCTATTAGTGCTTTCACCATCAAGGACATCAGACAGAATCACATTTACTATGTTCAAAGCATTCACAAAGGAGTGGAGCCAGTAGAGGACAGGTTTACCTTCAGATGCTCTGATGGCATCAATTTCTCTGAAAGGCACTTTTTTCCCATCTCCATAATCCCCACTAATGATGAAAAGCCGGAGATTTACATGAGAGAGTTTATAGTTATGGAGGGCATGCACATAGTCATTGATACTCCTATTTTGAATGGAGCTGATGCAGATCTCCCTTCTGATCAGCTCACATTCTTTATCATCAAACCCCCCAGGCACGGATTTATTCTCAATCAGCTCACTACTGGCACACTCCCTGTGTCTAACTTTACCTTGGATCAGATCAGGGAGGCCTCCAGTATTGTGTATGAGCATGATGACTCAGAAACCACAGAGGACAGCTTTGACATTCTTCTCACAGATGGAAAGTTCAGTGTTGAGAAAACTGTAATAGTTATGATTATCCCGGTGGATGACGAAACCCCCAGGATGGCCATCAATGATGGCCTTGAAATAGAGATAGGTGATGTTAAGACAATTGACAGCAATGTTTTAAAAGCTACTGATGTGGATTCTGAGGATAGCATGCTAACTTATATCATTAAATACGGACCTAGTCAGGGATATTTGCAAAGAGTAATGTCATTTGGGACATTTCAAAATATCACTTTTGGGATGAATTTTACACAAAGTGAAGTAGATCAGGGTGTGATTGTGTACATTCACAATGGACAAGAGGGAATTCGAGACCTCGTAAAATTTGACGTGACGGATGGCATCAACCCTTTAATCGACAGATATTTCTATATTACGATTGGTGGCATTGACATGGTTTTCCCTGATGTGATTAGCAAAGGAGTGTCCCTTAAAGAGGGTGGAAGAGTTACCTTGACAACTGACCTTCTCAGCACCAGTGACCTTAACAGTCCAGATGAACATCTGGTTTTCACAATCACCCGCGCTCCAATGAGAGGACACCTGGAATGCACAGACACCCCAGGGATGCCCATCTCATCCTTTACGCAGCTTCAGCTGGCTGGTAATAAAATCTTTTACATCCACACTGCTGACGATGAAGTTAAAATGGATAGCTTTGAGTTTGAAGTGACTGACGGCTACAACCCCGTGTTCCGCACGTTCCGCATCTCTATTGCCGATGTGGACAATAAAAAGCCCGTTCTGACAATACACAGCCTGGTGGTGACTGAGGGAGAGAACAAGCTCATCACACCTTTTGAATTAACAGCTGAAGACAGAGACACTGTTGACCGCTTTTTGAAATTCACAGTTACTCAAATTCCGGTCCATGGACGCCTGCTGTTTAATAACACTCAGCCTATCACCTCCTTTACAAAACAGGACCTTAATGAGAACTTGATCAGCTACAAACATGATGGCACAGACAGTGCAGAGGACAGTTTCTCCTTCACCGTGACTGACGGCACCCACACAGACTTCTATGTTTTCCCTGACACAGTGTTTGAGACTCGCAAACCCCAAATGATGAAGATTTCTGTTCTGTCTGTGGACAACGGGGTACCACAGATTGTAGTGAACAAAGGTGCGCCGACATTGCGGCTTTTAGAGACGGGCCACCTAGGGTTTGTCATCACAAGTAAGACCCTAAAAGCAGAGGACAGAGACAGCCCTCAGGATTCTGTGATTTTTGGAATTACTGTAGCCCCAGAACATGGTTACCTGATAAACCACAGCAAAGGAAATGCTACTATCACCAGCTTCACACAAGGTAAGCGAGCAGCTCTTTAAACTACTTTAAACTATTTTAAACATTTAAACATTTACAACCTACTGCAGATACCTTTAACTTAAGATACACTGTAATTCTCAGGTATATTTATTGCTAATCTTAAATTAACTTTATTTTGCATTGCAATCTGTGATTCCCTTCTAATTAAGAAATAATTAAAACACAAACGTTTTTATGTTCACTCAAGTGATTGCCTGTTTAAAAGAAGAACTATGCATTTACCCCAGTTTCACAAGCTCTCTGGAGGGGTGCATATTTCACACATGTAAGGATAGATAATATGAATATTAAAACATGTCAAGAAATGGGAGACATACTCGTCTGGCTCAAAGCAAATCCCTGTCTCTGTAAACAACACTGGGTAGAGCCGAAGCAACATGTCAGATAGACCAGACGGTTGTTTTGGTAAACAGTAAATATCAGTGTAGCAGCATCAGTTTTCTGTCAGTGTCCATGTACCCGCTGCATTTATTTACTGAATCACTTTACTGAATACTTTTCCCCCAGAGACTCTAAATATTTCAGGAGTTCTCACAAAATTAAACAGATACGGACACTCTCTGCTTACAATTTGAATTTTTTAGCTTTTCATTTTTAACATGCCAGTCCATATGAAGCGTGATTTATTGCCATCAAATATTTGAAGAAAGTAAATGTATCAAGAGTCAGAAAATCCAGTTATCAGAATAGATATTGGAAAGATTGAGTCCTACCAGTCAGGCTATTGTTAATGTTTAGTCTTGTTCAGGAATCTAATAGATATACAGCCCCCTTTATGAGGCAGTTTAGGCTTTCAAAATCCCCTGACACTATCAGGATGCATATTTCAACATACAGCCCTGATGTGCATCACAAAGCAAGCTTTAGGAGTTATCTCTGACCCACAGTATGACACGAAAACATAATCGTTTTACCTAAATAATCCATGTTATGTTTGTTAGCAGGATAAATGTTGTTATTCATGCAAATCCTTCTTTCTTTCAGCTGAAATTGATGACATGAGCATCTGCTATGTTCTGAAGGATAGCGAAAGTGCCACAAGCGACATCTTTCATTTCTCGATTGAAGACAGTGGTAAGTTTGTTATATTTAAACATCCACATTTAAAGTTATTCTATACAACTGTGATGCTTCTGATAAGTTGTAGATATGCTGATCTGTGGCTGATGGATTTAAACTCATGACAGTCTTAATTTATACACTGACAATGTCAGATTTCACAAATGATAAGCTTACATGCATATTAAAATATGACTAATTAAACTGAAATATTATGTAAAAAGTGTGAGCTTAAATAGAAGCAATTTCCAGAACAGTAGCTTTTAGCAATATTTCAGCAGGAGTGAGAAAATCAGCATGCACTGAATGAAAAGGACAGAAAGACTGTTTATACTGTAGATCTTCTCTGCTGCGCTCTGTGGATTTCTATTCAACTAATAGTTCAGACAAAAGATATGAATATTAACGTTTCTTGCTTATTAAAATTTCATGACAGTTTTACAGCAAATTACTCTGCAGGTAGGCCTGCTGCATAACTCAAATCCATAATCAATCATTAGTTTTTAAGCAAGCAATTGTTGAGTTACCCAAATAACTAATTAGAAGAGCAATTAGAGAGGAACTTCCATTGAACATAGATTTGTAATCAGCAACCAACTCAATGAAAGGTCTGAGGCAGTCATGTCTATGTTGCCGATTAGGGGAAGCAGCATGCCTTACAGTGTGTCCTTTCTAGTACCCTTCAGCTGTGATGAGTGAGCACAAAGACACTCTAATGGGGGCCCTGTTTTCCCACAACTATCTCAGCGGCCCCATATCCATTTAGTCATTTCCGATTTTTCAGGATAAATGCTTTAATTCAGTTGAAATCAATGCCAACAGGTAGATGGGCTGCTAATAACTGATGACCGAAAAGCAGAAGCTGGTTTTGAGTTATTCTTCTTTCACCTGAGCTACTGTTGGTGTTGAGTGCATGCAGAGCGCCTTTGTTGCTGAGTGAATTTCCATCAGCCCCTCTGTTATTACCTCACTTGGTTTATTTGTCATGGATCTATGTGGCTTTCTCTCCCCACTCTGCCACTCTCTTAATGACATACTTGAGTCCAACATTGGTAACTTGTATTTCCAGAACTTGCAATTAAATCCAATTCTCAGCACTCAGTAACTTATTTCATAATACTTTTTAACTTTATAAGAAACTCCAAATAGTATGTTTCATATTTTTCCCTCAGTAACAGGTACGGATTCGCTCTGAAACACAATTCTGTCTTTTTTTTCTTTACTTTTTAAATGGGATTAATGTTGATAGGTTAACTTGAATGGCTTATCAGATTGATTAAAAGAGAGAAGACACAACAGTCCATCACATGCTGCACTGCAGCTATGGAGGCAAGCAATGAATGTTTTTAATAAGATTTAAGCTATGCTGGTGGCTGCCTGATTCCCCAGACAGAGGCTAAAGCTTTTTGAACAGTCGCATTGTTGAGAAGCTGAATTGTGTACATCGCCTGCAGCTGCACTATATCATGTTAGGCAGTGGGAAGCACTGTTCTCCTTTCAAGTTAACAGGAAGAAATTTTCAGCTATTCTTTGCAATGGTATTAGGTTAAAAAGTTGCCACTCATGCTGCGGCTTCTTAGTGGTGTTGCAGGAGTTTGTTGCAACAGCTGTAATGAACTGTGAAAGGGTGAAGTCTTTTAAGTGCATTTTTCAGTACGTGTATGTGCCCTGACTGCTGATGTATCAGAATTTCTGTTTGGATGGGGATCATTGTAAATGTGCTACAGTTAACTCCAGAAAGTTGTCAGATAATTTTTTTATCTCTGTTCAAAGTTTGTTTGATAATTCAGTTTGTCCAGTCTTCATTTCAATGAAGAATAATTAACTAGGTCTTGCTTTTGTGTGAGATTGTAATTTTCTTTTTCTTTTTTGACAGATTCTGTTTTGTTGTGATTTTTTTTTATCAATTTTAATCACACTGAGAAACATTTGACACAGTGTACTTTTGGGTATACACCTTAAAATTCAAATATCTATAAAAAAAAAATAATGCACCATATGAGTAATCCAACAGTGACTTTTGTGACTAACAGGGGTAGACAACTCCAGTTCTCGACTGACACAATCCTGCAAGTTTCCCTGCTGCAACACACCTGAGACAAATCAGTGGGTAATTAACAGACTTCTGTCCAGTTCAATATCAAGTCTACTAATTAATTCTGATGTGTGTCAGGTGTGTCACAGCAGGAAAACTCACGCTTGCAAGACTGTGGTACTTCAGCGCAGGTGCTGCCTACTACTGTACTATAATAATGCATGAAAAACAGTATATTTTAGAAGGGCGATTTGATTCGATATACTAACGGAAATGTTTTCTGGGACGACCTGTGCTGTTGTTGGATACATACAAAACTCAAGGAAATTTACAGATTTTATGAATGGAGTATGTTACAACCATAAAGTCACGCGCAAGATGATGCAGAGAGATGAGGTGATTTCACAACAATGACTTGCAGTGTTGAAGGACAAACACCCAACTTAGAGGATCTTCATCTGCTCTTATTATTTTGTTGATCATAAACAGACAGAGCTGCATCCAGATTGAAAATTATATCTGGGCTACAAACAATCACCAGCAATTTAGAGGCGAAGGCTAACTAGATATAATGATGCTGCTGATGAGACACCTGTTTCCACCTGCAGCAGTGCAACACGAAGAGCCTCATAATTATTCGGGTTATTGGTGCAGGTTAGTTCATGAGCTTTCTTTTATTTCATACCGGATTTTCATTTTTGTGACTTTGAGAAAGCAGCTGAAGGAGAGGATGCGAACTGAGTAGACAGAAGTATGGCCGCAGTGAAAGAACAAGTGAAGTAAATGAACACGGACCAACAACTTAATGACAAGGAAGAAATTGACTATAAAACCACAAATACTCTGAGCAGACTCCATGTTTACATTGAATCCCTGCCCGGAAACACAGACTTTTTGGCAGCTTGCCAAAGTAAATATGGAGCGGTTGTAGGCAGCAGCGAGAGTGGCTGTAGCTGCCTGTCACATCGACAAGCTAATCAAATTAAATGAAGTTTAAAAAGAGTTCAGGGACCAGAAAAGGAAGCTGGGACGCAGCAGTAATGGTCGACTCAATAGAAACACACATTTTTCACATTCTGAATTCTGATCGCGTTGAATGGAGCTAAACCAACGGCACCATGAACTCTGTCATCTACCCATTCTCTTAAAGTAGACGGATGGGGCACTAATCTCTCTGTTTCGTCTTCTTTTGATTAAAATGTGACCTGTGTATTCATCTTTGAGATTTGGACATTGTTTGAGTAGTTTTTCCGAAGCAGTATTACATTTTAAAACAGTACTAGTTAATCATTATTGCTTATGTAGCCAGAAGGGTGAAATCGACTTCAGCATAATTTTATGCAATGGGTTATGGGAACAGGGGTCCGCCAAGAAAGAGTTGGATAAGACTTTACTGATCCTTGGTGTTCTTTGTTTTCTGCCTGTCCCAGTAGTCGCAGCAATGGCTCAGGTGGTAGAGCGGGTTGTCCAAAGAACAAAAAGTTGGTTAAATTCCAATCTGTTGTTGTGTTTTTGGGCAAGACACATGTGGGAATCGCTGGCACATGAATATTTTGTTGGTGATCAGCGAACGTTGACTGCCATGTTTCTTTCAATCTGCCCCAGGGCAGCTGGCACATGTAGCTTACCATCACTAAGTGTGAATGTGAAATGGATGAATAACGGATGAAATGTAAGTGCTTTGCATGCCATCTGCAATAAAGCCTAATATCAATCTAATCCATTATTACTAAGTGTACATTTACTCGTATACCTTTGCATTTGTCCTGTTCATTCCTTTCACAAAGTGTGTTCTCATTTGTATAAATAGCTACAAAACTGTGAAAGATAAGTGATTCAACTTTTTCCTGGAATCATTATTAGTGGTTGTGCAAATGTTCAGACTATTAAAATGTGGTAATTCACAATATACGAAACACTTATCTAACTTCATTGGATTTAATCCTGGAAGTGTATATTGCTGGTGTTCCCTGACTGAGAAAAGACTTTTATATCTGTCTGTTTGTCTAAGAGACAAAAATTAAGATTTGGAGCACGTGTTTGTTATCAATATGGAGGGGAGAGTTGTGAGGGTAGGATTGTACATTCACTTTGTTTTGTGTGTGTCTATAAAAGCGACTAGAATCAAGTGTGTATTTTTATATTACTATATCATATGTGTGTTTTAATTTGAAGCATCATTAAGGTAAAGCTTTATGACCAATACAAGAGCTTCTGTATAGCATTTTTAATGCAAAAAAAAACATCACACAAATTTCCGATTTTTCAAAAGTTCATCTTTCTATTTCCACGTATACAAATCTGCTCTGTTCGTCTTGTTTTATCTAGTTTTTCTGTAAACTGTTTTCCTTGTCAGCTGTGTGAAATCTTAACTGGATATCCACACAAAGTAAATAACGAGATACCTGCTGCTCCAACAAAAATATGTGGTAAAAGTAAAAAAATGACGACAAAAGCCATTATAGTCATAGTAGACATATAAACACGTACAGGCCTCTTCACCATTAAAATATAGCAAATTGTTGGTACCGTAGACTTTTAAAATTAAATAGGCATAGATTCTGTGTGCTACAGCAAAATCTACACAGATCATAAATTTTATCCTTAGAGGCATAATCAGACTGCAGTATGGAGGGAAACATACAGTAATACACAATGAATAAGAAAGAAGAAAGAAGTAGGAGTAGCAAATCTCTAGATTACCTCTTCTAATTTTTATTGTGAACATTGTATTATTTTAATTAGATATTTAAAAAAAAACATTTTTAAACTTTTTTGTGTCTTTCAAAATATATTTATGCAAACTAATGATGGTGTCTTCCAAAAGAATGAATTAATGTTGACTCAACCTGCTGCTTTTACTTATACTGGGACGTACAATTTTAAAAAATAATATGTTTTGTTGTTTTTAATAGTCATAATACTCATAAAAAGTGCAATTTATTGTATGTACCTAGTTTACATTTCAGAAACTGACAATAAGTGCCACATAAGCTACATTTAAAATGATCTCGCCAAAAGGGATATGACAGAGCCTATTATCCTAGAACTACTTGCATGTCTCAGTATGTGTCTAGCTTGTCAAAGGCTTGAATGAAGAATCACAGTAGACTAAAATTACACTGACTAATTGGTGGGTGTCAGTTAACTGTTTTGAAGAAACGTGACACCTAGGAAGTAAAGTCACTAATAGAGTTGTGGTTCAGAATTCTGATGAATTGTTTAGAACATAGAAAAAGTCTTGTGTAAAAAGAATTGTGTTTGTTTTTCTTTTTGCATATGCATACATGTGTGTACATGAGTGTTGCTCATAGGAATGAGGCTGCTCGTGTTGTTCTAAATCAGTTTAATTGCTGTGCTTGGTGGACTCAAGCATTCCTCTTGTCTCCTGGGGATTCAAGTGCATTCAGGTGAGCTTACCTGAGCACACACAAGCCTTGGCATTCCCAGGTCATTGTTTAAAGAATTGAATCCCTGTCTGCCTTCAACCAGTCAGTCATCATTAAGGATGTTGTCAACAAAAGACAAAAATGCAGTTTTTTTTCCAGTCACTTATCCAACTTGTTTTCTTTCTTTTTCTTTTTTCTCTTATTGAGTTACAAAGCAGCAGAAGCAGATCACCCGTTTCTTAAATCTTTGAAATATTTGACCTCTGACAGTTAAACAAAAGTTTTCTTCTGTGACTGTAAACATTTGCTCAAAATAAGACTCAAGTAATGCAAAAAATGAGATGTCCTTTTTTGTCGCAAAGGTTCTGCACAATACAGAATAGAGCAAGTTTTTGATTAGAACACGCTTTCTCTCTTGAAAGCCATTGAAACCAAGAATAATTTCATCTCCTGCATGCATTTCACCAGAGCCCACCTCAAAAAGTATTTTTTATTAGTTACTTCTGCTTCATCTGACAAGATAAGTTCAAGTCAGCATGAGTACTTTGAGCTAATAAATCCTTCAAACCCTTTCGGCCTGCTGTAACATTTGAAATGACAGTTGTCAACCTCGTGCATGTTATTGGTGCATAATCACTTGTGACATCGAGCGCATACCCTGTCTCCCCTCCTGTTTAATTCCAGGTTATGAGGGATTAACTTGCTCCCCATAGCGTGCTAGAGTACAATAAAAGTAAGAACATGCACCCACATGCAGTTGTGAAGCTGGTCTAATATCCCCACACAGCTCAGGTGATGACTCTGCACTTTTTTTTTTCCTGTGTTTCAATCCTGTTATTAATGAAACTCTCCACCCTGTACTTTTCTTTTGGGGTGGTAAAACATTTCTTTGTCCTTGGAACCTATGTATTACAAATCACAAGGAAAATGTATGTTGTATAAAAACAGTACAAACATCATGCTCAACAGTATTTTTTCTTACTGTTAAGTAAGGCCTACGATATACTGGTTGTACTGGGGTTGTGTACAGACCTGTGGTCAACTATGTTGTTCTAAAAGTGCTTTATGAAAAGCTGCTAATGCAAACACACA
>JBAMHX010000010.1:9399467-9417738 GCA_037177515.1 Pseudomugil tenellus | reverse complement strand
TTTCCCCCCCCCCCCCCCCCCCCCCCCCACACACACACACACACCATTCGAGCTTCGGTCATGTTTGAGTTGATCATGTTTGATCAGGGAAATTCATCAGTCATCTGCCCGAGGGCATCAGAGCATTATGAATTTTATTTCCATGTACAAAAAGAGGGACAGCTGGAGCAAACTAATTATATTGTTAACACATTTTAATCTGAAAATTGCTGAAAATAAAAAAAGAAAGCAGAGAGTGAACACAATGTCATTATCTTTCTAAAAAATGTAGCTAAAATGGTCAACAGGAGGCAACATTTGTTTGCCAAATGTGTGATGTTTGTGAAATAGTCATAGTGGTTAAATGAACAATGCATTGCTAAAATCAGCTGGAGTGAGTAAAAAAACACACACACAACAAATCACATGGGACTTTCTTAGATGAAAAGAAAGAATTTGCTTTAAACCATATATGCTAATTAGCACGTTTAGCCGGAGCTTGTTTCTCAAAACACCAGTCCCTGGAGGGTAATCAGAAAAACTGTCAGCAATCTTTCTGCTGGATGTAAAGTTTTGTTTGTGTCGCTGCATCCCTTGAGCACACAGTGCTGTCCCACCGTCAAGTTTATTATCATATCATTACACTGTTCGTGATTTCTAAAGTTTGAACATATTTTGGCCTCTCATGGTCAAATAAACTGAATGCTCATAAAAATGCATGTTGTGTGTCTCTTTTGTTAGAGTAGAATAATGAAATAGCTAAAGGGGTGCCGTTGTTAATCTGTAAGAATACATTTTTTATCGTAGACTGACTACATTAGCACAGACTGGGAACAACTGAGAATTTAAAAGAATTATGCAGTCAGTGGCTATAATGTCGGAAGTATTGTTTATTCAGAGATTGGAAAGGACAAGCCAATTTATGTCAACTTGCCAACACATTGTTATTTTTTTCATTCATTACATTTACTGTGGGAATACAAAAATTTATGAATAAAATCATGGAGGTTCTGAAACTTTTTTTACTGTCACAAAAGATTGAGAAACAGATAAATGACAAAAGAAGAAGAAACTTCTGCTTGTTAGACAATAAAAAACACCTCGATGTTCAAGCACATTTACAACCATAACGGATATAGATTTGTATGCACTCGTTTCATTTACCTCATTTGTCATTTAAATTCACTGAACACAAACAGTGAGCGTTTTCCACATCAACTGAATCAACTATCGGGTGAAAAGCAGCATCATCCCTCGTATGATAATAATGAAATGGAGGTGTTACAGAGAGCTGTCAGTGTTCCTTGCACACAAGCCTGCATATTGAATGTTTTTTGTCGTGCAAATTAGATTTAATTTGATATTCTGTTTTCCTTTCCTTAAATCAAAGTTCAATTTACTAAATTTAACATCTATTTATTGATTTGAATCCCATACACACAAGGACCAGAATTTAGATTGAATTAGTAAAATAATATTGAACTTTTTCCCACATACAGAATCAACAGTCTTCATACCATCAGCTGTATACAACATAGAGGAGGATGTTGGTGAGCTGCTTATTCCTGTTCGCAGAAGCGGAGATGTTAGTCAAGAGCTCATGGTCATATGCTACACCCAGCAAGGTAACACAAAAAACTCTACAAGGTTGACAGATCTCAGTACCTTCTAATTATTTTTTTGTTAAGATCTTACTAAGGCTTAATTTGTCTGACTGGCATATTCAAAGCAGATGATGAAGGTTGTCATATTGAAAAAAACAAGTGTTAATTACTTCTGGTCTAGTCTTGTCAGTTCTATATCTAAAAGCGCTACATTATCACACATCAGAGCCAGGTGTAAGTTTTCACAAAGGAAAATAATTGATGCATGTGAAAAAAAATTAAGCGCATCCATTTAATCAACTTCTTGAATTGTTAAAAAAGCTATTTTTTTTAAACAAACTTGTTAATGAAGTGACATTTGCAAAATTAGAAAAAATAACAGGGAGTTTTTAGTCTGTATTGTGTTCTGTAAGGTTTGACCATTAACCTCCTGTAATGTCATTTCATGCTCCTTCAGTGTCAGCCACAGGCACTGTCCCCACCACGGTGCTGTCTTACTCCGATTATATATCCAGGCCTGAGGACCACCACAGCATCCTGCGCTTTGACAAAGGGGAGATAGAGAAGTCCTGCCGGGTTGTGATCATTGATGACTCATTGTATGAGGATGAGGAAAGTTTCAATGTCACCCTCAGCATGCCCATGGGGGGCCGCCTGGGCTCAGAATTCCCCACTGCCAGAATAATAATCATTCCGGATATGGATGACGGTAAGAAGCTGTTACACTGATTGTAAGTGTGCAATGGCACGCAATCAGGCTAAAAAATTATAAGCCTTTGATTGTTGTTTTACATTTTAATATTTTGTGCATATCTACCTGTATTTCTGATTTAAATAATCAGAAAGGCTAAATTTGTCTCTTTCAGAGGCTTTTACAAAAATTGAAGTTTAAAAGTCGGTGCCATAAGTAAATTTTTGTAATAGTATAGGCTAGTGTGCACATAACACATTGGTTTGAAAAGGAACTGTGGACTTTGGTTTATATCTTTCTTTTTTTTCTTTTTTTTTTTACCTCTCATGCACCATGTTCCGGAGTCAAAAGTGTGCAGCCCTCCTTCCTGAAGTCAAAGAATTTATCTCTTATCTATAGGATCAGACCGAAGGCCGGATAGTCTCCCATGTCTTCCTGACGCCTCTTTGTTCCCCAACACCTGACGACCTCTCCTCACTCCCCTATCGCTCTGACAATCTCTAGAAGCACTGCTGCAAAGTAAAGGCTCTGCAATTGCAGGCGCTGAAAAACCTGGCATGATTACAAACTGCATTTTTCCCCCTAAAATTTAAAATGTGTGCACTGCTAAATAATTAAAGTGATAATGCAATATGGAATATGTTCTGATTGTAAAGTGAGTCAGGGAGTCTCGATCACTCGTAAATTACTTTGCCACCTTAGTATTCCAACATCCTGATTAAAGTCTGGTAAAATGTTTATTTAATAGTAATAAAAGCTGATTAAAATCTATATGCGCTTAGAAATATATTAATACTCCCAGTTGTATCATTCTTCTCTTGTATTTAAGATTGTGACCAAAATCACAGTAATCACAAGTATCAAGCCATGTAATTTTCTCCTTCTGTTCACGTGGGATGTGAGATAAATCCACTTTACGTATTAACTTTACCTGCATCCGGATGAAGGAAATTGCATTTGCTGAATCTTAAATCTGAGTCTTGTGTAATATGAGAATGACCACAGGGCTTTTTGACCCCTGCTGGTGCTGAACAGCTGCCTAAACAGCTGCTTAGACTCAATCAGCTCTTAAAACTTTGAGCTTTTTTTTTTTTTAACAAGTAATTCATTTTCCATTGCAGCTAAAATTGTATTGCAATGTTGTTCATTAAAAATCCTAATAGCTAAAGTCACCATGAACATGGGAGACACTACCGATGTTTTACACCATGTCTGTCATTTGCAAATAAAAATATTATTGAGGATGTTATAAGAGATAAAAAGCATCTGATAAAAAATAAGCCTGTCTAAGATTTAGTCTGGAAGTAGTCTCAGAAAAACATAAGATTAATGATTAATGGTTAAAAAAATACAATCTTTTGCTTCTTTTACCAATAAATAGCATGTTCATCTTTTTTGCGTTACTGTATTTTTACAGTCGGTGTGGGGAGAAATTTGATATTTGTTTTATGGAGAGTCTGTTTTTTGTGTTTTATAAGCATTCCTTTTTATAGGTTAAAAGATCCATTCATTATATAATACATTTAGACGTATTTTCACTCAACAAGATTTCCAGGTTTGCAATGATTTCATGACAGATGATTTGTGTTTTGCTACTGAAAGAACTCAGCATGAATGAAACTCAAGTTTTTCAGATATAACTGTAATAATTCTACAAGTCAATTACATTTTTGGTGCAGTTAAGTTTTTGACTCAGTCAAAATCTCACATATGCAAGCTTTCATATCACACCCATCTCATGAAAAAACAGTTTACTTGATGCATTTACTAAAATATAAACACAAGGTGATACATGTGATACATGGAAAGGAGGTGTAGCAGGACCTCAAAAGTCAAACTGAAAGGTTTGTTGCTGGATGCTGGCAGTATGAGGTGGTATAGTGGTTATTATCATCTCACAGTAAAAAGTGTCAGGGTTCAAACCTGCTGGCTGTCTAGGGTTGTGTGGTTTTTTTTTTTTTCATAATTTACCACATTTCTTTTCTCTAAATGCATACTTAATTAGTCATTGGAATGAATGGTAATCTTTATTCCTTAAGATGGAATTGCATCCTTCTCAGAGATGGTCCCAATCCCACATGGCCCTGGTCAGGATGACACGGATACAGAAAATGGAAAGATGCTATCTGCACTCCCAAATAAATAAAACATGAAGAGGAGACTTGAAATAATGTCAAATTTCATGTCTCCCTGAAGCGGGTGATAATGAAACACTTGATCTCTGATGCTGAGATAAACAGTGAGTAGCTGTGAGAAAAGTCAGATTGGTCATGTATCTGAAAGAAAAGGGAGCCAGCAGGAAATTCATTCCCACTTTTAGCTCAGCTGTTCTGGTTAAATTCAATGATGTTACTCAGGTTTTGTTGCTTAAGTACACATAGAGCATTAAAACAAATGGGGGCATCACATCTTTCTTTGTCATCCCTCTTTAAGAATAGCTGTCAGCTGCTGTGCTGTGCCTGAGTTTGTGCCGGGTAAAGCACCTGGCCCCCGCCTGAGATGTCTACACTGGCATTCCCCAGGAGGCTTTTCAGCTCCTTTGCAGAATTTTTTAGACTCAAACAGTTCTTCAAATGCATGGAAATGATTGCAAAAAGATTTATTTTGTAACAAAGCTAACCAGAGTAATATTATAAGATTAGATGCAGATTAATTATGTATGCACTCTTTGCTCCTTCCTGCACAGTCTTTGCTAGCTATTAAAAAATAATCATGTTAGAGGAGATTTTATTGCATCTGACAGTTCATTGGATACTAAATGCTAAAGGTCTTCATGTTTTCTTCCAACATAAACTGAAGTGTTTCCTCTAACTGGACACAGAAATTGATATGGCAGATTTTTAGAGAGGATTGTCAACTAGATACTTCCAGAAAGTGTGGCACATTCCCACTTGGTCTGGAGGAAATTTACTCAATTTACTACCGCGCCAAACAGCTCATTTTCACCCATATTGTGATTTCCAGCATGTTATTGTGCTACGTTTATTTTATTTACACTGTTAAATTCACTGTTGGTAAAAACATACCTTAGCATTTTTTATATTATTTTTTAAAGATATACCTTGTTACAGTCCTCTATCTCGCAGTGGTAAATAACTATTTTAAAAGTTCCCTTTTCCACAATTTCCTTCAGATCACTCCCAAAATTGAAAGGAATCTAATTTAGACCAAGATCCATTGTCAAAGAAAAACATACAAAAATTCACCCAGTAGGTTTTTGCGTAAACAAACATACAAACAGATAAACGCAGACAAGGGCATAATTGGTGGAAATGATAATGATGAAATGAGCGAAGTCGATTGATGTTTAGTTTTAACTTATAAGTTTAATGAAAACAATTAGTTATCAAGAACATTAACATCAGATTAAATTTGGACTTTTATAGTTTATTTATTATGTCCTAATCCATGGCTCGTATTCCAGGACTTTTTACTAGGAACTACTAGACTGTAAAGAGTAAAAAACAAAGATAAAATATGTAGATATGAATGTTGGTTAATTAGTGTTATTAATTAGCAGATAAACTCTTTTTTGTTGTTTTTTAATTGAATCACACATTTTAATACTCACACTCAAGGCACAACAGATAAGCTTGTGCATGTCTTTTTGTCTGGCTCTCTAAATCAGAACAATGCTTCCATTTAATCTTGTTGCTGCTCCATAAAGTTTACAAGCTGTTCATGAGTTTTACATTATCTTAAACAGCTGCAATCCTTAAAATACCTGCTATTTTCTCCATAGCAGACCGTCAAGCTGCCACATCCCTACAATTTCCACTTTGCTTTCTGGCTGCAATGGGTTTGAAGTAACGTGTCCTCTCTTGCAGAGGTAATTGCTGTTTGATATTGACTCTGCATCCGGGAAATATTTTAGTGGTTTGAAGCGAAAGACAAGAGAATGCTTGTACATCAGGACTCGACTGGTGTGTTTATAGTCTTGTGTCACTTGCCTGTAAATTTCACTCTGGCTTTAAAGGTATGATTATAAGCAGCTGTAAAGACGGGGCAGCCTGAATTGAGGGGAAACTCACCAACACTGTCATTATGTCTCACCTGGATTCCCACTCACTCTGATATTAACAGATGTCTTCAACACTAAAACAAAGAAGTGTTAACTTGGAACATAAGTCTTAAAATGTAGGAAAATGGAAATGCTACTGTCATGGAGGTTACATGATTTTTTTTTTTACTTTGTAGGAGAGAAAATAGCCTGTCATGCAGTGGGCAGAAAGCATTTGCCAGGGCTGAACTGAATCCCACCATTAGTGCAGCCACACTCAGCACTGCGGGAATGTCATGTAAAGTTCAAGTGAAATCAAGCCGTCAGTGGGAGTTTAATAGCTCCCTGGGGACGCCGGTGTCTTTGCTCATGTCTACTTTTCTATTTTATATTTACAAATATAAACATAAAAGGTATTTTCATTTTTACATTTTTATTTTAGTGCATTGTAAAAGAAAGAGAGCAACATAAGTGCCAGATGACGGTTTTCTTTCCCTGTGAAAGTTAATATTAGGCCTGCACAGGGGTGTGATTGTTAGCACTGTTGCCTCATAGCGAGATGGTTTGGGCTGCTTTTCGTTGGAGCATCTCTATGTGGAGTTTGTGAGTTTGAGTACTCCCTGAACTTTTCCCCAATAACAGCCTCCAGTGATTGGAATACGTGAGCATAGAACATGGATGGAAGTTATAATTTATATAGGCACAAGTTAAATGAGTAAAGGTAAAGAATCTGATTGTGCAGAAAGGAAAATGCAAGAGGTGCATTAATAAATCCCTGCTTTTGCTGATTTGATAAATGGAAATGTGCATTATACAACTTTACCATTATACACTTACATCCACATAACCGTAAATATACTTTGTGGCGTCAAAGACTGCTGTTGATGTGACAGAGCCAGTGGTTTAACTTTCAGTTAATGGGCTTAAGGACTTTGAAGCTCTCTGTTTGCCAGCTGCACACCTTATCTGATTACTGGACTAGTACAACAGAGCCTGAGTTGCTGGCTGCCTACCTCAGCCTTGTAGATCTGATTACTCCTCCAGGTAGGGACTCAGTGCAGGCAGCCAAAACCATCTTTGTTTAGTTTAGCATCTTTGTTTGGTGGGGAGAAATTCTGGCAGCTGCAGGCCTCTTGGTGCACCACTTATTGTCCCAGCCATCCTCTTATGACAGATTAAAGCGCTAAAGTTTCTGCCCCTTGGTTGAACTTAAGAAAAGTGCTATTTCAACTTCATGCAGTATGGCTTTGTTGAGAATTACAAACCCCAAGAATTTGCATAAAGGTTTTTTTTCCCTTGTAGAGCTTGTACTTTTTTATGGTACCAAGCTGTTAAAGCAGACAGAACTGAAATATGCACTGTTATCGCAAGAGTCAAATTACTTTTTGAATCAGAATTATTAAATAGTGTGTGATAATAAACAATGTTTTTTTTCTTTTCAGTATTTATGTCTAACCACACTTTTGGCTAATGATTAATTATCGTTTCCGTGTTTTTGTTGGTCCCTGTTTTTTGGTTTCACCCGATAACACAAACTTCAGAATGGATTTGTTTATGTGTATTTATCTCTCGGTACCATATTTTCCATTTTGTGCAATGCTGTATGATAAGAAAACAGCTAAGCACTGTCTCATAGGTGATGATATCCATTGTCATGGAAACAACAACTGTGCCTATGGCCATCACCATTCACTTGATTAATTCACATTCACATATTCAGTCCTGCAGCTTATAATAATAAGCCATCAGGTATCACAATGAGTTTTTTGTTATGTGAATCCAGGTTTTTAGAAGTCAATGATGTTAAACACCCCTTTCAGAAACAGCATAATGTGTTGAACATATTTGAACAAGGAAAAGGTTATTTTTGGGTTAAATATGTCAATGGGTGAATTTGGCTGGGGTGGAATCTTAGCTCTTAGAAACACTAATTGCAGTCAGGCAGGCCCTGGCTGGCACTTCGAACTTTAAATCTCCTAGATCTCCTGTCAGCCTCCTGTCTGCCTCTTAGACCCGTCACTATCAAAGTCAGCTCCACCATCAGGCTCATCCAGAATAGAACCAGAAAATCCCATTTTGCTTGGGGCTTGTTTTTTGTCTATTAATTCCTGTTGCAGTTCTAGAAATACCCCAAAAACATTATGCCAGGAAGTTAGAAAGTACTTTTTGAGGAAGAAAATTACAGTGCTGACTACCTGCTGCTGAGTCCATGGAAATGATTCTTCAGCTTTCCTGTAATTACAGATAATCTGAAAGAGTATGGTAGCTATTAAAGATTCAACTCTGCAATTACGTCAAGCATTTAAATTTCCTGTTGTGTATTACAAATGTCATCCTCCTATGTTCTTCATCTGTTTTTCTCTCTCTGTTGTTGTTTTTTCCCCTCAGATCCAGTTTTCTACTTTGACAACACAGAATATCACGTGGATGAGAGTGATGGCTTTGTTGAGGTGAAGGTGTGGAGGACAGGGACTGATCTTTCTAAAGGAGGAACTGTCACAGTGCGCTCCAAAAAGACAGATCCTGTCTCAGCTGAGGGTACAGCTCCATCATAAACATACTTCTCTCACAGCACATGCTTAGATAAATGTAAACCGCACAAGACAAAAAGCTTAAGTAATCATCCTGCCAGGCTTTGTATTCCTGAGCTCAACTGTGGAAGATTTCCACAATGGATATGTTGAGTGGATGACCTGGGGAATGTAAACATTCTTTTAGCTTGGAGGAAGAGAAGCAATGACTTCTCAGCTGAGATCTTGTCACATAAGCACTAGATTGACACAATATTTTAACATTGATGGTACTCTGACTGCAGATAAAGTTTGAGGAATGCATACTAATTATTCTGTATGTTGGCAAGCTCTTGGGACTCTAAGACTTACCGTTTCCTCAAGCCTTGCCTACAGCTTTTATTATCTCCTGCCCCCAGGCAATCATCTCCTCTTCCCCAGATTCTTTCTCTTCTGCCTGTGCTTCTTCTCCTGCCTGTGCTTCAAATGCAATAGCAACTAATCATATGCAGCATGATAAAAATCCAACTTCACATATATCTGGGTCATAAATACGTGAGAAGGCCTTCAGGCGAAGGTTGAGCTCCCAATTCAAAGACTTTTCAAAGAATGCTAAATGAAGAATCTGTTTGTGCTCAGGGAAATGTCCAGCCTCTTTCTGTGCTGCTTTAATCATAAAACAATCCCGATTTTTCATATGGGCATCTACTATGTGATTAAATATTTTGTCAGCACACAGGTTATGACTTTTTATCTCGCTCACTGCATGACATTCACGTATCATTTGTGAAGTAACATGAAAACTCCTGTCAAAGTATGATCAAGCTTTTTAATCTTTAGAGGATTGTAGCCACAACTTCCCATAAACACTTTTTTGAAATACATTAATTCAAACATGCCTGACATATATTTCGTTATGGGACAGCTGGTGTGGATTATGTGGGGATCAGCCGGAATTTGGACTTTGCGCCGGGGGTCACAATGCAAATGTTTCGCGTGACCATCCTGGATGATCTTGGCCAGCCGGTACTGGAGGGCCCAGAAACGTTTGAACTGGTGCTACGGATGCCAATGAATGGGATCCTTGGAGAGCCAAGCAGAACTACCATCTTCATCAATGACTCCGTTTCTGACTGTGAGTTAAAACACTTTGGTGTATTTAAATGATTAAATGGTTCCTCCGTGTTTATTCCTAACTTTTGGTTTTTGAACATAATTTTGTTCCAGTGCCAAAAGTGCAGTTTCGTGACGCCGTGTATGTGGGCAATGAAAACTCAGGAAAGATCTCAGCTACTGTTTACCGTAGTGGTGATATCAGCTACAAGTCTACAGTGCGCTGTTACAGCAGACAGAGCACAGCCCAAGTCATGATGGATTTCGTTGAGAGGCCCAACACAGATGCTTCCATCATTACTTTCTTTCGAGGTGTTGTGACAAAATCTTACACGTCCCTTTGGTTGGTTTGTGATTCCTTCCCTGTGGAAGGACCGTATTCCTGTATAAGTTTTAAAATAGTTTCTATTTTTAGGAGAGGTTGAAAAACCATGTGTACTGGTGCTGGTTGATGACTCCGAACATGAGGAGGACGAAGAACTCCGTCTTGTGCTGGGAAGCGCGAAGAGTGAATCCCTATTTGGAGCATCTGTTGGGAAGCAGAATGAAACACTCATCAAGATAAAAGATGACGGAGACAGTGAGAATACTCTGCATTTCGTCATTTAAAATAGCTGTGCTTAATGTCATCAAATGTGATCAGACCTGCTAGATAACCATGGTGTTAGCAGAGTCAGAGTGGGACCTGTACCAGCTATAATACAGTATGTAGGGTTTTTGCAGTGTTACAGTTCATCAGCATGATAAAATGGTGCAACATGCTTTCACAGGGCCTGTCATTAGTTTTGGAAATCCTAGGTTCAATGTGAATGAGCCAAAAGAAAATGGGGAAGTCTTTGTAGTGAAGATTCCAATATTACGTGTTGGAGACACCTCCAAGGTCTCTATTGTTCGAGTACACACCAAAGATGGATCTGCTACTTCTGGAGAGGACTACCATCCCATATCAGAGGGTAAACAGTACCAGTCTCCTTTATTAGACCACTGACCACCTGAAATTTACTGAAAACAAAGTTAACTGAGAAATTTATATCTCCTTTCTCTCTGCAGAAATTGTGTTCAAACAGGGTGATACGGAGCATTATGTGGAGGTAGAAATTTTATATGACGGTGTCAGAGAAATGAGAGAAGCCTTCACTGTCCACCTGAAGCCTGATGAAAACATGGTAGCAGAAACAAAGGTCTATATTAAACCTTTCTGTATATAATTTACCTTTCAGTTGTGTAAAGATCTTGGACCAGGCTGTACTGGAAGAAATTTTGTTGTGCTGAGTGGCATTGGCTCAATGACAAATAAAGCAATTCAATTCAATTCAATTCAATTCAATAACTTGCAGGATGTTGCATTATAAACAAGTTTGATCCCATTTAACACGTTCTTAATTGTGCTTGTTTATCAATCAATAGGTGAACAAAGCCATCATTTATATTGAGGAAACCAACAGCATGGCAGATGTGACATTTCCCTCCGTGCCCAGAGTGGTTTCTTTGTTTCATTATGACAACATCAACAGAGCTATGAACTCTCTGCCTATCGCTGGATACCCTGTCATTTGCGTCACTGTAAGTTTTAACAAATAAACAAAAGGTCCAACCAATAAATTTTTCTTTCTTATCTGTTATCAGTGAATAAATACATTAAAAAAAAGCTTTTTGTGACATATTTTAAGTTTGAATCAAGTAAAGGAATGTAGCATATGTCCACACATTGATTTACAATTTGTTCTTTTTAAAGGTTATTATTAACAGTTATAACTTTGGTTTTGTATGTATTTTACTCATACCTGTATTTGCTCTTCTCCAGGCTTGTAACCCCAAGTATCCTGACTATGATAAAACAGGCTCCATCTGTATAAGCGAGTCAATCAACAACACACTTACTCGATATCGTTGGCTTGTTAGCGCCCCCACTGGCCCAGATGGTGTCACCAGCCCCATGAGAGAAATTGACTTTGACACTTTCTTCACCTCCTCAAAGCTCATAACTTTGGACTCAGTCTATTTCCAGGCTGGCTCCAGAGTCCAGTGTGCTGCAAGGGCTGTGAACTCTAATGGGGATGAAGGGCTAGAACTCGCTAGCCCCATAGTGTCAATCAGCACTGAAGAGGGTGAGCTTATCCCATGTTCTCAATTCAACTCTTTTCTCCGTGCTGTGAAAATTGCACAGTATATCCATAGCTGCTGAGTTGTAGTTTTTTCTCCTCCACTACAGTTGTGTTTGCACTTTTTCTAACTGAAAACTGAATTTGTATCCTTTGTTTTTGGGTGTGATTGCAGGAATGTGTCAGCCTCGTGTTGCAGGCACAGTGGGCGCCGAGCCCTTCTCTGCCAAGTTGCGATACAGTGGAACGGAGGACTCAGACCACCCAAACCTCATCAAATTAATTGTCACCATGCCTCATATTGATGGTGAGATTTAAAGTTTTGAATACTTTTTTTCTCATATAGAGGCAGGTTGGTCATTTCAAAGCTCTCCCAGTTTTGCAATCCTTAATGTTGGTTCCATATGCCACTAAAACATTGCTAGTCACCTAAACTCTTGCAATAAAAAGGTACTTTTGTTGCTGGATTATTTGTTGTTAATATAACACTCCATTTCCATTGTGTGTCTGTATTCTCTTACAGGGATGTTGCCTGTAGTGTCGACACGACCTTTGTCTAACTTTGAATTCACTCTGAGCCCTGACGGCACTCGCGTTGGCCATCATCGCTGCTCCAATTTGTTAGACTACACTGAGGTCAAGACTCGTCATGGCTTTCTTACTGACGCCACAAAGAATCCTGAAGTGATCGGAGAGACTGCGCCTTACCAATATAGCACATCCCTCAGGGGATCTAATGCATTGCGATTCTATAGAAACCTCAACTTGGAGGCTTGTTTGTGGGAATTCACAAGCTTCTACGACATGTCTGAGCTGCTCAGTGACTGTGGAGGCACCATTGGTACTGATGGACAGGTAAACAGCTCTACCTTTGAGCCTCAGTTCACCTTTGGCTCCTTAATTTATCTGCAGACACAAGGTCCCACAATTCAGTTAAAAGAAAAGCCATTTACCCCCCGCCCCCCGCCATAAGAACATATACTGAGCAGTTATTGCCACTTCAAAATATAAAGTGTTGCCTTATTCCAGTCTTAATTAATCATTAACAGCCATTTTAAACTTCACTTACCTACCTACATGTTTTTTTTCTTGAATGCTTCTAAAGTAAATACTAGCCTGTAAAGAAGTAATTGTCTCTAGACGCATATTAACCTCTCCAGTAATGTCTAACCCAGCACCTGGTCACTTTAGTTCCTGGGAGGACACATTATTTGTCTTGTCAAAGAGTCGATAGCGAGCAACCTAATAAAAATCCCTACTGGTCTTTTTTGCTCTATGTACCATGTGCTCTTTGCAGCAGCAGATGTTATACAAAGTGCTGGAGGGAGGGAATGTCTCGCCCCCTGGCACCCATACCGTACAGCCTTCAACATTTGCATTCACCTTGGCAACTTGCTCTTAGTTCACATTGAGTTAATTAAGGCAGAAAGTTGATAAAGAAAGTCCAGAAGAATGTAGGAGAGTCCTCATTGGAGAAATTTTAACTGCAATCCCTGTTGAGGATTATTAATTCCAGCCCTGAAGCACAAGCAAATACATTTTGACTTCTTGTGCCTGTAAGTGGGTATATTGGGTTTCCGTTTTACTGTGAGATTCTCATTTTACATAGCTCTAGGTTTGTTTATTAACAAAGGCATCACCCAGGTGATAGTAGCCTTTCTCAACAAGTGGAACTTTGTTGCTTGTAACCACATAACGTGAACATGAATGTAGCAATAATAAACTTGTCTTGACAAGTAAGCAGTCTGCTGCTAGTACTACCATCTCTACCTGTAGTACTGCCTTGAGGTCTACAGTCAAGTAATACGTTATCTGTCAGAATAAATAGATGAACATCTTGGCATGTTTTTCTTCACTGATTAGTGACCACAGAGATATTTTGACCAAAGAAAACCATTATTAGTAACAAGTTATTATGTATTTTCAAGAGAAATATGATATATATTTAACTTCTTTTTGTTTGATCAAATGATGGTAGTTTATATAATACACACAGTGAGGCAGAATTAGCAGAGAAAGGATCAACCTTTGTTTGTCAGTGCCCTGTGACCCAAGGACTCCTCTAAATAGTCAAGCAGGTTGATTGGAGAAACTCAGTGGAGGCTGGGGCCAGTGTCATGTCATGGTGCAGAGCTTAGTGACCAGCTTAACGGGACCACGGGAATCTATTAAAGCCCAGCAGGATGTGTCAGAAGACCATTCAGCAAATCATTTGCCTGGGCTCTTACTGCCCAGAGGCAAAAGCACATCTCCGCACGCACACAAAGCTAGCGCAGGCAGGTACCTCTCACAGGTCAAAGGAAAGAGCAGATACCAAAGAATGCTCTCTCTAAGGACTTTGGCCATTTCGAGATAATCTTTTGGAGAATGGAATGTTTAACATAAGAGCTGCACGTAAGTATGTGTGGTGAATAAGAAAAAAATCCAGGACTTTATCTCTAAGCGAATTCCTACTAAGCCATAAGTAGAATCCATTGAATGTCTCAGCTATTGATCATTCAGTGAACAAGATGATACCTGCTAAGGAAAAACATGGCATAAGTTCCCAGTAAACTGTCATTTAAGCTGTCTAAAGCTTGTTTTGAAAGGCTTCATAAATCCACCTTAATGAAGCGCTATTCAGAACAGAACATGAGCAAATGAAGTTTCTATTGAGCTGTTTCTCACTGCAGGTGCTGAATCTCATCCAATCGTTTTTGACCCTTCGAGTCCCGCTACACGTATCATACGTGTTTCACTCGCCTGTGGGAGCAGGAGGATGGCAGCACTTTGACTTGCAGTCAGAACTGAGGCTCACGTTTGTGTACGACACTGCCATCTTGTGGAGGGATGGTATTGGCAGCCCACCAGAGAATGAACTACAAGGCAAGATTTAAGCAGTGGTTTGGCTGTAGCTCTGTTGCATGTCACCAAATGGATTATTTAAACTGGTACTGCATGCTAATTTAAACTGGTATAACACTGTTTTTGCAGGCGCCCTTTACCCAACCAGCATGCGTATAAACGGCGAGGGACAGCTAGTAGTCAACTTCCGCACTGAGGCTCGATTTAGAGGCCTGTTTGTGTTTGCACACCCAGGTATAAATGTGTAAATAGTGTTGCTTTGTACTTTTATATCTGCTTGCACTTAGATTTAATAGTTGTCAACTGATGCTTTGTTTCCATCAGCTTCCTCCCTCACTTCCATGGTTATGTGTCCGGACCATCCTGGTTTGACCTTTAACCTCAGCCTTGTGAGGAGTGAGCTGACCTATAACCAACCTGTCCAACAATGGAACTTCATCTCTGACTTTGCTGTAAGCAGAGCGATCAGATTGTTTTAGTAGTGCTTGTTTCTTTTGTCTTCTTAACTTATCATCCCTTCTAAATTTAATTTCCTAATTCAGGTGCGTGACTATTCGGGCTTGTATACAGTGAAACTGATCCCGTGCACGTCTCCTTTAAGCTTGGAGTACACCATCCCTCCTGTTTGCAATCCTCGAGAGCCTCTCACCTTTGACCTGGATATCCGCTTTCAGCAGGTAAGTTACTCTTGTCTAAAATAAGGACTATTTAAGTTGTAATGAAGCATGCTCATCAATCTGTTTAGGTGATGCCCTGAAACAGTCTGGGCAACCATGATAGAAAAACGTCATTTTATTCTAAACCAGGGACGTCAGGCACTGGTCGTCATCAGTCACTGTCCTGCAGGTTTTAGATGTTTCCCTGTTTAACACACTTTGTCTAAATCAACAGGTTTTTGATGAGGTTGTGCAGAACTTGACGACAAAAAACATTTAATTGAATCAGATGTGTTGGCAAAGAGAAGAATCTAAAATCTACATTACTGTCCTAAACCATGTGACTGGAGCTGACTTTCAAAACATCTGCATGGAATTCTATAAATAAACAACTGTTCTCATATAGTTAATTACTGTGGAGGAAGATCAAGTATGCTGCAAATCTGAAGTAAACTAATGTAATCATGCAGTGAACACATAGCAAAGAAAGGATGCTGAAGTTGTAAATTGCAGGACGAGAAAGAGCATTTAGCTATAATAGCTTTTATTGCAACATTTTCCTTTTAGTCCAACTAGTTACTTTACATTTAATCTGTCCTCACAAAAATATAGCTAATCTAGGCTCATAGTAAAAATGACCAGATTAATTCCCATGAATCCCGTATTTCCCATCTAAATGACTCCAAACTTGAATGTTTTTAAATGCAATTTGAATATTCCTACTCCACAAACAGTTCATCACATATTTTACTTTGCTTTATCATTAGACACACTGTATCCTTATTATGTTCTTTCTTTGGTGTATTTTTAGGTTAGCGACCCAGTAGCTGCAGAGTTCAGTCTGAACACACAAATGATTTTACTCTCAAAAAGGACGCTCTGGCTCTCTGACGGCTCTTTGGGCTTTGGACAGGACAGCGACACTGCTTTCTCACAAGGTAACGGATTAACTTTCAGTCAGCTACCCATGAAAATGGTGTGAACTATTCAAAGCCTGAAAATTTAACGAACAGATGGCTGCATTTTTTCATTGCTCATCCTTGTGGAATTCTCTCGCTTCATAAAGAAATCTTCCCAAATTTGTTTTTGTCATTTTGAGATCAGACCCCATTCTTTGCTGACTTAATGAATGAATTAAAAGGAAAACTACGCTTTTGTGAAGTTCCATTTTCAATACTTTAACATAATTTCTCCAGAAAAACCAATTATTTGAGAGCAAGACTTTGACACACAGACTTTAGACAAAGTGGGAATCAAAAACAAGACCCACCAATCAGAAGTCGGCTGTACTACACCTGCGCCACTGCCGCCCCATAGATATTCTGAATATCAGTTATGTTTTGCAGTAATGAAACTGAATTTGTCTTTCATTAGGCGATACAGTTTACGGCAGAGTGATGGTGGATCCAGTGCAGAACTTGGGCGACTCCTTTATTTGCAATATAGAGAAGGTGTTCCTTTGTACTGGAGCTGATGGATATGTCCCCAAATACAACCCCAGCAACTTTGAGTTTGGCTGTTTGGCTGATGCTCCTTCACTACTCTATAGATTCAAGATTATTGTAAGTGAGAAAAAGATGTCATATCATGTTTCATGTTACTTTTTGCCAGTTTGTACCTCAGGAATCTTATATTTGGGATTTTGTCCCTGCAGGATAAAGCCCAGCCAGAGACCCAGGCTGGCTCATTTGGAAATGTAGCCTTTAATGCCTTGCTGGCAGTGGATGATCCCAGTGCTCTATCTTTGGTTAGACAACCTGGATCAGATGGTTTCAGAATGGATTCTGCAGCTCTCTTCCAGGTCAGAATAAAGGCAAAGTAAAGCAAATGAAGTCTACACCTTTGAACATTGCATGCTCTTTTATTTGACCAATTCTTCAACGCTTTCCTGTGTTTTTATGGTTATTTTATTTTACAACCTAATGCATCCTTGTCACGTTTATTATACTGGTGTGATGTTCTTTTAAGTAGTGGGCAAGTAAACATAAAAATCTGAGTCACATTTTAACTACAAGGTTTTTTTTTTTCTAACTGACATTTTTCTTTTTAACAACCTGAGATTAAAAAATCACTGACTAGACAGTTTCTGTGCCCTTGTGGTAAATTGAACAATCACTATGTGGCCTCTGATAACAGAGACGATTATGACTCATAGTTTTGACCTTTTTTTTTCCTCTAAATTGCTTTTCCTAGACAGTGTCTGAGTTTCTTGCCCTGTAATAAAACTTTAACTATATAAAGATTGGAGATATGTGTTTGACATGATGCCATTTTGATTTTAATTCAACTGTAATTCTATGAGTGCACAATAGAACAGTTTTATGTTAATGATATAAGAAGGCATTTGATTAAGTATTTTTATTCCATTAACAAATTTGTATCCATAAATAAAATTAATTGCTGATCTGCCTCAATCTAAATATATGCTTTCTGAAAAGGATTTTTCTTTCATCTTCAGTGTTGTAGCACTTCGTTGTGCATATAACGTTAAAAGGCCGCAAGCGTCCCCACAGGCAGGTGTTCTCTGCCACATGAAAAATGTTATTTAACAGCAGCACTGGTTTTTCTTTCATTACTTATCAGTGTCACCAGGAGGCCATGTGGATAACTTGTTTCTGTGATAGTGATAAAACATCTATCAATCTTTGCTCATAGTGGTCATAGGGAAGCCGGAGTTGTACACCTTTAATAAGTGTTTATTTTATTTTATTTTATTTTATTTTATTTTATTTTATTTTATTTTATTTTATTTTATTTTATTTTATTTTATTT
>JBAMHX010000010.1:9375374-9398624 GCA_037177515.1 Pseudomugil tenellus | reverse complement strand
ATTTTATTTTATTTTATTTTATTTTATTTTATTTTATTTTATTTTATTTTATTTTATTTTATTTTATTTTATTTTGTGTTGTTGTTATGTTCTCATTCTGTAAGACAAAATCCCAGATAGATGGTAAGTACGGCACCCATGTGGTTGATGAAAAGCTCTTCCTTAAAATAAAACGGTTTACTCTTTCATGGAAGGAAAAAACCAAGAATGCACCGTGAAGAAAAGGAAAATGAAAGATTAACCCTGTGATCTAATTTGTTTCTCTTGCCAGGTGGCTGCAGGGAGAGAATGGTACATACACGCCATCTACACTGTCCGTTCCAAGGACAATGCTAACCGTGGTATTGGGAAGAGAAGCCTGGAATATCACATGATAAGTCAACAAACAAATTCTTTGCCAAAGAGTCAAAGTCGCACCAGAAGATCAGCCAGTGATGTGGACAGTATCGAGGAAATTGGGGTGAGCAATAACCGTGGCACTAACATTTTGCACATCACACTGGACCGAAATAACCAGCGTAAAACAAGTCCGGAGAGGAAGATCTTCACCAAAGGAAACATCGCTCGTGAACTTAACCAGAGAGACAGTGATGACAACCTTGTGTTGATCATTGGCATCTTTGTTGGATTGCTCCTCACTGTGCTCCTCATCGTTGTATTGATATTACTAGTACGGTCTAAACGAGAGAAGAAAGAAGAACCCAAGCTCTCCAGCAGTGCAGAGCCCATGATGACGCGAGGCCTCAGCAACAGTGACAGTTCAGAGGTCTAACCGACTGAGACATTTAGTTGTATTTTTTTTTTCTTTTTTTTTTTTTTGCAAGTGCCTCACATTTTGCTAAAAAAGAATGGGCTGAAGCAACACGAACTACAAGAGCTTTGATTCTTTTACGAAAACTACTTGAAATACTTCATCACTTCCACAGCCAGGAAGTGGTCTGGACACTAAGTAGGAGTGTTGGTAGCTGTTTCTAGGTACTCATCAAGTTCTCTAACTCATTTATTGTGATGGACAGACTTCGGATGCCAACTGATCCAAAAAGGTGTAACTACATTTCCAAAGGTGCTAGAGGAGATCTCTCTCAACTTGAATGGCATTGGTTATTTTGCTGAGTAAGTCAAGAAAAGCTGGACATTTTGCTCACTGATGTAGTTATCAACAACAGGTTTTGTAAAATTTAGGTGCATCTAGATAGTGCCCACAGTTTGCTCACACAAAATGTGTTTCATGCAACAGAAAATTAGATTAGATTCAGTGTGTGCCTACAATGTTTGCAGGATTTTGAGATTTTTATTATGTAAAATGTTTGTCTTGTATGTGATTTCAAATGGGAAGCAAATCATTTGAATCGGTATTGTTTTGTGTGCTTTTTTTCTGCATGCGTTTACTTTTTGTGTTTTAAAAAGCCTCAATGCTGATTTTAATTTGTGACAGTCTGATCTGCTGTATTTTCACCAGCTTGTATTTTTACTGTATCAACACTATTTATCAGTAATTAACTGCTATTGTTACATTTCCCCGATTATTTTTTTGTTGACACACTGTATGTTTTCACTACGGTATAATGGAACTATGGCACTAACGAAACAAACGAACAAAAGAGGAGAAACTTCCTGTGAGGGGAGGAGTAATGAAGCTTGTTGAGACAGCTGGTCTGCAGTGTAAATTATTACGATGGTTCAAGATCCACTGTTTCAAAGTGAAACCCTTTTCGCATTTTCAACTGTTATCTTGTGTAGTTTTGTTAAAGTAACTATAAAACTTTCAGAACAAGGCTTTGTGAAGACTGTGCTGTTTATTTGTAATAACATTTCATCTAAAGGGAATTAAATGTTTTACTTCTAATTATCATTATTGTCATAAATTCCTCCCATGATTAATAAATATTAATTATAATATTTTATGGTTCAATGATGTTTCGAAATAATTATTTTTCCTAAATTGTGTAACATGTGAGACGATAAAGCTACTAAAAAAATCATTGTGCCATGTTTCCATTTAAGCATTTTGTACAAGATATTTATCTAATTTTTTTTCTATCATAATAGGCACCACATCACCTCAAAATCTGATTACCTCTTTATATTATAATAATCACTTACTTCATAATCAGCTTCACAAATGTTAGGCTTATTTGAAATTCCATCAGACTTAAAACAATTCTATGCAACTTGTGATTTATACCTTCATTACATGTTACCACCAACTATGTTTTACTCAGTGCACAATCTGCTTGCTGATCTAGACTTGATCCTGTATTTATGTACTGTGTTTTTTTTTTATTGCAGTATAAAGCTTTGAGTGCATTTGAGTGTTTTGTGCACACTTATGTATGTAGTTATGTATATACATATATATATATATATATTACATAGAACTATACTATTTGGATGTTTTGGGAATGGTTATTGTTAAACATACATACTGTATTTGCTGTAAGTATTTCTAACACAGGCCAGAAGCACAACATGGTCTGCAAATAAATAATTTTTCAAGAAAACTTGAAGGTTGAAGAGTCTTTGTTCTGCAAAAACGCAAAAGATTGTTTTCTTTGGTACAAAAGCAGTGCATGAATATTAAGCAAAATCTTAGTCAAGACTGAGCCCACTGTAAACTAGATGCATTTGTGTAGCCATACTTTCTCTACCTATGCATCATTTCATATCTTCTACAATCAGGAAATAAATCAGTTCAATAAATTTGAAACTTTTTCCTTCGGATGAAATTGAGCATTATTTGGGTAATAACATCCATTTACAGCAGCTGAGTAAACCATGTGCTTTTATTACCAGTGCATATTCATAGAGAAAACTAACTATTGGGTATGGTGAAATACTTTAGACACATCTCAAAATGGGACCAACTGATTCTTGAAAGATGTCTTTTCCCCTGTTTGGCAACAAGTCAAACAATAGATCAGGTGCATTAAAAGACAGTCATACTGAAGAAATGTCTCTCAGAAAAAACCTATAGTGTGTAGAGCTAATGTTTGTGTTATGATGCGTTTATGGCAAGAGTGCCCAGATCTGGTCCTCGAGATCTCCCATCATGCAACTTTTAAATGCACCTTTCTCCAACACACATGAATGAAATGCTTGATTTCCCTCCACTGCAAGTCATCCAAATCTGCAGAGGCCTGGTTTCAAGCCAGTCGCTTGATTCAGGTGTGTTGAACAAGGTTCGCATCTACGAGTTGCAGGATGAGAGATCTCGAGGACTAAAACTTTGGCTCCTCTGCATTACAGCAACTTTTTTCTTTCTGTTCTGGCACCACGTTTTCTTATGAAATTACATAAAATAACCACCGGGGGGAGCAAGAGCAACATCAGCAAAACAGTCCAGGTAGGAACTCTGGTCTAAAAGACAGATAGTTTACAGATGTTTTATAGTAAGTGGATACTCAAGCATGAATATGGTTTCTAGCCAATTTCATCTAAAAATGGTAATTTACATTAATGCATTTGCAATTGTTTCCTGTGAAGCCACACAACAGCAACCAGCCAAACAGAATTCATATTCAATCTTCATCATTTCAGCCCTCTCTAAAGAAAGTTACATTTGTACAAATCAACAGTTTTCTAACAAAGTGACCAATATGACGGTCACTCTCATGTGTCTATGGAATTAATAGTATCTGATATTATTTTACTGGCACTGTATTCAATTTTGAATGGATTTCCTGAGATATATGTATAATTTCTTGTCAGATGGTAGCACTTCAAAGAATAAAGCTATTAAATTGTTAAAGGCAAAAACAATTAATCCAGTCCTTTAGCCAAACATAGAAATTCTCTTTTTTGGCACCTAAAAGGAAAAAAAAAAAAAAAGGAGTAGTAGGATTGAAAAAGAGCTGCTCTTCTGTACAAATTCTGATCTACATGTTCAAGGTGGTAGTGGATACTGAATTCTGCTTTAATGGGAATAATCCCCCTAAAGGTGGGAAGCTCCACAGACCAAAAAAACCAAAAGCACATAAAGAAAAAATTAGAAAAATAATTTGTAAATGGTAAGCTGGTACAAAATAAAAATAAAATAAATTAGCATTTTCCATTGTTTTCCCTCCTTAAAATAATTATTATGAACAAAACTATTGTTGTGCTGTTTACATGAGCATATGACACTCTTCTTCAATCATGTGCTGGGTGTGTTACAAGAGCCCACTCTTTAACAGCTGCCATGCACATATTTATAATCCCAAACATCCTTCATTTTCTCCCACTTTCTGAATAGGCAAAAATCTGTGTTTTGAAATAATAACACATACATACAGAGTGATCTAATATACACAATATACATTCATGTATATACAGTAGATACAGCAAATCAATGCACAGATGGTGATGAATTTTTCTATGAGGTGGCAGTAAATGAGAAATTTTACGTATCATTGCTGGAGAAGCATAGCACTGTTAATTTTACGGTAAGCATTAGCTAGCTCATGATGAAAGCAAAGGACAGATACACTGCGCTGTTGCCTAGGTATTGAGAAAACAGTTCAACTTCATGCATCTGCTCAAGTTATGGCTGATTAAATATTTCAGTCTACCTCCTAAAGTGTCAGGTCCTACAGAAAGTCCGGTGTGATCATATTATTAATAGGTATGAAGCACAAAAAAAGCTTTTGCAAGTTGTCTAAAACCAGTCCATTCATTTATCTCAGCATTTGTCACAAGGACGCTACATTAATCAAGCTTAAAAATCACCCTTCAGTACACATCATAAAGGTACATTGAGTTGACAACAATATCTGGGATATAAGTTGATTAAAAGGCTGTGCTGGAATATCATTGCACCCTGTGGAATACATTGGTTGTGTCGTCAGTGCTTGCAGTGGTGAAGGTGGCTGTCTCGGGTCTTTACTGCAGGTAGCGGTAGACCTTAAAGCAGTGGTTACCAGAGTCTGCCACCGCCACATGGCCATCAGAAGTAAGAGCCAAGCCCTGAGGGCCATAAAGCGGGTCAGCTGATGTGTTGATGTAAGACAGAAAAGATCCTGAGCTGTCGAACACCTGCAGCATAAAAGAAGAGGTTTTAAGCTGTTGCTGTTACAGAGCTGCTCTGTGCGTTTGTGGAAATGTTATTTTGTTAAGCTAACCTGGATTCGACTGTTGCCCCAGTCTGCAACAATAATATTTCCATTGGCATCCACAGCCACCCCCGTCGGTGCATTAAACTGGCCATTGCCCTCACCATGGGAACCAAATTTAAACAGGAACTCCCCATCTGCATTGTATACCTGTCCGCAAGATAAGAAGTGAGAGAACGATACGGTCACTGTTTTCATAATGACAAATATGCACACGAACACAATATATAAGTTTCAATTTAGTTAAGCTAGTTTTTCCTTGTTTTTTGGAACAAAACATTTTTTATGTTAAGTTTCATTGTTTATATGAAAATCATGATTTTTTCAGATTAATAAACATTTACATAAGGGCAGAAAATATGGGTTTCCTGTGTACTTCTCTAAATAATTTACTCATAATACTTTCAGTGCAGGCTTAGAATGAAAAATAGTGCACACACATACTTGTAACAAGTCATACCTTGACTGAATGGTTATGAAAGTCTGTTACCACAATCTCGTTTTTGTTATTCACAGCCACAAAGTGAGGACCTGAAAACAGCAAAGGGCACACAGAAAGAAAGAGCAGCTGTGACTCGTGTACGGCTTTACAACATACATGAAGATTTCCCACACTCTTTGAAAACAAGACAGGAAATGGTCACAGTGAGACTCTGCAAGCTGATGTGGGACAACACGAGAGACATGACAGAGATGATGAATCCACATGTAAAACCAACAGATATATTTTCTCAGATCACACTCACAGTTAATTCATTACTTACTGAAAACAGGGCCAGATTTACTAAGCTTTGATTCCAGTGCAATGTTTGCACCACTTTTCTCTATAAGAAAAAAAAAAGGTCCAAGTGAGAAATGAAAGGAGGGCGGATTTCAGCTCAACAGTAGCTGAAAACCCTTCTTGGAGAGGTTACAGTAACACGTGCAAATGATTATTTTTTATCTAAATCTGAGTGATTCTTTCATGCATCAGGATAAATCACAAAAATGCCATTTATAATAAATCCTCTACTTTTTGCTTAGTGTAAGCATGTGTATAGTTTAAGGTGATCCATGCAACGATGGCAACAACAAAAAAGGGCATCAACTGATGTCTCCAAGTAAGCATGCAGTTGTACATGCAGGTACTCATTTGGCAAATGAAAACAGTGTATAGGAACGTGCTGATCACTGGTGCACTTCTGAAAGGAAAAGATTTGAAAAGGTGTGTAAATCTGGCCCAATCATATATCTTTTTACATGCTTTATTTAATCTCCATCCCAGTCTCTTTCTGTAAGAAATACTGAAAATGATAGCGAGGTTATTTGATACCAAAACAGGTGCAAATTACCTGCAAAGTGTCTGTCTGAAGTTCCTCTGGCTCCAAACTTTGTGACCAGCTTCCCATTTGATTGGAAGATAAAAACGCAGCAAGCTTTATTATCAACTGTGATGATATGTCCATTCTTATCCACAGCCACACCTTTAGGTCCCATCAGTCTTCCAGCACCTATTTTACTCTGGAACATAGAGACAGATTGCTGCTTATTCTTATGTGATGAACACAGTTTATTTCTCTATTTTTACTCTGTCACAGTACTCACCTTAAACTTGCCATCTGAGGAGAAGATGCTAATCCATCTATTGTCATAGTCAGCTACAATTATGTCACCATTCATGTCTACTGCTACACCTGTGGGGCGCTGCAGCTGCCCAGGTGAACGACCTCTTACTCCAAACCTCATCTTAAATTGACCATCATTAGAAAAAACCTACAGACAGAAAAACATTTACTCAATAATGTAAATTAAGTAAAAAATTTCGTTTTTTTAAGGCAGAGAGTTAAACATTAACCTGTATGCACTGGTTGTTGCTGTCGGCCACCACAATCCGCCCATTACTGGAGGCTGAGATACCCTGAAGGTTTGTGAATTCTCCTTTGTCTCGGCCTCTTGTTCCTGTCAAACAACAATTCATCCGAATGCTTTAGCTCCACGTTTGTGTGAAAATGTTGAACATATATATATATAAGTTCTGTTCCATAATATTTGGGTTTCTTCTCAATGAGCTTATTTTTTTATTATTGCTTTAATAGCGCAACTGGAAAAAAGGGTAAAAAAAAAAAAGCTAATAATTCTGTAACACTAAAACATACTAATTGAATCTTCCAAATTGATTACTGAGCATGCTTATTTGATAAAAGATCAGCTACTAAATGAATAACCTTAAGTCACTCACCAACTCTGTAGATCAGCTCATCCTCTATTGGATTTTCCTTTTTCTTGGTAGTGCTATACATGCTGGAGGGCCTCCGCACAGCCTTCTGTCGAACATGACCTCCTCCTCCACTTGGGGACTTCACTCTTCTCTTCACATCATCTGGTGACTGCAAGACATCAGATGGCTTGACAGCCCGCAGACGGAACGGACTCCCCCTTACAGGCTGTTCGTACAGCAGCAAAGAAAAGGTGAATTCTCCCTCCGAGCGGATGGTATATCCAACCTCATAGGTACCGTTTTTGTTGTCCACCACCTCAGCTTCAGTGCACACTCCATCTGCAGAGATGATCTCTGCCCTTAGAGCAGCATTCCCGGTTTTCACGAGTTCCCCATCCTTGTCTTTAGTGGTAACCGTGATTGTTGTGTGCTGGCCAACCAGAGCATGCCGCAGGCCTTCACCGGTGGCAACACTAGTGTTGCCTACAGCTCCTGTTGTGATAAGGACTCCCAGGTTCTGAATAGAGCGCCTCAATCCATCTGTCTCTACCTGACATTCTAGGTGTCCATTTTCATGGGGGTTTTCAGGAAAGCTGTGTCTGGCCAGAGCACTGACCCTCTCACCCATCTGTTTCTGGACCAACAGGACCTCAGTAGCACTGCCATGGCTGAGAGCATGCTCTGTGAAGTTGCAGCTGCTTTGAATGTTCTCTTTGCCCTGAAGCAAAGAGGTCAACTGAGACTGAAGCACCTAAAAATGTCCAGACATTGGCAGATGGTTAGCACTGCTTCTGCTACAATATGAAACATTCTGGCTTTTTTGTCTTTCCCATTAAAACAATCACGAGAAAGATCACAGACCTTCTGCTTAGAGCTGCAGATGTTTTCCACCTCAGTAATGAGAGCAGTCTTGCGTTGATGCAAGGCCTTCTCCAGCTCATCAAAAGTATTACTTATTTCAGTCACTGCCTCGTTTTTCCTCTCCGTTAGCTGCTTGGAGATCTCATTCACAAGCTCAATGGCAGCTGTTAGCTGAGGTAGTCTGTTAAACAAAAGAAAGTAAGAAAAGCATTCAAATCTAAAAGATTTCTAAAGCCATTTATTGACTGATCATCGATTTAAACCCCGAACATTATACCTGTTGCGCACAGTGTCCAGCTGATTTTTAAGAGCTGACTTGTGCTGCTCCAGCACATCTCTCAGGGGAACTGTCACATGTTCCCTGTGTTCTCCTTCTGTACACTCCAGACACATGGCTGTCTCACATGACTCGCAGTAAAACTCCATCACCTACAGATGGTGCAGTGGAACGCATGGATAAACAATGCTTTTTTAAAAATATATATATATATATACATAAATGTCACGAATTCCATGAATCAGATGTCACAAATTATTAGGTGACATGATGTACCCGACCTTCTGTCTCACCTTGCCTTCGTGGTTCGGGCAGGAAAGTGGCTGACATGTTGTAGCTGCATTGGCAGACTCAAGCACATTGCACGCTTCAGGTTGGTTGCATTCTGGGTCTCGCTGTAACACTTCCATTAGGTTAGTGATGAAGAAGTTGTTTTGGAGGGCTGCAACACCCTTCTCGGGCAAGATAGATGTCTGTCTGCATACTGGACAGGACAGTGTCAGGGACTGTGGTGGGATGTAGTTCTGTAGACACCTACAATAAAACATTTAGAGAATAACACCTGTGAAATAAGCACTTATTCCAGGTTAAACATGTTGTAAGAATGTATTTTTGGTGTTCAGAAGTTTTACTCTTTGTAAATAATATAATAAAAAAAACTAAAAATGATATTGCAGTAAATTCAAGATTATCTAATCATTTTAATGAACTTTTATTTAGCCAGATATATAAAACAGATTCTTAGTTGCAATGATAACCTCAGCTTAGAAACAGTTCAAATATATGTAACAGTCTAATATTGTTTTACAGAATTCTTGTTTTTTGGAAGCTTAAAAACTATTTTCTTGTTGTTTTTGTCTTCAAATGCCTGTTAAGTGTTACATCAATCTGTTTTACTAGCCTTATTTTGTCAAGAACCTCTATTATTCTTTATGAAAAAAAAAGGGGGGGGGGGGGACTCAATGAATGACTCCGAACTTACTTTTCACAGAAAGTGTGCAGGCAAGGCAGAACCTTGGGGATGTGATAATGATCCAAACAGATGCTGCAGACCAGGAACTGCTTGTCTATCTGCCTGACCACAGGGCTGGTGCTGCCGGTCTCACGCTTAGCCATTATGGCTGACATTCAAAGGGGGAAGGAACCACTTAACCTGGACATATGAGGCAGAAAAACAGAGGAAGAATTAGGATATCCTTGAGAAAATGCTCAAACAGGGTGAGGAGGGTGTACGTGCTTGAGCAAATAAAAGAAAAAATGAGTCATATTTCTGTTTACATTATTAAACCTTCCCTAAAACTGTATATTCACTGATATTTTGTGCTGTTATTCAGTATTTTGTGCCATTAATGTGAGCTTTTCAACCAGAAGACATTCGATTTTATAAATGAAAATCTTCAACAAGTTAATTTGGTGGGGAGAAAACAAATGCATGTGATCAACATTGCAGGGCAGAGCTATCTGCCATGAAAACTACAGTTTGCTCTCTGCATGACGTGCCTGATCTTTATAAACATACTGCTAACAGAAGACTGGGAAGCATTGTGTGTTTAAAATCTGGGAATATTCACCAAACCTAGTTGAAATGTTTACTTGAATTGAATGCCATGCTGGCTGACTCTGCTCAGATAGCACATGAAACTGTATCACTGGGTCAATCACAGATTACATCAGCGTCCCCAGGATATGTTGTACATCTGTCATATTGTACATAAGCACATGAAGGATTAAATGAACTCTGAAAAAACATAACATGCATGCTGCATAAATGTGATCAGTTATAACATGCATCAAACTAGAAAAGCCAGTAGTCCAGTCTAGGAGAAAAAGAAGGCATAAACTTAGTTTTATGCATAAATACATATAAATAAATGATCCTGTCTGAAAAGCCTTGTCATGCTGCTGGCAAGGTTTTTTAAAATAAATAGGAATGGATACACACTTTCAACAAATCTCAAGAAATCTATTAAAACCACAAGAACTATTTGAGTGAGATTACATTCATTTATAGCACACAGTGATGCCAGTTCAAAATAGCATGTGAATGTGACAAGAAACAATGCCGCCCCCATCCTACAGTCTTGTGTCTGAATCCAGGGATACGTGTAAAACATTTGTGCAGAAAAAAGCAGCAAAATAAACAAAAAAACAAAGTTTTATTATTTTATCCCCAGATTATCCTGTTAATAAATGTCCTCTCAGGCTGATTTGGATGAAGCTGGGTCTGAATCCAAGCAAGAAAAGCAAAAGCATCCCCATCTTTCAGAAATACTTCTCTGTGCTTTTTCTTTGAGAGAGAGGAAGCTTTAAAATGCCACTCCCCAAAATTCCTTGTAGTTCCTTCCCTTGACTCCTCGCAGGCTGAGTTCAGGAACCGCCTATCTTTCTGTTTAAGGGGGGGGACTGGTAAACTAGGCTGCCTGTCTCACATTAGCAACGAGGGCTCAGACGCAGCTGTCCCTCTCTCTGACACAGTAAGGTTTAACAATAGCATTCCAACTCTGCTCACAACCAGACCCACCTTTCATTTCCACCCATCTTATTTCCTTGCTTTTATTATCGTACTGTTTTCTCTTCTCTCTTTAAATTGCATCATGTAGTCGCAGCATCCAGAAGCCTCATCTCAACCACACACATCTTGTAAATGGAGATTTTCTCAGGCATGCAGATTCCATTGTAGCTGCTTCCCACATGATTAAAGGCCTCTGCTGAACCCTTTCACTGTCCACACAACAAGCCTTCACCCAGCCCTCTATGCCTCCCCCTCTTCTCTCCCCTCAAGGCCCCTCCCTTCTCTATGCTGTATTCCTTTTGCATGAACTCTGAATCGTAGCAGCTGAACAGTGACATCAGGAGGAAGCTGGATGAGCCAAAGCCCTCAAGCTCCTCCCCTCCTGGCTTACTGACTACCGCCTTTGGGATTGCAACAGTCTCCCCCGCCTTCCCTTCTCTTCTCTTCCCTACCTCCCTGCCAGTATGCTCCACCAGCAGCCCTTCTTGGCTCAGATACTCCCACTTTCTTCACCACAGAAAGATGATCTTTCTTTAAAAGCAGTCTCTCTCTGACAGCAGTCCTTAGTTTGTGTTTTAAGAAAAGTTAGATAATAAGAGCAAAGGTGAAATGACAAATAAAGAATATAAAACATTATTGCAAATGATGTACATTCCCGTGAAGCTCTTAACAGTTAATTTATTTCAATCAGTACATAAAGCGAAAGGCTCTGAAAATCAATCAATCTAAAAGAAAACAAAGATGATCAATGTGTTAAATTATGAAACATGTGTCTGAAGCATCAAACATGCAATAAGTTACTATAGAGCAGAAAATATCTGCAGAATCCTGTAACGCATGCAGCTGCATGTGATTGAATATCTACTTTGTCTTTTGTGGCTTTGTCACAGGAAATGCATGATCAGCACTTCATATATGAGGTTGGTTATCCCCGTCAGTATGCTCCGGTGTTTTCTCACATTGTCCTATTTATGTCATGCTTAGAGATGGCATCTGCAGAAATCCACTGATATGAATGTTTGCTAAGTCAGCTGTATGACTGCAAAGTATCATTTGCCACTCTCACCCTGCATTACAGTTAAGTGGCTTAATGTCCACCCGCAGGGTCAGGTCCTGTCTGCCATCTGGATTACAGTCGTCCAGATCCAGAAGACACCACCATGCCCAGTCAACTCAAATTTAAGCTAAAAGCTAAAGATCCTTGTGCACATAAAGTCATAATAAATGACAGGTAATGTTGTCATTAGGCCAGACAGCACAGAGCTATTTTCTGTGCAAAGTGTTTCTGTGCTTAACACTCCTCTGAGAAAGTCTTCTATAAATGATTTAATTGGATTCCATCGACGTGGGCTTGTAATTACAGAAAACAGTGTCCTCAGCTTGATGTACGCTGATTTTATCTGCCTGCTTCTTGTTTGTGCAGGTGCAGTTTAGGTGCTAAATTTTACAAATAATCCACAAAGCTGAAAAAGAACCAATAATTTCGTGCCAAAAATTAGAAATGTTTTTTAGACATTTTGAGTCATTGTCAATGTAAAAACTGAGGTGATTTGTGATTTGTTAAAGACAAAACGGTAACACAAAACAAATGACTTGCTTCACTCACATCCCTTGTTGCCTTAAATTTTGTGGAAATTTAGATTTGTTATAATGCAAATACTTTCAAGTGTGACCACTCAAACATTTAATTGCCCAAAATTAATTCAAATGTGATTTTTTTTATTTGCTTGGTTTAATTTAATAGGATCAGATATTTTTTGTACCAAAATGTTCCGCACGTTGTAAAATAGATATCTAAGCTGAAATGTGCTCAATATGTTTTTTTTTTTTTAATCAAAACATGACTAAGACTTGTGTTTTTCATACAAATTGTATCTTTTACTCTGTTGTGAGCTGGAATGGAGGTGTGAGAGACAATAAACGTAAAGTCTGGCTGGGAAAAAAGTGGTACATTGGGTACATTATGCATACTGAAGTTGACTTGGACAGTTATTGTCACATTTGTCCCAGTATGAATCAATGAGCAGCGAATGGAATTATTGCCAGTATGTCAGATAATGTCATGCATTGGATGTAAAGACTGCATGTTTAAGACTCTGCTGTACTTATGTACCTATGTAAATAGGGCCAAATTCTCTGCACACATGTTAACTTGAATGTTCATTTTATCTTTGGAAACTGTGGTTTTGGTATCAGGATCAGGAAAAGGCTTCAGTTGACAGTTAATCTTGACAACTGCTTTTATCATTTCTAGTGTATTTGCCTTTCTCATAGAACAAACAAAAAGATGTAAAGAGAGCAACTTTATAGAGAATATACACTTATATTTGAACGTATTCCAAATAGTTTTCTAAGTATAGAACGGAACCCATGGTCTTGGTCCATTCGAGGGTAATGCACCTTCATTATCTGGGTATGTTAACCTGGCTTTAAGAAATACATTTATTTCTTAATTTAATTAAAATTTTAAAAAGTGAAATTAAAATATCTGGTTTAGGTTGAATTAATACAACCATTCATTTCCTCCCCAGTGTGATAAGAGCTGGGTTTGGTGGGAACACGTATTATTAAAATAAATGAATGTTCATTAAATCGATGTTTCCCCATAAAGTCAAACGCATGCAAATCAGTGTATTGTATACATTCATCATAATCAATATACACAATCAACCTGTATCCAAGCAGTTTTCTGTATTTCACTGCCCATTAGCCCTATATGCCTGCTATAGTGTTTTCATCCCAGTGAAAGTTTATAAATGAGAACAGGATAAATGGGATACTGTCCTTTTAAGGAAACTGTGTAGTTTGCAGATTGTTAATATCATTCCTTTTGTGTGAGTACTGAGGATTCCAAAGTGTGTGCGCTTCTACGGCCATAAAAAGTATTTTCAGTTTCTCTTCCTCTTTCCTTGTTTGAGCAAGAATCAGATGGTTTGATCCCAACAGGAACTTTCCGTTTACGGCTAACATATCACCGTAACAGTGATAACTAGCATCATTATGAGAAATAGGACCTCGAGTTGTGCTTCTCTCTAGTGAAATAAGCTATGCTGTTCATTCGACAGAGCAGCATTAAGACTTTGGACAATTTATTGCAGCAGCTGGCTGACAAACACTGGTGAAAGTCTCACTGACGTGTTGACCCTTAATGATATGCTGTCAAGACCATATTTAAATATAGATTATAGTTTACATCTCCAACTACTGACTTGTGTGTATTCAGAATTGTTTCTACAGAACCTGAACTGTTTTTAGCTTCAGGGAATACTGTAGTGGGGTATAAATAAATATCTGTATGTCTAATTGAGAGAAAAAAGTGAGAAAAACAAGTTAAATAGCAAAAACTGTCCTGAAAGTATCAAAAATGACCTGCATTACTGGGAAATAAGTTATCTCTTTGACATTCAGCAACTTAAAAGCATTTAGTCATTTCAATGAACTCATTAATCAATACACAATATCGGATGAACTATAAATTATTGCATTGTATTATTTTTGTTATCAATAACAATCTGAAGACCAGCTACTGTTTAGGAATTGAAACTTTTTGGCATATGGAGGAGCAAATAAGCAGCCAGTAAGACAGACAGTAAGACAAAACCCAAATACCTCTATTCAAACTAACAAACTCCTCTTACACTTCACTGCATTAGATGAAGGAATCTGTCTGGATGCATTAGCCTCTCTGAGGACGGTCATAGCAGAGAGCATCCGAGTGAAAACAGTCTGTTTTGTCTGGGCTCATTTTGATTCTTTCTTTTTTCTGAACGTTTTTTTTTTTTTTTTAAATCTAAATGCTCGGAGTTCACATACCAAATCACAAATTTGTACATTATAATATGCATTACAATCTGTTAAACTAAACTTTAATACTTCAAGTTCAAATTTTAAAAAAAATTAGAAGATACAAGTCAGTGATCTTTGTCAAGGTAATGTCTGCAGACATTAAATTAGTCAGCTCGGATAACTAATGAGTGGCACTGTGACAAAGTGAGCACATCTGTCAGGAGATATCCGTACCCATCCGTGTGATCTGCCTTTAATAAACACCAGCGGAGGACGATGCAGAACACTCACTGCAGGCATGTTGTGCCTGCAGTGAGTGTTCTGCAGGCACAACATGCAATGCAGAATTTATAAAAAGGTCGATCAGTCCGCAAACACCTGCAATGCTTATCCACTTGCAGCACAAAAATCTGGGTTCTCATTTGTTGCTTGGGTGGTTAAATTGCTATTCTTTTTCACTTTCTGATTGATATATTGATGTATAGTCTTTGTAGGCGTTTTATGAAGTACTGATTGCCTTACGGTATGGAAACATAGACAAAAAAAACTTCAGGCATGACAAATTAATAGTATAATTCAGTTTATCAAATTTAGGCTTATTAATTAATGAGAAATAATGTGATTTGATGCAAATGTTCTGCGAGAGGTGTATATGGTCTCTACAAACTCACCTACAATAATATTATTAACATATTTCTTTAACAAAGCACATATTTACATTGTATAGTGATTCTATTTGCTTGGTTTAGATGATGAAGAAACAAATGTGTGTTTTTACACAAGCATACATTCATACTACATGCTGCCATTCAAATTATTAGTTCAATTTCTAAAATTCTAAAGATTAAATAAATAATTCCTGCTGTTACTCTTAGTGAAGCAATGGTGATGGGTAAAGCTATTCATGTGATATCTAAACAGCCTACAATAGAAACATGACATCAAATTCATCATAATATATCTTGCGGAAGTCTGACGACACTGTGTCCTGTGTGATTACATTATGATATAATCAGAATTTGCCAGAATAGGATGGAGAACTTGTGAATGTGCAAACAGCTCAACCTGAAAAAAAGGTGTGATTTAAGACTCATGTTGCACTGCTTTATTAGGTGCTCGCCCTAATTCCATGTTGACCAACATTGACTCCAACATGTTTTGTTGTTTTTGTAATCCTGCATCGTGTTGCTACGCTGCAATGAAGTTACAGTTACAAGTTTTTATTTTTGTAGGGTATTCAACACACCTAAAGATTACTTGTAAGACAGATCAGAAGGGTGAACATTACATTTTATCTGCATTTTAGACATCCAGATGCACCTAGATGTAGATTCATAATATAATTTAAAGCCAAAAACATTTAATTGCCTCTCTGGGATTCATTTTAATATACATTTAAAGGTTTCACTGTAAGCTTTTTAAGATCTTTCTCTGTTTGTTTTCCCTAAATTGTTAGTTCAAAGTTCACCAAGATGCACTGAATCAATTTGTAATGTTCTTCTGTATGTCAGTCAGACACTCGTGTTTACATCTTATCACTCCTACATGTTGGAGGCCTTATATATCTGAAACAAACAGACTACCACCCCATGTGTGTAAACTCTAAACAAAGCCCCAGTGGTACATGCAATCCTTGCTCAGAATCTGACCTCTGCTGCAGCATCCACGACCATCTGGCAACCTCTTGGTGACCCAGTGCAGCCAGTCAAATCAAACCAACACTTGTATTATTCATCATAGGAACATTTCTAGATACTGTGACACAATGGCAAACCATCTACAAGAACAAAGATCAGTCCACAAATCTATCTGTTCTTTGGTGTAAAAATGATGCATTACCTGATGCTGCTGCAGTTCAACGCAACACGAGCCACAGACGGCGTAAACAAGCAAGATGCTGATTCACATGTGCCTCCCAGAGCTTCCCAGCAGAACGCTCCATACAAATTCAGATCAGAAAAGCTATGAAAGATCCTAATCCTCTAAACAAAAGAGCATCTATGGTTGATTACAGAGCCCAGCCCTCAGACTGCAGCAGAGATGCCCACCTGCCACAGAGCCGGCAGCCAGCCGGCAGTCAACCAACAGCTAAAATGGAGAAGTGTGTGGGCTGGTTGAGGAAGCATTAAAGAATCACAGTAGCAGACATTTTTAACAGTTGTTTTTATAAAAGATTGGTAAGAAATCCTTGCAATAAATGTTTGTCACTGGGTATATTGTTTAACCATAAAAGGAGACACGAAAACAAAGAAGGTTACATCATGGTATATAAGTACAGCCTCTCTGTGATTTACCAATTCATAGATGCTAGTTTGGATGGTGTAATCAATTATTCATCTACTTTACCATAATGAGGACTCCAGATAAAGGCACAAACAAGAGGGGAAAGCAGAAATGCGATCCTGGAAATAAACAGAATAGCCAGATTGTACTCACATAAACTCCCAGCAGGAGAAACTGGAGTGTCAGCTTTGCAGGCCACAGGGAAATCTTCCCATTGTTAGTCTCCCAGTCCCCTACAACAGAATCCACAGACAGAGCGACAGAAAGGAAAGGGCAGGGTCTGTCTGGGAGAAGACGGGGACAGTAAGGAAGAGAACGAGGGAAAGGAGGAGAGTAGGGGCGGAGCTTACATGTTGTATTGGTCGGATGTCTGGTGGGAGGAGTTGAAGAACCCAATAGCACTTGAAAGGGGCGGAGATTATGCATATAAGGTGACATCTCAGGATCTGACTAAGGGAGAAGTCTGTCTGGTGCAAAGGGGTGTGGCTTCTTCAATCACCACCCAATGCCTTAAAAGGGACAAAGGATGCAGTTTATTTCATTTGGGCTTTGAATCATTAGGGATGCAAAGAAAAGAAAAGTCTTAGAAAAGATAAAAGTCAAAGAAAAGATAAAAGTCTTGGAACTGTAGTTCAGCTAATAAGGGATTTTACAGTCATTCATTCTAATTACTGTACAGCACATGACGAAAGGGGGGCGAGAGGGTTTGGCAAGAAGCAGGAGGGTGTGTTGGCTCAGGGAACACTACTTGAAATAATAGCATTCTTTGGGCAGTGGTGTGGGGCTTTCAGTGAGGACACTTGATGAGTGCAATTCATATAAAATGTGATGGAACAAACTATTTGAAAGAAGGGAACCAAATCTGGTGTTTGAGAAAATCCTAACAAAGTGTAATGTGAATAAAATTACAAGCTCAGGCTCTTAGCCACAGCATCTTTCACTCTGGAGGTTTATTTGAGGAGGTGGTCATTGTACTGCGTGGGCCCTAAAGGCAAACACGTGTGAATGAAAGATTATTACAATGCGATGTGTTGTGCTGTGTTTGTGGCAGCTGCTGTATTGCAGAATGAGGAGTTTGTTGGGGGTGGGGCTCAGGGTGATAGGCAAACACAGTCATCTTTGGGTTTTATTCTGCAATGTGGAGTTGCCATGGAGACTGCTTCCAGTTTAGTCAAAATGGCTGCTGCCTTCTAGCATCAGCAGTGGAAAGAGCCCAGTTACATAGCAGTGGTCTAACAGGCAGCACTGGATTGAGTTTTCTAAATACTATTTACATTATATCAATAAATAAAAGTCCAGATTTCCTAAATGCATAATATTTTTATTTACTTTGAATGAGTCATTTCAGTTTGGTGAACCTTTTATTTACTGATCTTTTTTTCATAACCACAACTTAGACATAAACGCCTTGATGATGTAATCTAATCAAATAATGAGCTGTATGTCTTTCATTGTTTATATAACACAAATATCACAGTGATCATTTTAGTTTCTACATTGTAAAATCAAAGCAAAAGATACTGTTGAATATTTCATAGCATAAAAAACGTAACATGTAATGTTTGAGTAAAACAACAAGCGCACCCTTCTGTCTCTTCTTAAAGAACATCCTATGAAGTTAAAGAAAAAGGAAAATTGTGATGAGCCCATACAGAGTGGAGCAGGTGAGAAATTCCCAATGCAGGGTTGCAGAGGGCGTGACCCTTTCCTACTGGCTTACAGTCAAGGGACAAGGTACATTATAATCTGATTTCTGGTTCATCACAGTCAACTAGTAATCTTTTCTTGTAATACAGTAAATTGTCTCATCACAGATCAAATGCATATAAAAAAAACTAAATTTTCATATTTTTCATTTAAATAAATTAATGTAGTTTGGGAGCAGAGTTACCTGGAAACCTCAGCAATTTACTATTATTTATTGATACCATTACAAAGACCAATTTTAAGACAATAGCTGTCATATTATTATCATTAGAAAGAGCATCCAACTCAATTTCATAGAAATTTTATCACACAGAAAATAAAACCAACCAGATTACTATACCCAGACATCATAGTTGCACTGCGAGAGCCTCAAACGTCCGTATCCACTGTAAGATCAGATCAGTAGCTCAACAAACACATTTAACTGGGCTGTAGTTTCATCATTTTCATCAATATGTGACACTTAGTGTTGGGCTTTCAATCATAAAACTCCTTTTGAGTCAATGATCATTCAGATACAGGCAGTCTTTGTAACACTGACCCATTTTAGATAGAAACAATGGTTCAATTCAGTAACAGTATGAAAGCAACCACACAATTCTGATGTGCCTCCGGTACAAAAATAGAACGAAATTACAAGAATCCAAACACATGTATCATTAGCTTCATAGCACAATTGCTTAAGTCATATTTTAATGTTCTATAGGCAGTAATGCAAAGTCAGTCAACAATAGTATGACACTACAGCTTGACAGATATTGCAATTAAGCCCAAAAATGACTATACTATGAGGTCAATGACATGTATTTTTATCTATCATTAAACAATTGGAAATTAGCAATACTGCATACAAGCTTAAAGTACAAACACATCCATGTATCTGATATAAAAAACGAATATTCCAACACAGTTTAACTTCCTTCAACATGCTAAAATGTTTTACCTTCAACCTCAGCACCATAAACACGTCCTCTTACATTTCTTAATTTATTCCTGACAGAGAACACACTGTAATCATTTCGCCCATTTTCCAACTTGTGCACATTGCCAGGGCATGACTCGAATATAAACACAAGATATGTTACAGTGAGTGTGTCTCTCTTTCCTTTATCAACGTTACACAAAATCTCTCAAATTTCAAGCCTCTCTTTTCAACATACTGTTAAATCTTGCCATCTAGTGGTACAACATGCACAAACCTTTCTTCAGCAACTTACTTACAACGTTCTATAATATTTTTACTTCACTGTCTAAATTAAATAAACTAGCTGATACAACAAATTGTCATGTTACTGTAGCCGATTATGTCATTTCAAGTAACAGCTAACATGAGGTTTAAATTAATATATAATTATCCAATATATTTAAAATATTGTTGGAGTCTACACACTGGAATCTGTGCCGTTCTGAACAGTCTCCTTGCTGTTCTGTAGTTTGCTCATATCTCCAAGGCGTTTGAAAAAACTGAAAAATAGTCCAGAGGTCTCAGTCTTAAACCAGTTGCTTCTGGGGGGGGTATTTTCTGTACCATGGGTGGAGGAACCATTTGGTTTGCTTTTCTTTTCTGCTGATGGAGAACTCAGGTCTTGGCTGCCAGAATTTTTTAAGTTGTGAGAAATGTCAGTAGGATCAAGCGTTGGTTTTGAGGATGTGTCTCCAGTTCCGTCTCCTGGATTTGTTGTTTTGTCGTGTGACACACGGTTCTGGCTTGTAACTATAGACTGAGTCTGCATTTTGTCTTTCTCTCCCTTCGTTTTGGAAACTTTGGTATGTAGAGTATGTCGGCGGCCGAGGTTGTGCTTTGAAGAGGAATCGGTGTCGAGCAAAAATCGAACCAGATCCTCGTTGGTGGGGTCTCCGGGATACCTCTGTGTCTCCTCATCAAAAGTCAGCTGACGCCGAATAGTGTTTGCAGCAGGAGATTTCTGATTTTCAAAAGAAAACTCCCCAGATGAGACACTGCTGCGGCTGTTCTGAAAATGAAGAACTTTTTTAGATGCTTCTCTCAACTTTTGGGCCTCTTTCTCATTGTTATCATGCACATCTTCCTCCTCATCATCAGGATTGGCTGAAAATGATCTGTCCTTGGAGAAAATACTGCTGTTCTGTTTGGCTGGGTGTGTTGAGTTTTTCTTTTTGATCTCCTCTTCATGGGTAGTATTCTGCTTTGCCTTACTTTCCTCGAGATGTGAGTGGGTTTTTTCTAGTGTAAAGAGCTCAGTTGCTGAATTCCACTCCTTATTGCACATCTCCTTCACTCTTAGTGTGTCTCCACGCTTCGGATTTCCAACAGGGAGATTCATCTGAGAACTGATTTCTGTTAGGCTCCCGTTCGTAGGGCTGCCATTCGTGGGACTTCCATGAGTTGATGAGGGCTTCCCAGATCTCCTTCTAGAAAGACGATTGGTAAGAAAGTTCTGTAGTACATGCTCTAATGCAATGCCATCCATCTCCTTGTCTCTGCTGGAGCAGGTAGCTGTGGACCTGCGCTTGGCTGTGTTCTGTAGCCTGTCTATGTGTCGCTGTTTCACTTCTTTAATCTCTCTGGCCTTATTTTCCTGAAAACAGAAAAAAATAGTGTCATAACGAGTCACTTCTCTTTTTTTTCTATATTTTTCCTTTTGGAGAAGCCAAAAAATGCGTCAACACATTAATTACCTGCATGGCTCTCATAAACTTTTCACAGAAAGAGTTGAAAATGGAGCAACACTCCTCCAGTTTGAACTTGTTGGAGTCCTCACAAAAGTACTCGGCCACAGAGTCACTTACTGACTGCAGTTCTTGTAGATTGGTCTCCATTTCTGCTAAGCAAACCTCAGCGTCCTAAACGGGACCCAAAGCAATACATTATAAAAATGCATCCATTTCCGAATTTAGTACTAACTCATCTTCATTTCCAATCTCCTCACCTTTAAAAAATCCTCCATTTGTGCCCCCAGATCTTCTTGTTTTAATGTGCAGGCTTTGGCATCTTTCACTTTCTTCACCTGTCTTTCAAACTCAGTTTCAATCTCACTTTTTTTTATTCTAAAATAAAGCAAAAGTAAAACATAATACAAAGAAGTATATATTATCATGGTTTAGCAAATTAAATCGCTTAAAAAAATATTGTTTTTTTTCTCATTAAAGGAAAGTTTGTTTACCGTGATGCAGCTTCAATGTGTTTGAGTTGTTCTGGAAACTTGAGTAGCGCAACATCTGCCTTCTGAGCTTGCTGTGGTAAACATTCAAGTTTACATTGTATATGGATCACGTTTTAAGAGCATATCTTAAAATACAGAAAAATAATGTAAACTGTCTTCAAATTAAAATAATAAAAGGTACTTGCCATCACAACATAATGCATAAGATTCATTCCAGGTTTGTTTGCTTTGGTATCTGCTAGCTTTAGCAGAGAAGCCATGCGGAAACCGATTGCACTGCCTGCGTAGCCACCCTTTGTTTAAATAAATATAATAAGATCACAGAAGTACAAACCAAACACAAAGGCAAATGATTCAATAACCCAGCATGACATATATACACTCACAGCATTCATGTAATTTCCAGTCTTCAGTACCAAGCGAATGACAGAATGGAGATTTTCACACTCTAGCAATTCTAATAAAAGACACATGATATTAATTGCAAAAGTAAATTAAATTAACAATTCAGTTTTATAAGTAGAATAGATTATAGATTGAATAAAAAATTAATGAAAACTAACAGTACCCATTCCTGCTGCTGTCAGAGTATCAATGAATTCTTTCATTTCATCCATGAGGGGGAAAAATTCCTCTTTTAGCACCAAGCAGATCAAACGCTCTTCATAACTAATGAACACCAGTTAAACCATTAGTAAGCCACCACTCATGCCAGCATGTGTAGTTCATGTATTTATGTGCTTACCTGGGAATCCTGACCAGCAGCAGCATAAAAAGATCAGCTTCAGGGAGAGCTGAAGGGTCTCCTTTGAATTTAAGCAGCTGCTTCACCTGCATTCATGCAAAAATAAAGTCAACACTTATAAACATCGGTTTACATAATAATGCATGATTTGCATGAAAAAAAGAGTTGCTGATGTTAATACCTCCCCTTCATCTGGCAGCAGCCGGCACAACTCCCTGAGTTTTCCAGACCCAAAATGCAGGCCTCTTCCTGTTTTGATGTCCTCTATCATGACTGTTACAGGCCTGTGGACGGAGGTGGAGACTCAGAAAGGATCCAGTCCTGTAGTCATCACCAATCACAATGTTTTTACTGTTTGTATAGGACTGAGACATCTCATGAGCTTTTATCTCCAGGTTAAAACCTCAGTTTTACCGGACTGCTCACATCAACAAGCCTCCACCTGCTCCAACTGCTCCGCAAATATCACATTTTCCGATTACACTCTGGACAGAAACAAACACTGACAATGATGGAATGTTCTTAGACAAAACTACACAAAATGACTGACTGACAGACAGACAGACAGACAGACTGATAGACAGATAGACAGATAGATAGATAGATAGATAGATAGATAGATAGATAGATAGATAGATAGATAGATAGATAG
>JBAMHX010000010.1:9321530-9349007 GCA_037177515.1 Pseudomugil tenellus | reverse complement strand
ACACACACACACACACACACACACACACACACACACACACACACACACACACACACACACACACACACACACATGCAGATTCTCTTCTATGAATGGCTGTAATTTCTAAGAACACCACAAGGTTTAGGTTCCAGCTTAGTAACCAGTCAGATGCAAGCCTTGGCACACACAAACAGCACTGGCCAGTTTCAGTTGTTTCATAGAGCCTGCTGTCTCGCCTTGGGTAATGTAAGACAGTTTCTCCGTCCATTCTCAAACATGAAATCTTTTAAACTGCTTACGTTTTACATTTTGAAGCGGTCAGAGCAAGCTTCTGCTCATCAGCAGACATGTGTAGCATCATTTTAATAGGTTAAATGTCAGACAGCTTATTGTTTAAAGTCCATTTTGAACACAAGTAACACAAGTCAGACATGTAATGAAGATATTGCATATTCTACAAGGGAAAAAAATGAGGGCCAATTACTTGAAACATTTAAACAGACTCACATTTGACAAGTGAAGTGAAAATAACAGAAAAATAATAATTGAAAGAACTCTTGAGAAATCATGATAGCTGCTATTGGTAAAGAAATAACAGTGTATAAAAACCAAAATAATAAATAACATGTTGTGAATTGGCCCTGCAATGGACTGGCAACCTGTCCAGGGTGTATCCCGCCTCTCACGCAATGATTGCTGGGATAGGCTCCAGCTACTCGCGACCTTTCATTGGACTAAGCGGTACAGATAATGGAAGGATGGATGGATGTTATGAAAATGTCAGTGTGTTACATCATATATGCCAATCAAGCTTTAAATTACACTTAATGGCTATCATTAAACCAAATACTGTTAAAAAAAGAATTTCGCTTGAGATTGGGACGATACATGGAATAAACTAGGCTGTTTCAAACCCATATATTTTATTCAGTCTCTTGATCTTTAAGATAATAAGGAACTTTATGATGGACAATTATGCAAGCTTAAGTAATATTTTCGTGAGACCTGGGACACGTTTGAAGGTTTGCTTCTACACAACATAAAACATCAAGACAACAGTGTTAAAAGGAGGCAAATGTTTACATTTATAGCAATATGTTATGTGTTCTGCAAAAACGGTTTATATACAGTGCATTTATATCATTCTTAGCAGATAAATGTTACAGAGGCAACAAAGTGATCATAAGTAATTTAATCAGGCACTTTTTACTCTCAATTTTTTTTGTGGACAAGCACGGAACGATACGTGTGAACATTTGGGTGGATTTTTCTTCTGATTCATCTTTAGTAATGACATTACAATGGCATGGCAGGTAAGCAGCAAGTTACATCTTAACCATTTTTGAATATAAAACCATATAAACAATTGTTTTTTATGTTTATTTTATCATGGCTAGTCACTATAAATAACATTGAAAGCCTCTCTGACTTTAATGAATTACTGTAGGATGTTGGGTAAAACTCTGCAGTAACCATTATCACTAGGTGGTTATTGTTGCAAACTGACACATCATTTTAACATCTTATTATGGAGGCATTAGGGTGAAAGCAGTATAGCATGTAAAACATTCTCTGGCATTTAACATTCAGAAATATTCACTTCTTTATTACAAATTTAACATGAAATCATCCATATATGATGGAGAAATATGGTCCAAAACTTATTTAAAATTGATCAGTAACTATACCACAATGTACAGTGACAGAAATGAGCTGAGCCTGCTGCACATTTCAGTATTGCAAAAACACTAATCTATGGCTTATGTCTTTATCTTTTCATGTAACTGTGCAACACTGAACACCATATTTGCCACATAGCTGCTTTTATCACATTGCAACATGAAACAACTAAGGCTTTTTGACACCTTTTTGAAATTACAGCAAATGTGTGTGACAGTCATGTTCAGAGGATAACAAGGTCCATTTTCCTTTGCACAGTTTGAAGGGATGCATGTTAAGGACTACTTTAAGCATTTCACATTCATTACTATCGTTTAATGAGAGATCAAATACTGGATTCTAGGAACACAATACTCTGGGACTCTGACTGATGTTTCATTGTTAAAGCAAATATGTCTCTGCTTCTATTAATATTTACAATCATTTCATACAAAAATCCCAATTCATAAAACCTTGATGAGGAGCTTCATTTAACACCACAAGGCTGAGAATGACTGGAAAAACCACAAGGGTACAGTACAAATAAGTATACAGTAAACGCTACAAATATACAAATATAGTTTTCTTGAGGTTTTTGCAAACCATTGACAGTTAATTGCAATGTTTCTGTCAGAAACCACACTGAAGTATAAAAATATAGACAATGATTTTGTACAAAATATTGACATCATGTATTAATTTCCATTTGAATGTGCAAATTAACAGTAATTAATACAAAAGGTTGTTGCCACATATACACAAACACACATGGAAGGATGGTCCTTTTTGGCCTGTAAATGATGCAGTTGCTCTCCAGAAAGCAACACAGCTTTAGCTGTTGGACGTTGTGTGTGCTTGACTGTGTGCTTGTTCTCTCGCAAACAGAGCAGAGATTAGCACTCATTTCAAGTTGCAGCCTGTGGTCATACAGTAGAAAAAGGTTTGGGACAGCAGTTATTCAGTTTGAACCCACCCTGTTAAATTCTTTGAGAGTTTAAATTCTCAGCTCTGCCTCCTCACTGTGCTCCAAATTGTGTTCTGTTGTGCTAATCATGGAGGCAGAGGGGCCCTGTGAGACACTGAAGGGCGTAATTGCTGGAGAACGTGCTGCCAGTGGTGAGAGGGAGGGGGAGAAACTTGGAGACATTGCTACTGAAGAGATAGAGCCCTCAGCACTGATGGGAGATCTTCTTAAAGAGGCCAACTGTGGGAATGTTCTTGATATGGCAGGCTTCGGAGGTACAGTTTTGGCCCCCGGGTGAGCCACACAGGTAATGAGAGGTGGTGGGTCGATTCTTGACTCTGCTTTTGCTTTATGATGAAATGATCTGCGAGGATGAGGAGGCACAGATTCATCTTTTAAGCGTGCTATTTCAGTAAAAACATTGGCTAATGGCTGGAACTGGGGGCACCAGTTCAGGAGGTAGTCCCAGTTGTAGCTGCCCCTCAGCTCTTCATCACTGGCTACAATAGCTGTAAGGGAGCCATCAACAGCGGGCTTTCCATCCTCAGGAAATGAATAGTCTTTAGGATGAGATATGCTGAGTCCCCGTCCCACACCAACATACCCACCACCTTCATCTCTGTAGACTGGCACCTGGCCAGCTAATATACTACCATTTAGACTGCCCATTTTCTTCCCTTTGAACCAGTCTGAGGGCTCACAGGACACATCTGATAACTGATCAGCATCCTGCTGGATTCCAGAGTCTGGACCTCTGGCAGAAATTCGTTCCTGCATGGAGGAAGAGATGCTCGACACGCGAGGATATTCATTAATCATTCTGATCTCATCATCCTCGGCTGCCTCTGCCGAGCCACGGCCACTGGAATGGGAAGGATCCAGGGACCCTCCACGAGTGAATGGACCTCCGCTGCTCCCACTCTGATCAGGTGCATATCCAGGAAGAGCCTGATGGTAAATCATTTCACTGGGTGCTAGTTTTGTTTCGTCCAGCTTATGAAGCAGGGTGCCTGACATTGGTGTGCGTTTATGTGCCTTTTGTTCCCTTTTGTGACGTCTTAATTTAACAAAAAATAGAGTAACTGCAATTACTATCAGCATGACTATAGTCCCCAGTGAAACTGCAATGACGCTGATGAGTAGCATATTCATGTCTGTGGTGAGACCAAAAGATGTATGGCTCACATCTATGGTAACTTTGGCCACTGCTTTTCGAGAGGTCTCCAGTGGGCTGTGAGCAGCCACGTCCAGTGTAACAAGACGTAGCTCTCTCTTAGAATGACTCACATGTCTGCTATTGCTGTCCATCTTCAAAGTAACTGCTCCAGTTGATTTATTAACCTCAAAATAAGGCGAATGGTCTAATAATGAGTAAAGGACAACACCGTCCACTCCTCCATCCTCATCTCTGGCTTGTACCTTGCCAATGATTTGACCTTTCTTTGCTCTCTCAGGCACTTTAAATGAGAATTCTGGGGAGATAAAAATGGGATCATATTCATCCTCCCCTGTAACAAAGACTTGCAATGTTACAGTAGCAGAATAGTTGCCGGCGTCCATGGCAACAGCTTCAAAGCGTAAGGAGCTTACTTTTTCAAAGTCAAATGTAGAACGAGTCCGCACTTCACCGGATGTCTGATTGATAAAGAAGCAGTCTCTTCCCTCTTTAGATGTATCTAACATATAATACTTCAGCTGTCCAAAAGCCCCCCTGTCATGGTCGATAGCATGGAGCTTGGTGACTAAGGCATTCTGGGGTTGGTTTTCCCTGATGCTTACTGTTACCAGTTTAAGTGGAAAGAAAGGCTTGTTATCATTGATGTCTTTCACTTCAATGCTAACTGGAGCCAAAGCATAATGCCCTTGACCATCGGTAGCCTGGACCACAATCACATGGTACAACTGTGTCTTGCTGTCTAGAGGCCTCTGCAGCCTCAAAGCTCCAGTCCAATGATCCACTTGGAAGAGGTTTGTGGCATCTCCTGAGCTTATGAAGTACTGCACCTCTCCATTGGGGGCAGAGTCCAGGTCTGTGGCAGATAAATGTAAGATTTCGGTCCCTGCTGCAGTGCCCTCAGTCAATATAATACTGTAATCTGTTCGACTGAATGCTGGAGCGTTGTCATTTGCATCTGTAACACTGATAAGGATAGGTACGCTGGAGCTACGTTGAGGGATTCCCCGATCTGAAACCACAACTGTCAGGTTATAACTTGGTACAGCTTCAAAGTCCAGCTTCTCCACCAGGATCAGGCTGCCAACTGTCTGGAAGCCCTGGCCTTCTATAAAGCGCACACTGCTCTCAATCTGGAAGGCATTACCAGCATTACCACTGGCAATGGCAAAATCAAAACCACAGTTCTCCCGAAACAGGTCTCCATCCACAGCTTCTAACGTCAGAATGGTTGATCCAGGAAGTCCATCTTCAGGCACAGAGGCTCTGTACTCTGACTGGTGGAAGATGGGAGCATTATCATTGACATCGGATACTTGTACCTGGACAGTGGTCAAGGAGGACAAGGATGGACTACCCTGGTCATGTGCCTCAATAACCACCAGAATAGAAGGATGATCAGAATCAAACTCTATTTTTTCTCTGATGAAGAGAGTCCCTGTGAAGAAATAAACAATAGGGACATTTAAAAGCATTTTTTAATAAATCCTCAACTTAATTGCTAAAATTGTCAAATACACAGAAAGCTTCACTATCAAACAAATTGGTGACATTTAATGTATGATGATACATTAAAAAAACACTAAACTATAATAGACAAAAGCAATTTGCTTCTTTAACAGTACATTTCATTTCAAAAGCAACTATAGCCAATTATAAGAGGAAAATAACAAAAGTGGTTTTTAATTAGCTTTAACAAACAACTTACATCAACATGATTGAACTGCTTGTTGCAAATATGCCCCAAAACCCCAAAAAAGCATCCAAGGAAATGAATAAATGAATTTTTATGAAATGTCTTTAAACAGCACAAATTATGCACATAGTAATCTTACCGTTGCTTGGGTCAATCTCAAAAACACCCTTAGATGATGACATTACTTTATATGTAATCTTTCCATTCTCCCCGGAGTCACAGTCAGTGGCTGTTACAGTGATGACTATGCTGCCTGCTGGGAGTTGCTCTGATACGGTCACCTGATAACAAACACAATGTATAATTAAATCTAAAGAAATTCTACATGCTTTGCACAATTTTATTAGCATTGTGGAAGCACAAATGTCATCACATGCTGTTGGTATGGCAGGTATTCAAAGATAAATGTACCTGATACAAGTCTTGAGTAAAGGTTGGGGCATTATCATTCACATCATCCACCAACACAGTGAGGTTGGCCTCACTTTGATGCTTGGAGTCAGACGAACGGACTGTCAAAGTGTACCACGTCCTTTCCTCATAATCTAGTGGGCCTGTCAAGGACACCCCTCCTCCATAATGATGAATCCCAAACATGCCTTGGCTGTTAGCATCCAGATGTAGTGTGTAGGAGAGAGGTGGTCCTGAATCCACATCATTTGCTGTTATCTGGGTGATAACTGTGCCAATGAGTGTATCTATGTTTGGGTGAAAGTAAAAAAAAGAGGGGAAAGAAGAAGAGCATATATTTAGATTGCAGTTGATACAAAGCAATGTGTCTGGGAAAAAAACTGCTCCTTATAAAGAAATATCCTGTTCTTGAAAGCCTTGACCTAACAGACAGGAAATGAACAGAGGAACTTTGGCAACAACTTCTTTCATAAAAAGGTCAGATTTTTCTCACCGAGCCCCGCTGAGTGAATTGCCAGGAAGAGTGATGTGAGGCTTTATGATAATATAACTGGACTAACTTCTGCTGTGTTGCTTACCCTCAGGCACCCGGATCTCCCGAGGCAGAGGAATCATGGGGCTGTTGTCGTTAAGGTCGGTGATGATCACAGTAAGACTGGCAGAGCCAGCTAGCCGTGGGGTTCCCCGGTCTGTTGCCGTAACAACAAGCCTAATACCACAAAATGAATATTAGTATACAACCTTTGTTTGCACAATGTTTTCATCCTCAATCTTATCAAGACCGGACTCCTCAGATTGAGAACTAGTTGTTTTTGAGTCAATAATAATAATAAAAAAACTGTTTAATTGCTAAAGGAAACTTAAGACCTTAAAAAAGTCAGGTGATGAACATAATTTTTCTTTAAAAAGAACAAGAAAAAAGATTTGAGCCTTTTTTTAATTAAAAAAAAAAGCCTAACCAAGGAAAATTCTTTGACAATACCAATCATAACAACATAAACATGTGTGAATGAAAGGCAGACATGGGTTGAAGCAGGTCATTAAAAACTCACTTTGTTTGAGTCCAGATCTCTCTGTCCATTATGGCAGCAGTGGTGATGCTTCCAGTCAAAGGGTCTATCTTAAACAAGCCACTCATGGACGATGACCTGATAGAGTAGGTCAACTGACCATTTTGACCCTGGTCCAAGTCATCTGCAGCAACCTGGAGAAATTACCACCACATTTTATGAACAAAAACACAGACATATTTGCAACAGCTGTTTTAAGGTAATATAAACTAGTGAAGAATATTGAACTTGAAAGTCAAGAGTTCACAAGGAAAAATAATACATGGACTTGGTTTAAAGGCCCTCGTAAATGGTACTCATTTGGGGCACCCAGAATAGATGTAGTTGAATGGAGAAATTATACAACAGGGCTGAGGATATCCAAGGTTTCTGAGGCGTGTTTGTTTTATTTCTACAACCTCAAGCTTTAAAGACAAATTATTCAGAATAAACATGTGGGTGAGAGGCTACTTCACCTGGATAATGGGAAAATCATAGCCCTGTGCCTCCCTAATGTATGCCACATAGTTCTGGAGCTGGAAGCGGGGCAAGTTGTCATTTACATCCTGTAAAATTACGTTGACAGCCATGTAGGAGCTGGAGGATGCTGTCTCAGCTTTCACCACTAGGCGGAGTTTGGGGGTCTCCTCATAGTCAATTCCTTCAGATTTCTGGACCCATATTTCACCTATTTCACAGAAACATCAATAAAGCACTTTACAGAATTAGGCAATATTGTTTTACAGTTTGTGCAGCAATTGGTGCACTTACCAGTAAATGTGTCTATTCCAAAAGACTGGACTCTATTTCCACTAAAGATGCTGTAGCTAATCCCAGTTTTAGAGCCATCAGGATACTGGGCCTGTGTCTGTGTTACCACTGTACCTGTTGGGCAAAATGAAGTGTTTAAACTATTTCAGTTCAATTTGTTATTTACATTATATACAGAAAAATTATGTAATGAATAGTAAAACAAAAAAGTTATGTCAATCAAACCTTTAACTGCGTTCTCTTGCAGACTGACATCCCTTGCTGTTCGTGCAAAGCGAATGCCCCTGTAACTCTGTTCTCTAATATAAATAATGACAACACCAAGAGAAGACTGAGCTGGGTTTCCTTGGTCCATAGCCTGAACTATCAAAGTCCTCTGGCTTTGGGTCAGAGTCTGGAGCTTCTCTGTTGCCTGGATGTCTCCTGTCAGGGAATTAATAGTAAAACCCTTCACAGGGTTGGCAAAACGGTAAAAAACTGAACCATTTGCCCCAAAGTCCTTGTCCTCTGCCCTCATAGTTGCCAACACTCTGCGACTAGACACACCACTGGCAGAGATGTTCACGATAAGTGGATCCTGAATGAAGAAGGGGGCATTGTCATTCACATCCTGAATGTAGATGGTTACCTGGGCAGTTGCGTTACGTGGTTCTGCAGGGGAGTAGTCAGTAGCACACACCTCAAAGGTGTAAGAAGCTGTTCGCTCTCTGTCTAGGGGCGCTGCTGTGATAATACGGCCTGTGTTCTGGTCTATTATGAACATGCTCTGGGAGCTGTGGCTCAGAAAGTACATGACCTGGCTGTTGAGTCCATAGTCCAAATCTATGGCTTTTACCTCAAGAACCAGAGAGCCAATGGGAACATCTTCTGAAATGTCTGCAGTATAGCTGCTGCTCTGAAACTGTGGACTGTGGTCATTGACGTCGAGAATGGTCACCTCTACGGTGGCAGTACTGCTAAGAGGAGAGAGACCCTGGTCCTGAGCAATGACTGTTAGAGTATATCCAGCTTTCTTTTCCCGATCCAGAGGCCTTGCTGTATATAGGATGCCTGACTGTCTGTCCAGGTGAAAGTCTCCAGATGGATCTCCAGCTGCCAGGGAACAAAATAGTAAAAGTTTGTTTGACAACAAAGCATCAAAACTCTCACACTATAAAAATGTGGACGAAGCAGTTCTACATAACGTTTAGAAAAACGACAAATTAAAACAAATTCACACCTGCGATTCTATAGTTTATCTCCCCATTGTTTCCTACATCTGAGTCAGTGGCTCTGAGGGTAAAGAGAGCTAATGCCTCCATGTTCTCAGGCACCTCAATGCTGTAATAGACACGTCCAAAGACGGGAGCATTGTCATTAACATCCAACACCTTGATCTTTACTGTTGCTTTGGCGTAGTTTGGTGGAAGGCCTCCATCTTTTGCATAAACTGCCAAATTATGACAAAAAGAAAAGAATTACTATTAATTTCACATTATGAATAAAACCATTTAATGTGAACAACAGAAACAACTCTTAATGTTATGTAATAGTATTAAAAAAAAACATTTTTCATCTGTGATGGTGTATTGTCATACCTGTCACAGAGTAGTAGCCCTGAGACTCTCGGTCCAAAGTCTTGGTGGTTGTAATAATGCCTGTTAATGGGTCGATACTAAAACTTCCTTGTGCAATGCCACCATATGAGACATCCCCATTGGTTCCTACAGAGACAGGCATAGTTTAAAGATGTCAGTCCAACAAAAGGTTGATTCTCATAACCTTTAAATCCAAGGTAACAGAGCTTAATTCTCATATTATAGTTTGTTTTCTTGTTTGTTTATTCAATGTGAAATTTGAGGTCTAAGTATTTGGCAGCGATAGCACTCCCTCAGCTGTCTGAATTTCCAGATTGCGTGCTAAAAGCAAGCGGTTTGGCAACCTCACCTGTTGACTTCACTAATTGCTTTTGAGCAGAAAGTTTATTATCCTCCTGTTTTATGTGCTTCTGACTAACTCCAAGGGAATGCATCCTTTCTGTATCTCTATCCCCACTCTCCTGTGTAGCCTGTGACCCCCCTGCCTATAATGGCTGTGGGAAAGTTGGGATTCTTAAAGGACAAACTTTCCAACCAAACTAGAGTAACATTCTCTCTAGCAAATGACTAAACAATAAATGTTAATTCAATTATAGAATTGTTTTTTTTTACAAAATCTAACATTTGTTTAAAAAAAACACAAATTGCTGACTTTACCTTGGTCCAGATCAGAGGCAGACACTGTCAAAACACTAGTTCCTGGAGGCTGATTCTCAGAGACTTGGATTTCATAGTGGCTCTTCTCAAACCAGGGCACTTCATCATTGACATCAATCACATGGATACACAGCATTTGGGTGGATGAGTGCTGAGGTATCCCATGATCTTCAGCAATTACTGTGAGGTTAAAGATGTCCTGCTCCTCACGATCCAGAGGTTTGAAAATAGTCAGAGAACCTGTAAAGAGATAAATCAAAGGTGAAATGCAACAAAAGATTTCTTTTGTGTGTGCATCTATTAAATTACACTTTGCTTCATGGAGTCAGCTCCAAAAAAACTACAACATGTTATCAAAGGCAGTAAAACTAACCACATTTAAAAAGTAAGTGTGAAAAGTTGACGTATGAGGGCCGAATCAACGCTAATACCCTCCCCAACTTTTTGCCTACCTGAGTGCTACCACCAAAAGTGCTGTAAGGGCCCAAATGGTCTGGCCACAGTTTACGAGATTTTCCACTGGAGAATGCCGCAGCCATCAAAAAAGAAGCAGTAAACACACGTTCTAGACACGCAACAGCCAGACCTGCCGTGCTCTGTAGGAATTAGGGGCGCCCTAGCCTTTTCATTATCCTGCCCTAAGAGGGTAGAGCTTGGATTGATTCAATTTCAATTTCATGCTTTAAAATGAGATGCAACTGTTAAAGACAGAGAGGGTCAAGGCTGCTCTGATTTATACTGCTTTGTGTATATTTTTTCACTTTGTGTCTTGCAAGGATTAAGATAAGTTGCCCCAAAGCTTTAATCTGGTGAAAGTTAAAGGCTGGAATTTTTTCACCTAAATTTGATTCCTCTGTGATCCTTCCATATTCCGAGTCACTGATAACATATGGCTTGAAAGAAAAAAACAGACTGTGGGATACTGGGAAAACATTTTTGCTTTAGATGCTTTCAATTTCAACTTTCAAATCCTGTGTAGGGTTTGTGGCGCCAAGACTTTGGACTGCAGCGCTAGGATTGGAAGATATGGTTTAAATTTTCTTATATTGTGAAGCTGTTTATCAGTATTTGACGTGTTAATCTAAAATGCTGTTGTCTTTTGAAGAGAAGTTATTCACCTTGTCAGCAATGCACTCGTTTTTTGTTCCAGAAGTGAAATTAATGATGTCGCGCCTTTCAATGAAAGATGAAAATGAGTGTCGCGGTGTGACTTTCACAGATTCCTGATAATGGTTTCATATTTTTCTCTGTTATGGATAAAAGTGACACCAAAGTAATGAAAACAGTGTGGAAACTTGGTCCGAGGTCTCCAGTAACTGACCCAAAAACAGGAGCCGACCAGGTGCTCAGTGGATTAACTTTGTCATTATGCTAACAAATAACCAGTGTGCATGACAGCACTTCAAGATGAATACACACTGGGCTGAGGAAGAAGTGACATGCATGACAGACCCTGAATGTTTCCATCCCTGAGGTGCTCCAGAGGGCATCCTGGTTGGGGCCTAAAGCATACGGCGGAGCAAATGTTGACACGTGTCTCAAACACAACAACAAAGCCCACAGGACCAAATAGCCCAAAGTCAGCGTTGACTAAGTGACAGTCTAACACAAGCACACAAGCACATGAGCATGTGCACGCCTGCATAGACACACACACACATACACACAAACATGCGTAACTGATCCCTTCTCTAATGGTTCCCAGAAGCGCGAGCAAGAGGTTCTTTGGTCTTTCATGGGAATAGATCCACAATAACAGATGATGGGGTTGTTGTGTGTGCACGTGTGCTTGCACATTCTCAATGTGTGTTTAATATTTGGCAGGGTGCTCTGGTCTGGCTTTCACCCGAGACAAATAAGTCATGAAAGGCGGAGCAAGAGTGCTTTGTGCGTAGTAAGAAGCAGAATATTAACAGTTTGTGCATGAAATACAGGTGGTGAGCATTGGGAAGTATGTATGTAATGCAAAAAAACTTCAATTTAGAAGTTCTATAAAAACTTTCAAGTATATTTTAAGACTCATTTGAAGAAATGCAGATCATCTTAAAATATTTGAACTCAAATGAAAGATTCATGTGAATCAGCAATAGTTTTGTGACTATAATTCTCTATAAAATTCCTCAAATAAACTGTGTTTGTACGTTTTTACAGATATCCTATGTATATTTGAGATTTATCCATTTTAAATGTTAATGACTTAGGTCCCATAGGGCAAAATCCTAAATACTGCAAAATTTTGGACAGTTAAAGGCATTTCAGAGGTCATATATAAGCTGTATGATGCATATGATTACACACTGAACAACTAAAGTAACTGTATTCAAGCTGTACCTCAGATGAAGTTCTTAAAAGTTTGAGCATATACTGTGCATAACCCCAAATTATATTTGATGATATAGTCTTTCCAATGACTTGCATGAGTAGACAGTTATGATAGGGAACATATTGCTGTTGTGGTCATATACACATAAATGAAACAAACTTTTTTCCTGCCTCCACATCTTTTTTGTATTTATGTTGAGAGGAATAAAGGTCAAATGACTTCTTAAATTGTGACCAAGTTGGACTCACCTGTATTAGGATTCAAGCTGAATGTCCCCCCAGTGTTGCCTGACTGGATTCTGTAGGTCACTCTACCATTTTCGCCTTGGTCTGCATCTCTCGCCATGACAAAAAGCACCACGAAGCCCACTGGCTGGTCTTCCATCACACTGACAGCTGTTGGCGATATGAATGCTGGAGGATTGTCGTTCTCATCGGTTATATACACCCTTGCTGTAACAGAACTCCAGCGCCTCAGATTGGCATCGAGTGCACAATCTGTTGCCTTTACAACAAGAATCAAGGTGGAAGTGACCTCATGGTCAAGCTCACAGCCTAAAGAGAGAACACCAGAGGCTGAATTAAGAGTTAAAAGGCCGGGAGTGTTTGGCCACTGGTGGAGAATAGAATATGTCAGCTCGCTGTTGGGCCCGCTTCCATCTTTATCTGTGGCTTGGAAGGTATAGACCGATGAGCCTGCCTCCATGCTCTCGGAAATCACAATGGTGATGGGGTCCTCCATGAATTCAGGGCTGTGCTCATTGCTGTCCTCTACATCGATGTCCAAGTGGACAAGAGTGCTGCTAGGAGGGATCTGAGAGAAGTCATCCACCTCAATTTTCAGACTGTACCGGGTGTCTCGTTCATAATCAAGGGGACGAGCCAGGTAGACGTCACCAGTTAGCCGGTCCACAACAAAAGTTCCATCTGGATCTGTGCCCCCCACTATTGTGTAGGTCACCATGCCTTCCTCTAAGGTTCCTCTGTTATGAAGGCGAACTGAGCCAATAATGGATCCAGGACTAGCCTCTTCAACAGAGTTGAAAGATAAGGAGTGAGAACTGGTCTTGCTGGTAGGACTGTTCATGCTGATAACCTACAAGGAAGACACACACATGCACTTTTCAGAAAACTCACATTTTTAAAATATGAAGTCATTTTTTGACCCTTTAAAAAATCTGGGGGAAAAAATTACAATTTTTTTGGGACATTTTTACTATTTATTTCCATGTGATAGGTCAAAATATTGTAAAGTATTTTTCTTTGGTTTCTGGTGTTCACCAGTATCACCCGTATCATATTTTGTGCAACTTGGTTTTGAATAAAGTTTTTACTGCAAAGTGATGCAAAATATCTGAGAAAGGGTATGTATCAAATATGCAACATTAGACATTTAAGAGTAGATAAAAAAGGTGTTTCACTTACATACCTTATGGCAGCTCAAGTTTACCATTTTCAATGCGGAATGAAAGAATTTAACAGATTTCCGGCAAAGCCAGAACAGATTTTGTCCACTTCTCTTACTTGTTTCATGTGTGTTCTGGGAGTATATGAAACCCTTTGAGACGTTTTTATAGACTTGAATAACTGGGGTCTAACATTAATCACACTTATTCTGATGCCAGCGAAAATAATACATGGCAAAAACAGTATGAAGGAAATGGTAAAAGGATTCACATTTAGCAGTAGGCATACAATTTTACCTTTACTCTTGTTTTTGATAAGCTCTTTAAGTGTCTTCGAACACTAGAACACCATGTGAAAACACGTAGCACTGATTAATAAAACCGCAGCACAACAGGAATGAACAAATGAGTTTGTTGACAAAATTTTAAACTAAACTCTCTTATGAAATAACACATTTACATATGTGAATACTTACAATTTCCTACATTACAACTTGCTCAGCTTGTCAGAATAACAAAGGCTTGTTGACAAGCTGTAAATTGGATCCACATTAAATGGGAAAGAAATGTTCCAAAAGTAAATTGTGTAGTCACATCATATTACTGACAGATTTGAAAATCAGTCTGAAAAGATGATTAAAGGAAATTACATAAATATGCTGGTGAACAAGAACAACATAGCTCTGTTTAATCCAATTAACTAATAATTATGAATTTCTTTCTTTCTTTTTTTTACTAGTAAGGAGAAAACATTAAAAGGTGCTTACTGCCGCTATTTATATGCCATTTTTATTTTCCTGGAACTTATAAATCAGTGTTCCTTCCAGTTTTCTTCCATTGTGTCCACTTCTGCTCTACATTATATATTAACTTTAATTACCTTCTAGGCTGCGTTTTACATTCAGTGAAAGTAAAGCCCTACTGCTCTTTGTAAAAAGGGCTACTGTATTAAAAAAGTGTTGAAGTCATTGAGTATGACCTTGATCAGAGCATTCTACAGCTGGCCCTCATCATAAGCCAGCTGGGAGTATTTGATTCAGACCCACTTTTCCATTTCAGATAGAAATTTCCCTTTTGAAAATTCACAGGGGAAGAAAAGGGAGGGGACCTTGTCAGAAGTGAGGCTGATATGTCGGCAGCTAGTCTGAGGGGCCCAGACACATGGATCCTCTCAGCCCCAAGACTATTCTTTGATATTAAATAGGTGTGTAGTGAGGGTGTTTGCGCTGGCTGGGATCCAATGGGAGTCTGACCTGAATGGTGAGGGAACAGGAGGCGCTGCGAGAGGGCAGTCCTCTGTCAGTAGCTGTCACCGTCAGAGAGTACTCAGCTCGGTCTGAGTGGCTAAGAGGGGATGATGAACGCAGCTCACCAGTGATTGCATTCAAAGAGAAACGCTCAGCCCTAGGACCTTTTGGGAGACACAAAGTCCAAACTTTAAATGGCAGTGTGTAGGAGGGTCATACACAAAGCATAAATCCTAAGGACAACAGGTCTGATAGGATGGTGCCCTTTCCAGTAGTTTATAAATCCCATTTACACAAGTTTGAAAAAAGTCATGCAAATAACAGCAATGCATTGTGGAAAATATCAGATGGAAGAGAATTATTGTCTCCAGGTGTGCTGACATGTACGCCTTTCATTTTTTATCAGGACCATTTCCTCAAAAACAAAAAAATTTTTAAACCTACATACATACAAAATTCATTCAGCACTACATGAAGCTCACAATCAATATATCACACAGGCAACAAATATGTTATATCTTTTGCCAATATTTCATTAATAAAAGTTAATAATAACTAATAAAGGATAATCATTTTGCACAGTTTGCTTTATTTACATTTTGTTTTGTAACTGTACCTGACAGAGAATAGATTACAGTGCCGTTCTCCCCTTCATCTGGGTCTTTGGCTTGCAACACTCCCAGCATGACTCCTGGAGACTGACCCTCCGTCACCTATACAAATAAATACATACACACAAAAAAATAGTCACTAAAAACATTTTCTTTTTCTTCCCAATAGTGTTTTTTTTTTTTACTGTCACCTGTATAATGATGTTCTTGTCTGACTGACTGTGGCTAAAAGCAGGGGCATTATCATTGTCATCAAGGACAGTAACGAAGACGGTCCCTGTTGCAGTACGAGGAGGTGAACCGCCATCCTGTACTACCACAACCACTTGGTAACTTGACTGCTGTTCTCTGTCAAGAGTCATCCTTGTACTGATTTCACCTGAGAAGAAATGATGAGAGGGAGTTTGTGCTGAGATACTAGTCCACTGGAATAATGATGAGAGTCTCAGAAGCCAACAGGCTTTGATCAATGACAGAAGTCATAGACATGCACAGTGTGCAGATTTATGCTTTCATATGCACACACACACTCACACATAAATAGATGAATTTTGGAGGGCTGGCAGATGCTGTATAGATTCACAACTCAGCCAGAAACTGATCACGAAACAGAACATGGGTTCCCACCCACATACTAACAAGAGAAACAGGGCAATTAAGAGCCCAGCAAGACACGAAGTGCTGCTGTCACTATAAGCGGATTTTTTAATGGCACTGAAGAAGAGGCAAACTTTTACTCTAGTGCCATCTTTAAGACACGAGTCAGTGAGTTGACAAAAAAAAAGTATTTTCTATTCTTTTGGAAGTGGAAACCGGCAAAATGGGAAATCACATGAGCATCTGAAGCCTTAGACAGCTCATGAAAACATTTTCTTTGCTTAGTTTTAGTTTAACCAATAACTGATGTAATAAATATACTATGAGAGATTATATTTCATCTAAATAAAATGATAAGTCAAATAAAACACATCCAAAATTCAACATTTGTTTTACTTCAGCACTCAGTATTTGAATGTACATCTTTACGCATATAGGTTCTACTAGCTGATATCTTCTGTGTAGTTTTAAAACTAATCTAACTCACTATTATCCATAATTAAAATTTCCAACTAACCTGTGTGGGTGTTTATCTGGAAGTGGCGATCAGGGTGCAGAAAGCGGTAGCTGAGGCGTCCATGGGAGCCGCTGTCTCTGTCTGTCGCCAACACATGACCAAAGCCTGTTCCTACAGGCAGGTTTTCTCTCACAGCCATGAACATCCTCTCCTGTGTGAGCCGAGGAGAGTTGTCATTCTCATCAGTCACAGATATCCGCACTGTGGCGCTACCTGTCTTCTTTAAATGCCCATGGCCTGCACTGGCCAGCACCGTTAGCAGATACATGTCCTTCACTTCCCTGTCTAGAGCACTCTTTATGAAAAGCCAGCCACTTTCAGAAGCAATGCCGAACCCTGCAGCATCTCCATCGGGACGCAGGTGATATGTCAGGGGACCAAACTGACCGGAGCCCGGGATCTCTCTGTTCAATGCCCTTACTTGCAGGAAGCGAGTGTTTATTGGTGATCCTTCTTTTAGTTCTACCCGGTAGGTGAGTGTATCGAATACAGGTCCATGGTCATTCTCTGCCTGGACATGGACCACAAGCATAAATGTTGCACTCAGCTGAGGTACTCCACTATCCTTTGCAACCACTTGGAGGTCATAACGGGGGGTAGTTTCATATGACAGGCTGCCAACCAATCTTATTTCTCCACTACTGCGCTCTATACTGAAGATCCTCTGGATCCCATTTGGAGAGGACAGATCAAAGCTGAGTTGTCCGTTTACTCCTGAGTCTCTGTCCTCAGCTTGGACCCGATACACAACGGTGCCCAGCTCTGTGTGCTCAAGCAGCAGTAAGGACTCTGACGATGAGGGCAGAAAAACAGGGGCGTTATCGTTGATGTCTGCAATGGTGATGTGGACACGTGTCTGGCCGAAGGCTGGAGGATTGCCACTACGGGCCTGCACCTCTACATCAAGAGCTGATTGGGATTCATGATCAAGAGGCAGACTGGTCCTTATCACTCCAGTGTCAGGATCCACAGTAAAGTAGCCTGCGGGGTCGCCGGAGCTGATGGTGTAGGTAATATCTGCAGAGGAGCCTGGGAATGGGGGAAATATGAGAAAGCCAGAAAAACATAATTGAAAGTCCAAGAGTCAGAACTAACATGTTTATTTTTTTTTATTTGAATTAAAAATTACTTCAGTCTAACCTTTTAACATGTAAAATGATTCAACATCAATTTAATCAGGAAAAAGATTGTCAGTCTAATCCAGAAAAACATTGTCCTCACCTGTTTTACTGCTGGCCTGGACAATGCCAATAACTGTCCCCCGCAGAGCATCTTCTGATACCGTAAAGTAGTATTGGGTCTGTTCAAATACAGGCGGTGCCACCAGCCCTGCCACCACACTGATATTCACCTTAGCATTAACCAAGGCAAACAGACCACCTCCATCTTGAGCAGAGATGACCATAGGAATGATGGAGTTGGCCTTCCCATAGACCGAACGAGACAGAGAGATGACGCCTATGTAAAGGTTGCAAAAGACAAAAAAAAAAGTTTGTTTTATATCATGCAACTTTTTAATTGTCTATTAAATTATAACTACATATGAATAGAAGAATAAATGTCAGAATGTATGTAGGATTAAAGTAAATTCTTGTGCCAACCTGTGTCTTTGTTGAGAGTAAAGTATGGAGAGGCCCCTCCAGGTACTATTTTATATGTAATTCTGCCATTCTCGCCTAAGTCTGAGTCATAAGCCGTAACTCTGACAACAGATGTCCCAGGAGCACTTTGTGTGCTCAGACTAACAGCATAGTTGATTGGGTAAAAAATTGGCCTGTTATCATTGATGTCGACCACATCTACCTTCACATAGGCTACTGAGCTCAGTCCACCCTGCAGAAGAAACAAACATTAAATCATGAACAGAAAAAAAACAAACAAATGAACACAAGTGAAAGTAGGATTTAGGCCACATCACTGGTGCATGTGCACAATAGAGATGGTGAAAGGAAAAACCAGCAGTAAACTAGGTTAAAATGTCTGTGTGGCACAGCCCCTAAATTATAGTCCCAGAAGGTTCGTGCACAAGCACAGATTGATAGTTTCCCTTGGGAAAGAGCAATATGTCATGACCCATGTAGGGTGAGAGGGCTTGCCGCAACCCAAGTCTGTTTCATAGGCTTTACATTTGCAGAGAATACAGTGCAGGCTTTTCATTTGGACCAGGTGGCAAAAAGGAGGGAGGCGCAGTCCAGCTTGTTAAAATATTACACCCTGACAGTTGAGGTATTTTGCCATTTGATTACTTTAACATACCCCAAGTAATTTTCTTTCATTTTTAACTTTTTATTCTTTAAGTCTTTTTTGGCAGCCAGTGAACAGGTTGCTTGAGTAAGTCTACCTACCATGGAGATCTATTCAAACTTTTTATTTTCTACTTGGCTGCTTGAATCAAAGTTTTTTTTTGGAAAGTTGGCTGAGTATTTGCTTTCCTGTCAGTAGGGAAAGCATGGCTGCTGTGTTTATAGGATTACATTGTGCCTCAATGGATTCATATTAAGCATGATTTCAAAAGGAGCTGGCTTACCCCATCCATGGCAGTAACAGTAAAGTCAAAACTGTCCGGTCCTTTATCCCTGTCTAGAACAGCACTGGTGCAGATCTGGCCAGTGTCCTTGCCAATAGTGAACTGAGAGGGAACAGCGTTGTTACTGCCAGAGCCAAGGGAGTAGGTAATGGAGCCAAAGGAACCATCATCAGCATCTGTCGCAGTCACCTACAGACATGAAAACATAGTATTTAATACATTAACATTCCAACATTGCATTTACTAATTTTAACAAACTCAACAGTTTCTATAGTTGACTATCTCTAAAGTGGCAACAAATCAAATTTCTATCCTATAAAAGACACAAGAGTGATGATCCTCAACAAACTGAAACAAAAGCTGCATACCAGGTGCCTCGGAGAGCATCTTTGGACCTGTTCTTTGTTGTTTATATGAGACAGTACATGAGCCAAGCAGGCCCTTTGACAAAAATGAACTTGGAGGGAAAGATGGGAGTGGGCAGAATGGAGGCTGACTTCTACGGTCTCTGGGAAGACAGCCAACAGGAAATACTGCCTGCTTCAGGAGTTGTGTCTGTCTGACTGGGACAGGGACAGGAGTGAGAAGTAGGATGCCACACAGTATGCTTCAGTGCAGCACATTAGATCCAGACATTTTTATGTCAAAGGTTTGGTTTTAATATTTCTCCACCTCTACAGAGATATAGAACCACTGCAGCGATAAATGCAGCTCACAAGCCATCAGCTAAGGGACCGACTTGATTACATTAGGATCTCCCAAGACAGTACAAGGCAAACAGACCAATCAGATTGGGGCCCCTGGGTACCAAGAGTGTAATTGTTAGCAAGTGTTGGCTGTAGATGGTAGATTACAGTAAACCTGAACCTCACACGCTGATTAAATTTGTCCTTCCTTGCATGTTTTATAAATGGATCTTTTTAGCACAACACTAATTGGAAGAAATGCTCTGGTGCTCCAGCACTCAGCAGCAAGGAGACTCCTCTGAATGAGACGGCACAGCCATCAGGAACATCGCCAAGAAAAATAAGGGTAGCCATGCTTATCATCAAACGTCAACTTTTTAAAACGATGGTATTCATATGACTGTGAGTGGCTGGGAATCATTAATTCGAGGTGATGAGTTTGGCTGCAATAATTCAGCCTCCATCTCTTTCCTGAGCAGATGGCAGACGGGGGACTCAGCAGAGAGCATGGCCCCCACTTTTGACTGTAACTCCTCACAGAGGGTGAGTGGTGTGTAGGAGTGAGAGAGTTGTAAAGCTGGCAGATATACAGGACAAAAGAGAAGAATAATAAACCACAAAAGGAAAGGAGAAACTAAGGGATATGCAAAAAAAAAAAAAAGTTATTCCATTTTTTTAAAAGATGTAGGAATACAATGCAATGCTGTAATTTATTCTCATTTTGCTGGGATTTGTTTGCAAGTGTTATTTGTCACAAGTACGAAACTTTAAAGTGAAATTCATATTTGCAGTATAAGTGTCAGCTGGAGCAAAAAGAGGAAGATTTTGCCACAAATACCTGAATCTTCAATAAATAAGCTGAAAGATAAGTCAAAATGTTTCCTAAAGATCTATAGAAAAGTATCTCTTCAGGATTCAAGTATTACAGGCATTAAATGTAGAGTTGAGAGGACTCAGTGCATTGATTGTAGGCACAGTCATGATATGAAAAGCCTTTTTAAAATACACTCACAAAGAGTGCATTCACCCAGAAACTTTCACATTTCTGGTAAGAAATCTTGAAAGATCATAAAAAAGACAAATACAGATGCCAGAGAAAGACTGAATGATACAGTTTGAACTCTTTTATTATATAATGTGTTTGGGATCATTCAGTTCATGTTAAATTCAGGATCCTCTTTGAATTTAAAAAGTTCCAGCTTAAGAGGACAGCTTGTGCTTTAGATATACTGAGTTTCTGTTCCATTTAGAACCAGTTGAGGAGCGACAGTTTGAGCCATGAAATTATGCTACAACAGGAGGATTCAGTACTCTTGTAGACAAAGTGGTAAGGATTTTTGGAGCCATGTGTGATTTGAAAACTGGAAGGTAATATGTTCCATTACATAAGTACATCATTGTATTGAGGGAATATGCGGCATACTAATAAACCACATAATCACATTTGCATAATCCACCAGAATGCCTGAAGCAATCTATTCTTAATCCTCCAAAGACTAAAACTTTAATTCTCATATTTATAGGTTAATAACAGTATATCAGCATCATCATGCTGGAAAGCAAGAGATTTGTCTAGCAAGGAGAATATCATCTTCATGAACAGGATGCAAATTAATAAAGATTGTAATTATGAGCCAGGTCACAAACCATGAACCATTAAAGATGAAGACAGCCTAACAAAATGCAGCGACTGAAGTAAAAGTGCAATAAAACACCGAGGATGACTCAGTGACACAGTCAGTGTAAATCTCAGCAAATAAAAAAAGGATTTTCACAAAGTCTTGGATAAAAGGAGAAGCTGCAGCTTGCAGGAACTGGTACAAAATGCTCAACTGTAGCAGTTAAGTCACAGCACAGATAAATCCAGTATTTCTTTCTTTCAGTTGATGACACACTGGTATTTTTATTCTTTCTGTTTCAGATATTCTGTCTTTAACATTCTTTTTTCTTTTCATTATGACTTGAACTTGCAGCACCACTCACCAGTTAGCCATCCTGGCATGATTATGAAGCTGCTCTGTTTTGGCATCTCACTGACTTTTCATTTTATCCTCTGAAGTTCTATTTTCACAAGATTAAAAATTCAACAGGATGAATAATCACTGATCACCTGCAGCAAGCAGAAGTATTCTCCCCACATGTCGTGAGTGTGAGAGGCACATGATAGTTGTGTTGTCAGCAGGGAAAAAGTAACGTCGGGCTGGGTCCTTCACAAAGCAAGTTAGGGAAATCCAAAGATAACTGGAGCACCAGAATTCAGAATACACTCTCTGGCTGACGGTCCCAAGTGGAGCAGATTCAGTAGAGAGCATGCTGTTGTATGTTTATGTATGATATATCCAAATGGAACAATGATCCCACAGCTTTTGGATGCAGTGGGTGTTCCGGTCCATCTAATGTCTTAACTGTGTGGTCTGAGAAAAATCCAGTTCTTGGAAAGAACAAGACCAGAATTTATGTGGTTTCTATTTCTGAATTTTCCAAAAACCCAGTTAGGATCACTGCATGTGAATGAGCACTGTGTCTTTCAAGTGTTTTGATTACATTTCTAAAGAGAATGCAAACACACACATGTTAGTGTGACCTTTTTTGCTCTTTACTCCACCATCACTGTGCAGACATGCAAGAAATCTCCACTGTGTAGAGAACTAGCCAGTAAAACCCAAAAAACTATGAGTAAATGAATGATGCAAAGCTGAAACCACTGAGGCCAACATGGGGTAAAATGAAGGGGGATGGAGTTTTTAATCATGCTCACCGTATTTTTGAGTGCCCAGTCAAACAAATCCATCTCACGTAGTCTTCATTGAAACCAGCCAATCAGGACCGTGGCACTGCCAATCCAAACAAGCTACAAATGACTGAGTGTGCATGTAAATGTTTGCCAACTGAGTAATTATCCCACGCATTTATCAAGCTCTGCGTGCACACATCCTATGAGTGCACCTTAGATGCGTAAGCAAAGAAGTAAACGTGCAAACACTGATGATAAAGCACATGCTTGTTGCAGGCTTCAGATGTCTGTGGAACAAAAGATCAAAAACCCCAGTAATGCTGTGGTCTGGGACGTCAAAATGAAAAACATCTTCTGTATTCTTTTTGCAAAGACACCAAGCGCTTATGAGTATGCAGCTGAAGGTGCTGCGATTCTGGCTCAAAGTGCAACTCCGTGGCATAAAGACATTTTCATAACATACTGGATGACATTAAGCTGACATTTCTGTCTGAGCTTGCTTTACTTGGAGAGCGTTGCTACCCATATAGATGGACAGGCAGCTGATGTAGGTTTAATATAGTGATTATACAAGAACCAGCAGAGTGGGGTGTGAAACACATTTTTTATCCCAGGTGTTCTACCACAATATGGCCAAAATGAGATTAGCAGAAGGTCTAGTGAACTGGATATTGTACCTGCAAGAGTTATTACATTTGCCAGATACTGTGGGATGGGTGGCTTAAATGAAAAAGATGCCACAACCTGATCAGAGATTTCAACTTTTTAACAAAAAAAAAAAAAAAAAACTTTCCAGACATAATTTCATAAAACCAACATAATGGCACAGCTTCTCCAACCCCAATTTGAAGCATCATGTGAAAGATTAAGTAGATGATACCCAGGTCATTAAAAGACGGAGGCAAAGAGGAAAGCGTAGGCTCAAAGAAATCAAACGAGTGGGTGAGATGTAGAAATCTGGACTGAGAGACACTTTGAGCTTTCACAGCTGGTATGAAGCTGTGCTCACTGCTCTCCCTATTGTCCTGGCATCACTTCAGAGGAAAGCAGAAATGGAGGAAAACAAGGTGGAGACCTCCTCAAGGCCTCTTCGCGACTTCCTAAAGTAGCAGATAGGCAGGTCGGAGACTTTGTGACTTGTCCACCACCGCACGAAAAAACCCAGACCACACTAACCTAGTGGAAGGAAGAAGCCCACACATTGTTGACGAATATATCAAAATACAAAACATTTGCCAAACAGAGGGTAATGTCTGGATTTAGAGCAACCATATGTGGACGATTTGGGTAGTTTCTACCAAGACAAAGGAGAAAGAGTCTTTTTCACAGCATTACAACATAAGTAAAGTTTAGGAAACAGTGACATAGAAGATTATCAGCATTTGTCCTGTGATGTCTGCTTGTATTGTGCAAGCAGACATCACAACAGAGGACAAACCATGAGATATGTTAAAGTATCATCCCAGCTGCCTTGCTGCGTTCTATAACTATCACACATACTATGTGCACAAAGAACAGGTCTACATAATATGAGAAAGCCAGAGCAGAAGCCCCAAGGCACCACTCCAAAACTGAAACATTATGCTTTGCTCTGATGTATCCTGTACTGTTGAACATCACAGGAATAGAAGTTTTTTTGAACTTTTGGTTTGGGGTAGTGGATTGCCTTCTGTGTTGCTCCAACTTCAGGTATGCTGAGAGCTTAAAAACAACAGTTCAGAGGAAGGCCAGAGGTAATCAAAAACACCAGGGTTTACCCCTGGGGACCATTAATATCCACAGCAAATTTAATGGAGCCAAGAGACAGCCAAAAGTCTCTGAGACACCTTATCATTTGCACGTGTTGTTAAAGACAAAATGTTGACCTAAAACAAAGTGGGCCACACATGGGGTACACTACCACCATGCACTTCACTGCTTTAAGGAAATAAGCCTTTTGGTCAGAATCAAATCTTTACGCAAGGCCATCCAACTGAAAACTCAGTTCAATTTAACTAGAAGTATATTTTTTATTGGATAAATTAACTTATTTTTTCTCTTACATGAACTTTCAGTGCCACATATTCTTGATAACATCTGTAGAATTTTTTTCACACACCAATTACAATGAAAAAAAAAAAACATTGGTATCCCTGCATGACTTGAACTTGGACAATCTATTCCAGATTTGTCAAGTGTTTGTCTGCCCAGATGTGCATTAAGACACATCTGCTGGTTTGGGATATCCTGGTGAAACACAGTATAACTGTCAAGGTCAGTAACCATCTTAATCATGAATATTTCTCAGAAAAAAAATAAAAATAAAAAATGTTATTTTCTACTTGCCAAATCATATCATCTCAAACTATCTTTCACTCAGAAAACTGGTTCCAACACTCAGCGGAGGCGTAATGATTCGACCAGATGAGAAGAGCTTGAAACAAAATTCCAAGCTTGAAATTTTTCAAGTAAGAAACTGTGAGCTTGGAAACTTTGGCTTCCCATACCGAAGCCATACAAAACAACATTTACTTATGAATCCAACAATTCATACAGACCTGGCTCCATGGAGCTGTTTTCTGTCCGCTGTTTCAGGGCATAAATGAAACTCCTCTCTGACATCAACTGAAGCTATTTATCTTTATCAGTGTAATGCGGTGACATAAATGTGGAGAACAAGGCTTAAGGGCATCAGGTTAGCACTGTATATTGTTAGGTTTGCGAATCTGGCAAAGAAACAGAAGGAAGGTCACATAGTAAACAGGGATTTAAAGACACCTGGAGCTACAGCATAAGGCTTCTGTCTCTTTCCTTACAGACGTCACCCACTGTAAAAACAACCCTGTTGGATTTAAAACATCATGACAGAGTTTGCATTTCTACTTGAGGTAGGATTCAGGTCAGTGTGTCACTCCTTTTTCTTTTTTTTCTTTTTTTTTACTTGAATTCAAGTGCTCCAAGCCAGAATGTGAATTATTTTCAATTATTTAAGACATGACACGTTCAATCTTTACACTTTGCAAAAGTTGTTCCCACTATTGGAACAAATAGAACAGACAATACAACAGCACAATAGTTTGCTCTCACACTGTAAATATATACCACTGTTTAGACAACTAAACCTTCTTGGTACTGTGTCTAAGATTTGTGGTGCTGTACATCCGCTTTGTTGACCTTCCCTGCTTAAAAACAACTGTCGGGAAAACTCATCAAAGGACAAGGAAGAGAAATGCAGCACAGTCTAAATAAATGTATGACTGTTGACGAATAAGGTCAAGTTAAGTGGGATTATGGTTTAAGTTTTCAACACAATACTTAGCTGTTGTGCTAAACTCATAACTCCCAGAAAATTCCCAGCAGAAAGTCCAAAAGTCCGGTTCTGCAATTGTATGAACGTTTCTAAACATCCTTGGAGAAGCTCATATAAAATTCTGAGACGACCAAATAACTGCAAGAAAGTTTGAGATCTGCTGCCAAACCACAATTTTCACACATCACAAAGACTTGCTGTGGAAAAGGAGGGTGTAAGTACTGGCTTGCCTGCAGTCATCGTCTGAAAAGAAAATGGGACCATGATGACCTTGTACATCTTAAAACGTCTTTGCAGATAGAGAAAGACCTAAATAAAAAATGGTAAACGGAATAATTCTGTAGCACTTTTCTTGTCTTATTTACCTCTGAAAATGAGAGCACAAGTCTATATTCACCCTTTCACACACAGTTATGCAGCACATCTTTTAACTCTTTATCCACATTTACTGGCTTTGCAGTGTTGGTTTATTTTATAGACATTCATAAACTTACAAGGCAACATGACTTAAAATGTCCTGCCAAAGGACTTAGAAAAACTGGGGATTGAAACCCAGACCTTCTGATTACAGGTACAGATACCCAAACAACAGAAAACCTGGTATGTTAAATAGCGTGGTATCGCCTGTGATAGAATGGTTTTTGCAAAGACCAAATGTATCATAACAAAATGGTAAAAGTATTACTCTCCCAACTAGTTTTAATGCATTGCAGGGCAGAAATGCAAAAATAGATTATTTTTAATTACATTAAAGTGTAAAGTTAACATGAAATGTCTTGGGCTCATAGATGATTAAACTTCAAAATACATGTAAAAATATTTTCTTTTCTTTTCCTTTTTTTTGGGCAATTTAGGGTAATATTCAACATGAACCACAACAGGCATTTATAGTCCAGGCCAGCATATCTTCTTTTTACGTCTTCAATACTTTTAAAATGCATCCAGACAGTCTTTGAAGTTTAAGAGTTGTTGAAAGTTAGGTGGTCTGCATTTTTAAACTTTCATAGCACTCTTCGCTAAAGCTAAAGTGTTGGTTTCTTCTCTGAATCTTGCATCTGGAAGCAGTTAAGCATCTAACAACTTAAAGAGAGAAGGATTCTAAAACAGGCTAAATGAGCAGAGAGGAGAAATATTATTCATCTTAAGGGAAAAAATACCCAGAGCTAATAGAGCTGAATGGAGCAGAAGGAGTATCCGTGACTAGACATGCAATACAAGCCATTATTTTCTTTTTAGCTGTTAAAGAATCCGTGCAGGTTATAAAAATACAATCTACTGCAACAGTGGTGACAAAACGGTCTTTCACCGGCAAAGAAATAGCGAAGATGCACAAATGGAATGGTGGTAAAAATGGAGAAGTGCTGTGTGTCTATAAACATGTTCCAAGTCATCAAGAAGGAATGTGGATACACCATGAAAACAATGCCAAATGCTTTTCAAACCTCCCTGGTGAGTTTAGACAGGACTTTATATGAGCTCAACAGGTAAACGAGAAAACGTAATGTGAAGAAAGAAAGAAAGAAAAAAGAAAGAAAGAAAGAAAGAAAAAAGAAAGAAAGAAAGAAAGAAAGAAAGAAAGAAAGAAAGAAAGAAAGAAAGAA
>JBAMHX010000010.1:9301960-9321430 GCA_037177515.1 Pseudomugil tenellus | reverse complement strand
CAACTTACATTTCTGGGTCATAGGGTTCAGTGTCTTACCCAAGGACACTTCAGCATGTAGTCAGGGAAGCCTGGAATTGAACCGCCAACCTTCAGGTTGACATACAACTGCTCTTACCCACCGAGCTACAGCCTTCCTGTGTACATGTGTACAAAGGTTTGCAGGGAATGCTGGGAAAAGCTTTAATGCCAAAAACGTTGCTGATGTTGGTATAGGCTCACAGCTGGAGCACTTCTGACAAACTCCTTGCACACAATATCAGGAATATTGTATGCATTTTTACACTGGTAAGCAAAATAAACATGACAAAAACTCTGCTGGATGTGTTAAGCTGCTGGTGAGGCATTAACCCCTGACCACCTCTCCATCTGACAGGCTCCTGCTCAAAACATCAGGCTATTTGTTTTCTGAAAGTCAAATGGGAGAAAAAAATCTGCCATTATGTTTTAAAGAAAGCTAAACACTAGGTAGCTGATGGGGAAAAGAGACGTTTGTTAGATTGATAACTGCACAGCAGAAAGCTATTTTCACTAAAAGATTCTTGACTAGATATTAAATGTGCCCTGTTAGCTCCACTGTATGGCTTTATGTATGTCTATAAGTATGCTTTTGCTTGTATTATGTCTTGACCCATTTTTAAAGTGTATTTCTGCAGGTAGGATCAATTCTGTATCACTACCCAGAATAAAAAATCATGACATGAAATGTTGAAAGTGTCTAAATGATGGGTCACTGCAAACTTTAAGGTATACTCTTATAAACAAGGTCCAATCCAGAGGGATGAACTGATAATAGAAGGTTAGAAGGAGTATATTCACTCACAAGACCGTAGAAAGCTGACCTTGTATCAGACACCCACGAGGCACACCAGTCAGGGCCTTACTTGGCGGAGTTTCAGTCTCTCATCCCTTTCACTGGATTCAATAGCAGTGCTTAGCCTTGGTCTGTTGAGGTGGATCAGACAGTGAAACACAGCATCTGGGTAGGTGGGGGGGGGAGCTAATATGAACCATGCACAGCATGGGGGTGAAGGAGTACTGATGTGGGTTAGGCAAGTACTGCAGCTGCCTGTAGTGGGTGGGAGAATGCCCACTGAGCCTGGCATGCACAAACAAAGTGCAGATGCAGCCAAATTGAACCTGGTTGCCATATAGAACCTCTTTGATGACATGGCTGGAGATTATTCATTGCTAGAGTGTTCTCTCTTCAGAGCCAGGCAGCTACATTCCAGTGATCAAAATGTCTTTGGATAAATTTGTGATCACAACCAGCTTTAAAGGGAAAAAAACAGAAGTATCCATCTAAGAGATGTAAACATGGGGTTTTGCTTGCCACTAGGGTCATTGCGAGAAAAAACCATAGCGCCACATCTTAATTTTATCTTTCAATGTTCAACATGCAGTAAATGAGTGCATATGTTCACCACTGATGACTAAGATCCAGCGACAGATTGTAAGCGTTGGGGCATACTGACAGCATATCTTTCCAATGCACTTTCTTATTTGTTAAAGCAGACTTAAATTTTCCCAAACCCCCTTATAACAGAATAACATACAGATGCTCACTATGTGACACATGTGGACACTGATAAACACATGTAGGAATAATACAGGAGCAGCATTCATTTTTTCTAATAGCTGTACTGATGTCAGCAGTTCAAGCAAAACTGGGACAGATTGATTGAGTTTCCAAACAAAGCAGATGGAGCCTTGACTGAGGACTGGCACGTGGTCCAGTCATTGAATGCTCGCCGTCTCTTACTGGAGATAATAGTACCTGCAGTTCATGAGCAGGACTGGTACACCTCAAAGCTTTCCCTTTCTGTTATGTGTCTACAAATGCCCCTACCTGCTGTGATCATCTGGTTTTTCAGGCTTCCTGTGACTCATACACCTTCCATCTTCTTTGTCCTGTCTCACATGACCTTAGATGTCAGCTGATTCTCAATAAAGCTTGCACAAGTTGCCATATAGCAGAGTTCTGTTGTTCTCATATATTTGTTACAATTCTGACTTTTGCAATCAATAAACAGTCTGAACATAATTGAGGTTGTGGTCATTGCTTGTGAACTGTATATTACCAACAAAACTCTTATGAAATGCCAATAGGCCATCTCCAAGTAATTTCATTACTTAATTTTTTTTGTGCTAGTTTTCTTCTTCTACTCGTTGTAGAACTAACATGAACTGCCTTTGATTATGAAGCACAATATATAAATAAATTCTCAGGTGTTCAGAGGCCAGGAAATAGAGAAAACAACACTCAAGGCAGCTACCAAAAACAGTGGAGTTTTTAGGTTTTCATTTTTAAGTACAGACCTTGTTTTTCCAAAGTTTGAAAGATATGTTTACTTTCCGCCATAGTGGAATGGTTATTTTATGCACCAAAACAATAATTACAATAGACAGTTCTCCATAACACCACGTGTATTTGCTTGTGTTATGAGTCTAGACCTGTTCAGTCTCATAAATAAACTATAAACCAGAATATTTGTCATAAAGGATGCTTCTGAATTCTTCATGCTTTAACACCCAATGCAGCTATTGGGCTTTAAGCTGAATTGTGTGGCATTATTATTGATATTACACACAAGAAAAATGTTACATTATAGATTTTTACATACAAGTTGGTACATAATTAAAAGCTCTTTTGTAAAATAGAAACAAGGAAAATAAAGTTTTCCTAATATAGTCACTCCACTATAGTGGCTCCAATGTGCATCAGTCTCTCCTCAGCAGCAGACAGGAACGTTTCCATGAAAATGATGAAGATGACAGAGTTCTTTGAGGCAGTTTCAGATATGTGTTCATCTACATGGCACCAACCCTTCATTTAATGTTTACTGAGCAAAGAAACGATCTATCCATCAACCACCATCCTAATGGAAGGCTTGATTATTTATCAGCGATCTAAAGCATATTATTCTAAGCAGCTAGATTTAGCAGGAAATTAAAAGAAATGTATGACTAGTTGTTCCAGGCAGACATTCCAGCTCAGTTTAATCATCATTTCAACTGTCACTGTCGTAACAAATACAATATTTAGTTACTAAAAGCCAGCCCAACCTTGTGGAAAACTGAGATGCAGCCATAAAACTGAAAACCCTTTCCTCCATGCCGATTAGTACAAATCAGCATTTTTCATACAAATTAGCAAAACTTTTAAATGAATTTTATCTACTTCAGTATAAAGTCTAGCTTGAGAAAAAGATGTTTTCATGTGACACATCAGAAAACCTTTTCTAACCTTTACCTTTTACCTTATTACCTAACATTAACCTAGTTTGTGATGTGTTGAATGATATAACAATCTGTGAAAATACAATAAAACAGTGACTCATGCTGTGCTCGATTTGTACTTGGAAGTCGGATTTTCCAAGTTCCCAGGGGGAAATAAGACGTGAACGCCCTCTGAAGAGGTAAATGCAACTGGGAAAGTGGGAGCAGACCTGCTTACCCTGAGTTAACTATTAAAGATGTCTGCCCAACAAAACAAGGTTGAATGAAATCAAATGTAAGCACACATTTATGTGTAAATGCACGTATTTAATTGTATATAAAAAGAGTTTACTAAATGCCTGCATGTCCAACATACTAAAGCATTGGATAGTCTGTCTGCTAACAGGACCTCTTGCTAACATATTAGCTTCTAAAGTCTCAAGCTAAGCAAAAGGAAATCTGGCATTGTCCACATTGGTTTTTCAAGTTTTCCTACTTTGTCAACGTGAACACTCTCAACCTTGTTATGACATAACTCCCAGTTAGATTAAATCAGCAGATGAACTAGATACTATTCAGTTTTAACTGGTGCGGTTCTCTGCTTTGTAAAAAGAGCAAATAAATGTATTTACAATACATGCAATATGTAAACAATCCTAAATGTGCTTTTATTTTATTTTTTAATAGTTTTAAGAGAAAAAATGCATGTCCTGAAGTGTTTTCTGCTGATATACTGATTAATTTAATCCTCCATGTAAACATTCAAGAATGTTGATGTAAGTGTTCTGATTTTTAAAAAAAGTGATTAAATCCCAGTTGGGGTAAGAACCCCACAGCCACTGCTTTACAAGCGCTACTCTTAGTGACATAATCAGTCCTGAGGAAAGCAAACTAGATCATTCCCTAAACTTTGCAGAGCAAAAAAGAAGGGTGGGAAGTGAAAAAAGGGGGGCAACAGGGTCATGAAGGCCTACTGGAACCATACATATAAACACACTTTGTCACCGACTGATAAACAGTGCAAACAAACGAAGACTGCTCAGGCCGGGTTCTGGCGTGAGCACCGTTTCTTCAATAAACTCTGTTTAGCTGTAAGTCCAGAAAGTCATTCCCAGTTCAGATGCATGAAGACATAATGTTGAAGCAATGGAGACAGTCCAGAAAGTAAACCATCTGTGTAGATTTCTGTCTTTTGTTTCACCAAGTCACATGATTGCAAGAGACCGATTCATCCCGACTAGACAGAGAGTAATATCCAGATAACCAGATGAGTCCAAACAAACACACACGCACAATAAGTTTCCAGTTTCCAGCCAACTATAAACAACAGCTGTTAAACTGGTGGCTGGCTGTCATTACAAAGTCTATTATAATTGTAGTCATTCTGGGAAGTAATAATGGTATTTTCCATGTTTAAAGGAGCACATTTCATGGAAAACTTCCTACGAAACTCGTTGACTTTCTGCAACGTTAGACTTCTCATTTTGCATGCTTAATATTATTTCTACACAATATTTGTAACTTTAACATCTGATTCACAAGCAGTCCTTTTATATAAATTCTTTAGTCTCCAAAACCATAGCTTCATTTCCTCTCTAAGATATTTATTTAGCTTTCAGCAAAATATTTAGGTGATAGAGTGATTATATTTTCTCTTGTATACATGTCCAATCCCCTCCTTCATGTGATTAATTTCAAACAATCCCATCTGAGTATACATAAGGTAGTCAGTGAGCACTTGAGTTGTTTCTCAGAGCATAAGGGACTTCCACAGTAAACATGTCCTCCACAAGATTACACTCAAGCAAGCTCTTAAAATGAACACACACGAGTCTGAATCAAGCATGTTTCATCTATTTGAAAGATAAAAACCTGTTTGGGTTACAGAGAGCAAAACTCTGGCAAGAACTTCCCTTTGCTTCATGGAGTACACTCATGCACACCTCAAATGTACCTCAGACACGACCAAAGAGCACTTCTTCACAAGCCAAAATCTGCTCAGTGATTACATTTCCTGCTTTCTGCTTAGCAATGAGACTTACATAGGATGGGGTTGTTATCATCAAGTGTCTGGAGATATGCTTCAGTATTAATTACTTTTCCAGCTGCGCTGGGGAATGTCTTCCATGTGCAGTTCGTAGACAGATAGCCTGTGAAAAATTTCTACAAGCTTTCCACAACATTGTGAACATTCGAGTTTGAGTAAAGACAAGTCAGAGATTTACAATAACTAAATGTAATAAGTGTTGGAAAGTATAAAAAACTGTGTTTTCTAGATTTGCTGAGACAGTTAAGTCATTTTTAAAGATTGTCTTTAAATCCCAAATCCATGGCAGATGGGTTTTGAGTTTACAAAGCAGCCTCACCCTAGTAATCTTATACCATAAACAGACTTATGACAGTGCTGCAGCCTCAAACTTCACCAGCTTATTGTTCTACTTTGATCACTGAAATGTGTCTTGCTTGGATCGCATAATTTACTGAACACACTAAGCGGTCAACTTAAGCATTGTCCAGTCCCAACGATCAAATGTATGCGCACCTTATTCTTTCCATACTGAAGTTACCAGAATATACTGAAGTTACACACTTTGAATTAATTAATGCTGGACCTAATTAAAGTCTGCATGGCAAAGTTTAAAGTGGATTAATTTGTGCAGAGATGATGAAAAACTTTTGTCTTCTGTAACATGTGTCACCTGATATTTTAACAAACTTTTACAGCATAAGACATTTTACCTGCTGCTGTGCAAAACTGCACCGATGCAGGTTTGCTATGTCCTCACCAACTGGAACATATCCATAACGTTGTGAAGAAGCTTTAATAATGTCAGTAACCTACTCTGCAGCTGAAAGGTGGTGGAAATATTCAATTCAGTCTTAGCTCACTTCATTCCTAATGACCTTTGCTCTGTTTGATTTGCAGTTCATTTGGGTGGGAACACGTTGGTTTGAATTTAGAAATTAGAAAAAAAGAATTTTGTCAAAATACCATTTGGTTCTGGAAGCATCACAGGTATGTTGAATTACAGTACATACCTGGAATGAACTGTGTCTAAGAACTGGAAAATTAAATTAAAGGGGAAAAAATACATCAGAATGAAGTGAACTTCTAATGTGATCATTCTGTTTCATTAAACTGGGAATACAGTTTACTGTTGTTTACTGTCTTTGCATGTTCACAGAAACACCTCAAAGATTATGTGGCTGAAGTACTGTGTGACCTGATGGGAGACGTTACTGTTATAGCCTAGAAGTCAAGACTGTAACCAGCCAGGCGCCATAAGAATAACCGAAAACTTGAAGTGAGTAAAACTGGTGGTTTTGGTGCAAGGAGGAAGACATTACCCAGCAGTTGTCATTTTGTTTTACAAAAACTCCCCTAAGCGTTGCAAATATAAAAAAGAAGAAAAAGTATTAATGCTGAAATACTCCTAAAATGTTCCAGGTCACTTTGACCCATTTCCCTATTAGAGCTGTTTGAAATAGTGCTGAATCTCTCCCTTCCTCCCTGAAATTCTTGAACTTACCTCATTGTGTTTGTTATAAAATGTGGACACATGATGGAATGGATATCTACTGTATTCAACCACAGACACAAACACAAAGCAGGATCTGTGAGGTCATCAGGAGTTTTATTCCACTGGTTTGGCTTGTCATGATAACACTGAGCTTTCCTACACTCTACAGCACATAAAAATACACCATAAAGCTGGCAAACCTTTGTTGGGCAGGGGAGTGTGAGGGGCTCTTTGTGGAGGATTGTGCACCTAGCAATCTCCACTGATTGGTTGCATGCATGAGTATAATCCTGATCTAAACACTAAAGCAGGAACAAGTAAGCATCAATGGGATGGATGTTGGTGTGAGGCTGTGTCCACAAACTGTTATAAAAGACTTGCAAGACTAGCAAAAGATGTGCATTTCTCCTGCAGAAGACCATGTTCCTATCATTTTTTCTCGACTACCAAATCCAGTGTAATGGGTTTCAGTCTCTGGACAGCTACTTTGTGTAAATACCTATTATTTGAACAAGATCGATTCTATGTGCAATTCAGACTTTTTTTTCTGATGCTTCAAGCAGATAAACTATTCTTTCCTTTTTTTAGTTCCATGAGGTTTCCATTTTTGTTCTGGAGAGAAAAAACATTTACAGGAATAATTGTTGCTAAATTTACAAAAGAAGTTTATGAGATCCTTACAGTTAAAAAAATCAAGATTGCTACAGTATATGAAAAAATAAATATAAAATGCGGAGTAGTCCCTGTTTTACATTCTCATTGTATTTAACACTTTACACTCTGTGTGTACAGCAAATTATTTTATTAAAGAAGACAAGTAGTCAAAATGCACTAAAAATGTTTATCTAAGTTTAAATGGAATTAGTATTGAGACGGGTGTCTGAATTTAAGTTTTTAGGTATTTCTATTTATGAGAACTTAAAATGAAAATTACATATAGCATTTGTTAAAAACAAAATTATTATAACACTGCAGAATTATGCAAAGTTAAGTATATGTTGAATTCTAAGGCATTGTGAATTATTTATTGTTCTATTTATAAGAATAATGAACAAATCTGCTTCAAAAGAGCACTGTTTCTAAAGTCAAGACTGTTAAAATTGCAGGATTTAGTTGTGATGAAAACAATATTAATTATGCATAAAGCTAAAAAAAAGTTTACCACCTGGGCTACAAACTTTTTTTTTTTACTGTAAATGATGAAATAAGCAGAGGAAATTGTGACTTTAAACATCCTTTTACAAGAGCTACACTCAAACAAATGAGTGTTGGTGTAAAACAGTGGAATTCCCTCAAATACGAGTTTAAATCTTGTTCCAAATTTTTTTCAATTCAAATATAAAGAGTACATACTTACAATATACAAAGATAATGGTATGAATGTTTAAAATAAGGGGAAAATGCATTTATTAGATGCACCTGTTTTGAGTATTTGTCTTAAATAAGGCCATCAATTTGATCAATTTCGTTATCTTGAAATAAGGAACAGGTGGTAGTTAATAAGATCAATTCTTCTTTCTACTCCAATTCTTTCTTAATATGGTGTGTATGGTGGATTTAAAATTTGTATCATAATTGTTGTAATTATGGACTGTTTTTCTTGAATAGAAATAGTCTTGAAATCAGTGCATTACCATGGTGTAAATAAGAAAGAAAGAAACAAACAAACAAACAAAGAAAATTGTGTCTTTAAAGGCCCCAGGTGTCAATTACAAACCTATTTACATACAATAATTGACAAAACCTGTGAGATCATGTATCTGTGGGTGTGATTAAGGTGCATCTCAGTGCAGTGTGCATTAGTAGGTTGCAGAATATGGACATTAGGGATTCTGCACAAGGTTCTGCGTGGATTGTGAACCAACTTTCAGTGACCTGGTAAAATTAAATTACTTAGTTCTTTGTCCTGTGAACATTTTTCAGAAGATGCACTATATTGCACATAAACAGAATTTTATGTTTTGTAATTTTGTAAACCTTTAATCTGATTCTAAGCTATAAAAAAAAGCTATGGACCTGCAGTACTGCAACTATCCATGTGCATACAAGTGGCCTGTTAAGCAGAAAGGGGTACAAAACTAATCTAATCCAATAAAGTGGAAAGTTCTGACTAACATGCAAGTTACTGGGTTACAGGTCAGCCAAATGTCCAGCGGCCCATTCTGACCTTCGGCCTGGCATCCATATATTCCATCTTTCATGTGTGAGCCAGTCACCCGCCACTCGATAACGATGACTTTGAGGCAGACAAGTGAATTATGGTGCAGGAAAGGGGAAGGATAATGTAAATCACAGATAAATTGGCATGTAGCATCTCCCTGGAGCCTTTTGTACTCTTCCATGATCCAAATACATTTTGTTTTTACTTTGTAATTAAAGACTCAACTGATGTCCTGAGGTATGATATTATAGGATATTCAGACCAGCGATTTGCCTTCAAAAAAGCCACAAACAGTAACCCACTTATTAAACAAGAAAGTCAAGCAAAAACTACACTCCATTTAATGCTTTAATATGTTTTGCTGCGGTCCTGAAGGATTCATACTCTGTCATTTAGATGTTGGAGTCCATGCTTCATTAGCTGTGTTGAAATCTCATTTCCAGGCATCATTGGCGTTATATTTAATCTCAATTTGTGGCTAGTAGCTATGAGTGATGGAAATGATCAGACGAATCAAGCAAAATGCTGAAGTGACCTTAAGGACACAGCAAAGAAACAAAGTCATTATTAGTGAATGCATTATCCCCACATAGGAGGTGGTTGGGTCATTTAACTCCTTATCTGCTCAGATTCAGTTTAATGTGAACTTGTGTTGTGGATGCAGTTAAGGTACATTGTTCCAGCACAACATGTTTAACAGCTCTATGCTTAATGTGAAACCTTTTCTACCGCTAATAAGCAGCCAGTTTCTTTCAAGCTGGAAGCCACACAATTTGTTTGGCAATGTCAGTATCTCTGTTAGTCTTTACTTATTGGATTCACAAGGGCTAATCTATTTTTTCTATCTACACTTATACTCATCCTCTCAATTTTACAGATCATGACATTTTTCTGCAAATGATAAATTCATATAAATACTACTGCATGCCAGTTACAGTTACATTTTTGACCCATTGCCCTCTGGCAGGCACTACAGGTCTTTGAAAGCAGGGACAAACAGACTACGAGACAGATTTTATCCAAGAGCTGTCGCAACACTGAATAAAAAACAATCCCGGACAAACAAACTAACTTCACTCTGCATTTTACACCATTCGCCACTTTCTTTTGTTTGTGCAATAGTATCACCCATCTACTTAAAAAAAATAGCTTACTCTTATATTGTACATTTGCTAAATATTGTTCTTTTTTATTTTTTATTTTGCTTTTTTCACTATTGTAAAGGAATTTCATGTATTAGCTTAATTACCTTGCTCTTAATTAATGTCTAGCTGAACGGTCCGACCATAAGGCTCCTAAACTGATTTCATGCTGACTTTAGTAAACCATCTGCAAGGCCGGCGTCCTTCCATCAGGGAAATGTTTAGGCTAAGACCTTGGTCTTGTTGTCGTAGCCGAAGAACAGGCCTCAGATTGACACACGTGACCAAAGTCTTTAAACAAAGCTCCCCTATCTGACTCGGGCAAAATAGTTCCAGACTTCTGTGTGATCACAGATCTCTGGAGTGATTCTCCCAAGGTTATAAACTTGTACCATGTCTGTATGTCTTAATGTTTTGTACCTTCATGTTTTTATGTTTAATGTATGTTCAACTTCTTTTATTCTTCATATTTAAATTTATATTTTTATCAATCTAAAGATACCAGTGTCCTCGTCCTTGACAGAAATAACAGTCATCTACACTATATATAGTGCTTTTATTCTATCTATATTTGCTTGTCTTGCAACTCAATCTATTCTATTTTATTCTATTCTATTCTATTCTATTCTATTCTATTCTATTCTATTCTATTCTATTCTATTCTATTCTATTCTACTGCCTATAAGGCATATCATACTCAAGTTACAATTAGTCCCAAAAAAATAAACATTTTTTTAAATAACTGAAATAAATATAAATATAAATAATGGAATAAATAAAATTACTTAAAAAAACGTAAGCAGGACGATATTTGAAATGTTGCACATATGTGCCAAATTAAAATAAATGAGTTCTAATTCTACACATTTATTTTATGCTTCATTGATGTGCTGCTAACCATTTGTTGAATAACCCAATTACACGAGACCCAACAAATGGCACCAGTTCAAACAGTGAAAGAGAAACTAATTATTCTGCGTTAGTTCTTGTATCTAAAACAGGTCATTGTTCAGGTGACATTATTTATTGTGATGCATACACGTCTTTCAAACCTGCCCAACAGTTAAACAAATGAGGCCATTAGGGCTGTATTACACAGGAACTGAATGGGGTAATGTGTTGCATCCTGCTGGGAGACCTTGTATCCTAACCCCTCTGACTTTGTAATGCAGTTTGACTCTAGACCCTTTAACAATGGCAGAAATAAATCAGAGTTTGAATTCTGAGGAAAGATTTATCAGAGTACTGGAATGTGTCTAAGCGTGAAGAGACCAGCCGAGCAAACAGACAAAACATCTAAAGGTCACAGTCTCTTCCTTTTCCATCCAACAGGGAAATGAGAAAGATTTTCTTTTATGGCCAGTTTTACTAATATGGTTGCAATAAAGAAGGAAAGAAAAAAAGGGAGAGTGATAAAAAGTTACATGAAACTGCAAGAACAGGAAAGAGGTGAAACAGTCCAACTTTCTTTGGATGGAATCAAAGCTTGCTGATTTTTAATGAGACTATGTAAAATGCTAATTTACTTTTTTTAGTCACAAATTGAATATTCTTTTGACAGATGTGAGTTAGAATAAAAGGAACACATTCATCCTATAAAGGTTTCTTTTGTTATGTCGTAGCTAAGCAGCTTCAAACTAGCTTCCATATCATTTGATTTCATTTTGGCTTCTCTGAAACACACAGAGGAATGAACTATAAACAGATGTGTTCCTGAAAACAAGTGCATGCTCTCATGCCTATAACAACTGCATGTTATCCCTGCAGGTAAGGCAGAAATTTCAACAGTTTCTTTTGGCACGTGTTCCATGAAAAAGTATATGAGATACTACTTTGCTTATCTAAATAGTACACTCCAAATCTAAAACAGTCGGTATAGTCAAAGTCAAAGTTAGGTTTATTTGTCAATTCTTTACATGTCAATGACATACAAAGGAATAAAAATTGCATTTCACACTGTCCCATGTGTACACAAATATTACAGAACAGAAAAGAAAATACAAATAAAAGAATATAAATAAAAAAAGGACATGACAGACATTAAAGTGCAAGATATCTGTTATGGTAGCCTCCCTCTGTCATGCATGCATATTGGGCTGGTTGGTCATTTCTAACAAGGCCTATGCCGTCGGAAGCGATAGCTAGGGGTATATCCTCGAACACCCCCAATCCTCCTATTCCCCAATCCTAAAATAGACACAATACAATAACATAAACCCACACATGTTCAGTCCCAAAGTTTCACCTGGTGTTAAAACTTTGAACCAGCTAGGTATGACGTCAGGACAGGATGCATCCTGAGGTCATGGCCTTTTACTTGCACTTAATTTGAGGTCAATGAGATTAATAATTCCAGAGGTATAGTCAAAAATCAGTCTATTCATGCATAAAGAGCCCCCTGGTGGGGAAATCATAAATCGAATAATTGTCAAATTCAATACAGGTCATCTTCTTGGGGACCTAAACAGGTATACAGAGTATCAAAATCCAATTGTAAAAATTGTTCGAGTCATTGTGCTCGCACGCATCTGGTCGCGGCGGATGTGATCCCCGAAACTGCATTTGGAGATATAATTATCCGTAGGAATGAACATGTGTGTCTGGTTGTTTGTCTCTCTGTGTGATGACCCTATAATGGACTGGAGACCTGCCCAGGGTGTACCCCACCTATCAACCAATGATAGCTGGGATAGCTATCATTGGCTTACCCATGACCCTGAACTGGAAGAAGTGGTAGAGATAATGGATGGATGTTATTGTAGAAACCAAAGTCCATCCTCTAATTTGATATAATGACACTCATAGTGATATTTATGTAAAGAAATACAGAATGAAGAACAAAGCATCTGATCAGATCTGAGAGGTTTACTGAGAGGGGGTACTCTGGAATTTGAGTCCTGTAGTAAGAAGGGTAAATTGCCATGTAGATACATCACTCCTACCAAACATTTCTCTAAAACAGGAGAAGAATCAAGACTAAGACAACAATACTACTGCAGGGTCACTGATTTGGTGGACAGAAGGTGAGACAGTCGTCTTGGCAGAGCAGTTTTAACCCAAACAGACAAAAGGGTTGAAAGATTAAATAAATAAACAACCCAATGCAAATAAACAGCAAAGATATTAAGTGAGTTGAAAAGAGGTTAAGAGAGTTGTTTATCTGTTCGTGACTCAAAAAGGATGGGTATTAAGCTTTTTTACCAGTCATAACTCAAGCATCCTCTTTCATGTGGCAATTCTTATCTCCAGCTCTAAATGGGGCACTTAAAGCTGGAGTGTACAGAGCCGACTATAACAGAGGGCCAGAGTTGGCTACGTGTAGATAAATAGAAAATCTGACCCATTCAAGTCCAATGGTGACCAAAAAGATGTACAAGAAAAACAGACGGAGCACATGGCATCCATATGTGTTGGTTGCTTTATCATGGCAGGTCAAACAAAGGTCTTGATGAAAACAAAGCCAGCACTTAGGGTCATATTCTGTAGACTAGAATCAATTGTCTGGCCTCTCAGGGAGGCCTCTAAACAGTTTCAGGGGAGACTCATAGAAGAAGAAATATGACATTAGTTAATAAAAATGTTAATTAGAATGCCATATACGTAATAAGTTTAGTCTGATTACATCATACAGAAACTTTGGTTTTCTTTGCGCAATTTATAAGTGTTGACGGGAATAAAAAACAGGATGATGACCCTATAGGCATCTAAGAATTTACCAAAAAGCAACAAGCTGAGGTGTGTGTGTGGTGATTTCTTAATCATCTCATAGAGAAAACGTATAAGCCTCCAGTGTGAAGGATCAGCAACATATCTCGACCTTAACATTGATTTAAATCATTGTTCTGATCTACTTTGTCCACTTATTGTCCTAAAATCGATCCAGCATTAATATTCACGAGTAATATTTAATATAATGTACGATAATTATATGAAAATAAATCTTATAAATGTAGCCAGAGATCAGTGTAGATGGAGACTGAGTACTGAGAACACTGAATGGATTCTAGTGTTGATACCATCAGTTCTTTAGCACTGACTGGGGTGTAAAAACTTTGTTTGACAAATGCTTTTGTCTATAACATGAAAAGCTACTTACATCTGCCAGTCATACTTGGCTGAATGTGTGAAAGGGAGTATTGTACAATGGGGCCAGGAGCAAATTTAGTACCCTCTTACAAAGAAAGGAAACTGGGAAAAGTTGTGAGGAAAAAAGTGGGAGAAAAGTAAAGCAAAGTCTGAGGAAAAAAAAAAAACACTTGAACCCCCTGTTCCTATAGCTTCCTCTCAGGCAGGGTCTGACCAGGGCTCATTCAACAACAACTATGCAGTGTTTTTCTTCCCTTTAACAGATTACATCAGCACACTGGAGTCCAATCCCTTCAACTACAAATGATTGTAGCATCTCACAAAACAGCAGCTGCTAAGAGGGCCCATGGCTTTCTCAGATCAGCATGATGCCATGGATACATGAGTGTACATAAAAAAAAAAAATGGCACCTGCCGGCAGACCTACACTGTGAGGTCACTGGTAGGACCGTTGGTGTGGGCTGTCATTTTGATGCTAAGTAAGCTAACGTCAAAGTTACGGTAATTTTCAGCAAAAGTGGTTAGCATCAACACCTTAAAAGTGACTATTAAATTTTCAGTGCATCATGTAAAGAAACTGTTTGTATTTGTTTGTATGTAACAGTGTACATCATTAGACATTATACATTAATTTTAATTGAAGTGTAAATACTATAATATAAACATGCATTTAATATCCTTTTGAGATGCATCATTGGATCATTTGTTGAAAGCATTGGAGGAATACCAGGCTGAGGCTGTTCTGCAGTATGAAAGAATGTCTATAAAGGATGAAGTGGATGACCATGAAAAGGAATCAATCCTGGAGCTCTTCAAGTTCACATTTTACAGCACTGGGGACATGTTTAAGTTCTGTGAGAAAATTACGAACAAAGGAAATGGTTTGGCTGTGAATGAGTGAGTTTGTGTTCAGTAACAAAGGCCATGTTGTAACTTGGTGTTGTGTTTTTTTCATTGATGGCTTAATAAATCAATTAAACTGTACAGTAGATATAAAAAATTAGGGTTGCACGTAGTTGTACATTGGTGCACAAGTACATAATTAGTTTCTACATAGAACAAAAAATCAAATTTATGGTAGTAACGAAGAAAAGTACAACTGAAAAACTATTTTGAAAAAATGTAACAAAAGACTATAAAGTCAATGTATAATTATTATGAAAAGGCAGTAAATTGCTGTATATACTTTATATGAGATAGATGATACAAATGGGAATTAAAAAAAACTGGCTGCCACCAGCTCCACAGACTACAGTCCAGACTTGCAGCAGTCTGCCCCCCTGTTGTTTAATTTCTTGCTTATGTTGTTTTTACTCTCTGATATATGTTACTTTGAAGAAAAGCATCTGTTAAATGATAGTAGAATAAAATAAGAATATATGATAGGCAGGCAGAGAAAAGAGCAGAAGACATAACACAGTCCAAGTGATTAAGTTGAAATGTATCAACCAGAGTACAGGAAGTAGATTTGCGATTTTATTTTGAATTGTCATTTCCTGTTTTGAAGGTCCTGACAGTGGAGCCTGCACCGGAAAGGACCTCACAGTGGAGATCTGCAGGCAGGTCCTCTTGGAGGCCTTTGCAAAGTGCATCAAAAATGCATTTACTACATGTACTCCAGTGCAAATTCTCACCAGTTAACTTGTTGAATCCATTAATCCAGAAAGACCACATACAAACCTTGTAAATACTTCAATAAATGCCTAAATGTGGGGTAATGACAGATTAGTTGTGGCTTCCACAAAGAACACCATAGCCATGTGTGCTGGAAAAAAAAGTGGCACAAAGAAAACATATTGTAATCCAAAAGGCCAAAGGGATATGGGGGACTGTGGATTACTGGGAAGTCATGGGATCTTGCTAACGTTGCTTCACCAGTATAACTTAAGCTTATTTAACAGGTTTAAGATAGGCGTCACATGATGGAGTCTTTGGAGGGGAAACAAGGTCAGTGTGTAGTAATAGGATAAGCTGACCAAGAACCACTCGAAGAGATTACATCAAATTTTAGAGGTCAACAGCTAATAAAAGGGAACTGTAAAACAGAAAATACCAGGTACATGGTTAAAATACAAATGGTTTTCTATTCTTATCGAGTCAAAAATCAGTCTCATGCTAAACAGAACTAGCTGACATTATAAGAAAGTTTGCTGTGATCTGATTTTGCCTAACAGGCAGATTTTCCCTTTAAAGCACAACAGAAAGTGTAGAGAAGAAATGTTGAGATAAACGTAAACCGAGGCTTGAACTCTGATCTCTCTTTTGACAGAAGGAAAAATGCACCAGGCCTAGATGTTTTTTCACTAACACTTACTCTGAACTAAGACAACGCAAGTCAGCCCCCAAATATCAGTAATCAATAATTAATGTAGAATGATAAAAGTATCTGTTGGAACTTTATGTGCATGGTGATTCAGCAACAAGCTGTGTAAGTCCTCATGGAGGCTGATTACAGCCTTTTCTTGTTGCCCCATTAGGCAGATTTGTGGGGAAACAGCTATTTCTTTGCCAAACACTTGCTTTAGAGATCAAAGGCTCAGTTTTAGAGATATTCTCCTTTTTGTTCTGCACACTGTGTGGCCTTTGCTTGAAGGTTTAAAATACAATACTGCTGAAAACACACAATTATCAACTGACATAAGGCTTTATGGCTGACCAGAGAACGGCTTCTTGTGAGCTTGATACTCCAGTGCTTTTTGAGAAAACTTTTTTTTCTTTTTTACATAAAAGATTACTAGTAGTCATTTCATGAACCATTTCAATGGCAGAAAGAATTCACTTTCTCCGCATGGTACAGCCTGGTACCCAGTGTGCCCAGCGAACATTACTTTGATTGAAATTAATACTGAAGTTGACTTTTTAAAAAAGACATTGATGACTTATTTGAGACTTTCCCCAGTTTTAAACATCTTCTCAAGTGAATACCTTTCTTTCAACTTCTTTCCTTATCCACGGTCCGTTCGATCACCATCACTGCAGAGGCAATGACCAGGCGAGTTAAAGGGTGACTATAAGTTTTGCCAGACCTGACCTCAGCCAAGAACTTTGTGTTAATGAGGTGCTTTTTGAAATGTGATGATGTCACACGCCGGCTGTGAAAACATGTTCAGCAGTCTCTCTATTGGTCCTAATGAGGATATTAGCTATGCACATGGCGCAGTGAGAAAATGATCTGAATATGGAGGCAGCATGGATCTGAGTGTGTGGCCTGGGATCACTGAAAAGCCCTTTCATGACAGGAAATTTGATCTTAGATAACAGTTTGATACTGAACTTACATTCAGACCTCAGAGGTTTTTTTTTCACAAGATGATACAAATCTTGTAGTCAAAATATTTAAACTGCAATCAATACATTAGATATGCAAATGTCATTTAACTCATTAATATGGCAAGTAACTTAATAAAAAAAACAAATTGATTAGGTGTGTACTAATCTTTAATCCTTATAAAAGCAAATTAAAACTTTTAGTAAGGTAACCAAAATTCACTGTGTGATTTCAGCAGGAGAAATGGTAATGGGTCTATTCCCACAGTACAGTGGAGGATAGGTTACACAACAATGCCACATGTCACACATAAATAAGATGATATAGATTTTAAATAAATAAATAAATGAAAAAAATATAATTTCATCCATCTTTGTGTAAACAAAATAACAGGATCCGGCCATAAAGTTTTAGAAGGAAGAGATTTGCAACCACACAAATCCAGATCTAATACGGAGTATGCACAGAGGGTAAAACAAAAAAATGTCCTTGAAAATATTTTATCTTTCAGGACAGAGCTCCTATAATGTATCTGGAGACAGATAAGAGACTAGAGAAAAGCTTCCTGAAGAATAAGAATGTGTGGGTGTGTTGAAGTCTTTCAGCGGTCCATGATATAAGAATAGAGCAAAACATTATCTCAACCTGTATGCTGAATTAAAAGTAGACATAGTTGTTGATTTGTCTCATTTTTACTTGTCTCTCTTTTTCAATTCAAAGAGGAAGGTTCAGAAACTAAAATTATACAAACTGCAAAGAGTTTTAAATAAATATAAAAAAAAAACAAAAAGCATGAAAAAAATAAAAGAGCTGACACAGATAGGATTAATGAGTCAATCGCTAATCTAACAGCAGTCAAATGATTTTATTGACTGGAGGTATGACAACACACACACACACACACACACACACATACACACACACACACACATTGGTTGTTTTCATGAGTCAACTTAGTCTAACTGGTGATATGTGAATTGCACTAGCTACACTCACAAAACCTTGTAAAAGTTGCAAGATGTTCTGTAATATTAAAATTAAAACATCATAGATCTTTCTTTCTTTCGTTCGTCTATGGTTAATTGTTAACTAGGTTGAAAGAAAGATGCTCTCAAGTCATCAATGAACAAGTCAGCTTGGACATTTTAGGATCTTTATCATAATGACTGTGTATCAGACCAACAGCAGGTACATTTATGTTTTATAAAGTCTTTTAATCATAAATCTGCATGAGAAGTAATCACAGGCTGAAAGTTGACATTAAAAAAGCAATATTTTTTCTCAGCTATGATCAGAATCCAGTGAAGGGGACACATTAGGAGATAAACAGTTTTCATGGTTAGTCACTTTAGCTCATGAATAAGAAAAAACTGAGTCATATGCACTTTGATCTGCTACCTTTTTAGCACGTATTACTGAAATCTGCTGAGATATGATTGTTTATATGATGCAAGCAAAAAAATTCTATGATTTAATTCAGTAAAAAGGGAAAAAGTTAAATTATATTTATGCATCTGCTTTAGACAATAAAAACTCTACTTTGTTATTTTCATACAATGTTCAGGTTTTCACAGTCAATCTAAAATTACTTCTAAACTTTCACTATTTCAGATCAAGATGTATCTATTTGGTTAATATTTGCCATGTATTTAATCTCCTTCACTCAATAAAGCAAGCTTAAAGGACCTCCTCTTAATGCGTCTGATCCTGTCAAGATCCTTGTTGTAATTTTCGCTGTCTTTAAATATTGTGTTTTATTAGCTTTACACACAAAACTGACTGAGAGAGCAAACTCCAACTTTCTTACCATATGTCACCGTTAAGACGGGAAAGCCTGTCTGTGATTTAGCTATAAAACATGTTACTTTGACATGGAAGGACTTTGACTGGACCTCAGAGAATGAACCACATGTGCCACTAAAAACACAACACCTGCAAACTATTGGTTGCCTTTTTTTTGGGTGGCATATAAATGTTTCAGCTCCATGTTTTTCTTCTTTTTTTTTTTTTTAGTGACAAAAGTGAACCAAAGAGATCAGTTCTATCTCATATAGGATTCGTTCTTCTCAGCAGT
>JBAMHX010000010.1:9263980-9301859 GCA_037177515.1 Pseudomugil tenellus | reverse complement strand
GTATGACACTACATGGGATAGGTTAACAGCTTCCATAATTTGTTGAACACCTACGACTGTGAAGCAGCCTCCACATTCTGGATCCACTTATTTCTAGTATGTTTTCTGTTGAAAATCTGTGAAATGATAGATGCTCTTCCTCTAAGTGACATTTTTATGATGTACATTTTAAACAGTAGGTCATAGCTAGACTGTGCATGCTTATCCAACCCCAACTGCACTGCAAGTTTGAAATGACCGCCGGGGGAATACAGCCTTCTCACTATGCTCATCTTGACAAGGTTGGATACAGGCTGTAGAGTTCCTCTGGTAAAATCCATTTATACACTTTGTCTGGACATCACACTATACAAGGGTTGAGGTTAAACGATTAAGGATGATTAACCAGTATCACAGAGTAGAGCAAGCTGCTCGATTTATGATGTAAAGTGACAGATTGTATCAATGATTTTCCCTTTGAGAAAATACTTGTCAATGGTAAGGAAGTGGGGGAAATCCATTTTATGAGGCAGAAACCACAAACAGACTTAGGAAAGGCAGCCATCTGAGAAAGTAGAAACAGGATGAGCACTGGCAAATAATAATCAGCCAAAAAAATAACAATAACCATTTTCAGAATGTCATTTTCGCTAAATTAATAGCGCTTTGATAGCCGGTTTTAAAACAGAATCCCATGTTTGTGGGTTCTGTAACTATCTCCAGCAGAAGTAAATATTGTAAAATGCAGCTTCCTCTGAATTCTGGTGACTTCAAGACAGAAAGAGCATCAACTTAAAATGCACAAGGATATCTGAGGAGATGCAGCGGTAAATAATTTCCTCTTAAATAAAACAAAATAAAAAAATGAATAAAAAACTGAGTAAAGGGGTTCCCACCGATTCAAGTTCCTGATCCAATCCACAAATATGGGATAAAAATGATAAGTCTCTCAACATTCCCTTTTTGCAGAATAGTTGTGATTTTCTTTCATAGGCTGGAATCAATTTACACTCCAATGTCTTAATCGATCCTCCCAGACATATATACTGTATCACTCAAACATTCGATCCCATTAAATCCAATGGTCCAAACTTTACATTTGCAGTGTACATACATCTAAAAATGTTTTCCATTTTATCTATTGGTATCATGTATCATTTCAGCACTGATATAATCACTCTAGTCATGACTTATTTATTCAATCTTAATCCTCATATTAATATTATTTCCAACTAACTGAAAAATGATGTTTTGACCCTTTAAAACTTGCAATTTTACTTTCACCAGACAGTTGGATCCCATGAGAATAGCCCCATTTTCATACAGAAAAAGTCGTGTACAACCACTTAGTCACCAGCACTTGAAAGAAACTCAGAAGAGGCAGAAACAATGTGGACTGATTACACCCATCTCTCTCAATGTTACTTCTTATTTCACACGCTGGTTACAAGTCCTTAAAGCAGCTAAACAAAAGCTTAATGGACACTCAGTCATGTTGATAAAAATGTGTGAAACACTTTTGTGTGTACAGACATTAAAAAACAGACTTACTGTTGTGAAACAAAAGAAAAACTAACAGGACAACTGCTATATGAAAGGAAAGCCGTGGAAAGATCGAGTTCTCACGCACGGGGTCAAGTAGCGGTTGTAAAGTCACATTAAGTTTCCTTTTTCACCATACACTGTCTTCTAGTCTAATAACCATTGATTACATCTGGCATTATTTGTGCAAAAAGAGAAAATGCTGCAGATATCAGAGCTGCCAACATGAATCCATGAATATTTAGTTATACACTGAACTTTGTTAGCCACTAAGAGGCAATCACTTAGTGTGACCGAGACTGTTAATGAGCCCCTGGCTATTTTCTGAATGCATGCTTTGAGTTGCTATTAGATGATTTAAGACATCATCTGTAATTTGATAAAGCATGAAAACTTCCTCTTTCTTCTCACTGCTTCTTTCCTTTTGTTATTCTTTATCCCCCACAAGTGCTTGTGGTTTCAAATTTCTCCTCCTCTCAAAGACCAGGATATCTGCGAGCTCTTGGCTCCATCTGGAACACTTCACATCTTAGGCTCTAAAATAAAGATTTTGTTTAGTCTTAATTCAGTGATTGTGTCGTCTCAGTTGGATTTCTGCAGAGCTTTCATGATTATAAATTGAATTACATTAAATATTGCTTTAAACAATACAAAAAGGGGAAGTAATACATCAAATAGTCTCCTTTTGAGATCATTTTGACCAATGTAAGGGCTTTTGAGTAGCTTCATTTCAAAGTAGTGTGGTTTCCTTGGTTACTTACAGCTTGGTTTTTCTTCTTAGAGAGGTGAACAACAGCTCAAAGACAAATGATCGACTTTCTTCACAGAACCAAGGGCTCTGGTCAGCCTTTCCACACAAGTGCATGTATTTGACTGCAAGAGCAAAACAATTCATGAGTGGTTTGTGTAGTTGAAATGTGGTGTGGGTTGAGCTTTGATTAACTAAACTAAAATGATAACATCAACCAAGACCCAGTGAAACGACGACTGACAATTTCAAAGTGGAAAATAACAATTATGTAAAAACTCAAAGCGACTAATAATTACATTTTTTTCTTTGCAAATACATTTTCTGATAACTTACGACTTAAGCTTTCAACATTCATCCATTCTTTGGGGTCAACTGTTATTGTTATTGTAACATCTTCGCTGGCAGTCACAGAATGCTCTTGTTTGACTGATCCCCCTGAGATAATAGGAAGAAGTCTTTGATTTGAAGTCATTCCAGGTAATAGCTTCCAGAAAGTCATTTAGTACTGAGGAATGCAAAGTAATCTGCGGAACCTCTCAGAAGACCCTGCAGGGTCATCACTCTCATAATACCAGCCCACATTTACATCCTCTGCTATAGAAGGTTAAAGGGACAGGGATAAACGGGGACTGGGAAGGCAGTGGGGCTCGCTCACCATAGTGCTCACCACGGCTACTGTTTATTTGTATAATGGATGCATGTAGGACTTCCAAAATCTGCAGGTTTTAATTACAGGGCAGGTTTTGCCACAGGCTTGACTTTAGGTCAAGTTGGCCAAGACAACAACAGCCACTTTTATGAGCAAGTTGTGTCTAAAATTCTGTTTTTCATGATGCATATAATATTGGCTAGCGTCTTAAATTTCACTGTTGAAAGGGAAGACAACTGTGTAGCAGCCAAAATGTTCTGCATTAATCTAAGCCAGCAAATTAAGAATGCCTGGCATACTTTGTGAAATCCTGTTAAGGATGCTGCTGATGGACTACGACTTGGTAACTGTGCAGACAATGGCTTCACTCTTCTCTTGGGTCATTTTCATTAATTAAGCAAAGTGGCGCTCAAAAGTTAATCCAATCACACAGTTGTCTTTTCTCACGGTTTGATGTCTGACTTCTGGGGGATTCTGGACACCTCAAGCAATACAACAATGTGCAATACCAAATAGAAGCATGGCAGAGGACAGCTGATGGACAGGAGGAAGAGAATTGAAATAACAAACCATCCATATACCAGGCTGAGTGAAACGAACAGTCGCAGACTGCTGTCATCAAAGACTACATGGATTCACAGTTATTGTGTGCGATGATGAAAAGAATTCAAAGGTCAAATCATTTTATTGTAGCTCATTGACCTCTTCGTCTTATCTTTTGTCTCTGGTGTAGTCATTTGGACTTCCAGGCATCCCTTAAGGTCAAAAAATCTGTTTGCCACCTTTTCTATTCAGCCACTTCCTCTGAAGAGAACAAATGCTCCATGTATGACCATGTCGGAGGCCCCCACGTAGACCCTAAATGCTCTTCCAGCTGAAGGGTTTTACAACCTATTTGGAAAAATACTTGAATATGTGAACAGGTTTTAATGCTGTATAATGTAACATTGGATTTGATAAAAAAAAATTTAGGAAGATGGTGATGGACGTGTGTTTTGGCATCTATTTTCAGGATACAGTATTTTGTTGTTGTTTTGTCTCTTTTTTTCCTTAGCTGCATAGATATCAATATTGACAAGGAATAAAACAGTAATAAAGAGTAAGTGAAACTGTAATCTTGGTGTTTAGGAAGGTAAAAATGCACAAATAAAAAGAATATAACATTTTTTGTATTTTTTAAAGTAAAAGTTGCAACAAATCAACATTATTAATATGTGAAAGATTTGCCAGTCTCTTGTTCTTTTAGGAGTTTTTCTTTTGAAGCATATGCTTTAATTCTCTGCATGATGTTACGTGCCAATAGACCATACTCTGCTAACAGCTTGACATATTTCTTCAGACAAAGAGTTTTAGGCCTCCTTGGGCTAATGGATCTAACAGATCACACCAAGAGCAGAAAAAAAGATAAAAGCTGAAGTGAGGAAAGCAGCAGAGGTAGACGACTTGGGGAGAGACTGTTCTGTGTTGTACTTCTTCTTGTTTCCATTTGGAAGAACTTAATTTGATTGAGAATCCTGGCGTACAGCTTAACGAAGCATGTCTTTAATTTATGGGTACTGGCTCTGGAGACGTGCTTAGCCTGCTGTTGACCATCCTATGACCCCTAACCTTTGGCCTGAACTACTCTGATGCTCTTCTTGCAAGTAAAAGAGAAGTGTGTCTGACCTGATTTGTTTATGCCTTCGTCTTTATACACAGATTTTTCCAACTACAATCTTTTAATTCTGTTATGCCACACAAATTCAAATTTAAATGGTCTAAATTTTATTTGTATATCACTGTGTTTTGCAGAGCTTTGCTTTTAATGACAATGATAGAAACTGATTTTTTTTTTTGCATCCAGGCAAACAACTGCAGATTAAGCAGACTTTAAAAAAAAGGACAATCCATCATCTAAAAGTACTGTTTGTACAACTGTCACCTTCAGATTAGAGCAGCTGACATGCAATATGGGTGCTGAAAGAATTTGTGCTCAAGTTAACAAATCGGCCATGTGCACAAGTGTGTGTTGCTGTTATCCAAATGCCGCTAGGTCAAAGCCACAAAAGAAAGAAGAGATGTGGACTGTCATGCCTGTCAAAATGACTGCAGGAGTCAAAACATTTTCAATTAATATCTTCATTTTTTTATGGAAAGTTCCATCGTGGTATCGCACAGTCCTCCGCTGAGACAGCTGCTCGAAGAAATTTATACAACCAAACTCAATTAGCCTCGGAGGTGTGCAGGTTTGCCCACAAAAGTATCTAATTTTACTCCTTTGCAAATTGAAACACACACACAATCACACACTGACCACCACCTGATAACCCAGAAAATCTCATTTTTAAAAGTTAAATCCATGTCTCACATGAATGTTGGATGTTCCACATCTGAGAAGAAATAATTAAATAAATGTTTCACCAGTGGTTAAGAAAAATATGCCTGTTGCTTCTTAATAATTGAGTTTCAATGTTTTCAACACAACAAGGCCTGCTACAGCTAATTAACTACGAGAAAGGTAAATGCACTTAGGGACAACGGGCTGTGATATGAGAAACTGCACAACGCACAACAGAAATCAATTACAGAATGATACCACGGAAATTACGTGCAGGAGATAAATTGCTCTCAGTAAAAGCACCACCCTTCAGTCAAACTATTCCCACAGCTTGCCTGGTGCATCCTGCAGATAACGATAACACATGCAAACTTCACTGGAGCTGGCTGTGTTAACGGGGTTAAGCGAGACTAACAGGCAAAGCACAGACAATTTGTAATTATAAAATGTAAAATATGCCAATTTTTTCAACTTGTGCAAGCATGCAGTACAAGAAGGATGGAGCTATAGAGTACTATGCAGCAAGAAGGAAATGGTTGAAGCTTAAATGTTAAGATCTTTTTATTTCAGCTACTGGAACTTAAGGGCAATCTTGGAAAAATATTTTTTTCCAGTCTAGCCAGAACTCAATACACCACTGGACTAAATCACTGTGACATCCACTTCTAGCACAAAAAACTGAAACAGGCCCACCCTACAAATGCAATGGTTAAGTCCACTTTCTTTTCATAAAAACTCTCATACAAGAAGTTTAAAAAGCAAGAGAGCAAGTCCACTGTTCACAAAACCACTGGAGACTCTGCAGGAACACAGAGGTGAGGGGGGGCTGCAGACCTTTCCTTCTCTGTTATGTCCCAGAGGGGTCCTGTGCTACTTTCATTTCACAAACAACCTAAGGACTGCTGTGCAGGATGCGGGAAGTGGAGTAGCCGACTTACAAAACAGAGAAACAGACATAAGTCCAAGTCTGGCATGAGACCAGGTTTATATCAGAGTGACTGAACTCTGACAAGAAGGAAGGGAGGAAAGCTCTTAGCAAGCTCAGATAACTGGAAATGAAGATATCATGTTAAATAGTAGCAGTTGTTTTCCAATAATGGTGAACTTGAACAACACTGCTGCTAAACTGTGTGTCCACTGAGCTTCAGTTTCAATAATATTTTAATTTTTAATAAAGTTTCTGGCAAACAAAAGTGGAAAGTTTTCTTGTATAACAACATCATGCAACAAACATTTTCAAGAAGTAAAGTTTATGACTAAAGTTGGTACCAGAAATATGAAACGCAACAAATAATCTTATTTATATAAATGTTACCTTCTCTTTTTTTTAGTTATACTTTGCTTTAAAAACAATTAACACTGGATTTGCAGGGGAAACAACAGCATCTGCACTTCTAAGTGCCTACCTACGTGGAGCTTTAATAAAATGGATAATGCCCTGAATTTAGCCTCAAATAGGTCAGGAGATATAAGGAGGTTATGTGATATCCAATTTAGAGTGGAGCCAAAACACTCATGCTTGGAGACAAAGATGAGAAGCAGCTGCTTAACCCTAAAGGTTGAACAGCTGAAGTTTTTTTTGTAAATATGTACTAGTTTAAGAAAAGTGAAGACACTGTAAATGTAGCAAATATTCTATTCACAACAGGACAAAAAAAATTGAAAATGAGACATTTCACTTTTTTATTTAAACATATGCCCATTTTGAATTTAATAAACAGTGCACGTTAAAGCTGAAAAGAACCCCTATATAAAAAAAGACCGTGCCTTCTCAATGTAAAACAATAATTAAAAAATGACATGAATATTAATACTTGTGTGGTGAGACGAAGCTGAATTTTAAATTCTTGTTGGAAATCATGCTGTATCCTTTGGTGTAAGATAAATGATGCTTAGTTGGAAGGCTTGGGTTTAAAATCTGCATCTAATGGTGTGGAGATGCATAAGTGTCTATGGAACAAGCAAACTTCACAACTAGGCACAAAACATCAGTTTGGAAAGGTTTATATAGAGAAGAGTTGTATCCCTGCTCCACAACACCTTACTCAAATGAGAGTCATTGTGTAGAACTGTAAAGGCTGTTGGACTCAGTTTGAGTCAGGTATGTGAAGCAGGTACAAGGTGAAAACCAGCAGGAACCCTTGTAGTAGCCCTACATATGGGCCAACATATGCAGCTAACCAAACAAGTTTTTTTTTCCAGGCAAGACAATACTAATCTGCATACTGTATCTATTACTACAGCATGGTTTCATATGGAAAAGGCCAGGAGGTGTTGGGCTGCCTGGCTTGTTGTTCAGACGTTTCACCGACTGAAAACCTTTGGTGGATCATGAAATACAAACACAAAGAACTAAGATGATTAAACAGCTCAAATCCTCCATCAGACCATCCAAAGTCCAGCAGCTGGTCTTCTCGGTTCCCAGATGTTTAGAAACTGCTCTTAAAAGAAGATGGGACACTGATACTGGTAAACATCTTAAATAGTCACAAAATTATAAAATGAGTATAATTCAGAGTTAATTCACTAAGTTAAGTACTTAAAACTTTTTGTATAATGTTGAAGGATAAAGATCGTCAATCTTTCCATTTTGTAAACCTAATTAGGTTGAGCAATGTCACATGCAGCTGTGGTCAATGCAGAGACTGAAACCTGCTTTAAAGTAATAGTTGTGCCAAATAAAGCTTATAGTTACAAAAAAAAAGAAAAAGTAGCAGTTCTACAGAACTTTTAAACAGATAAATAATTCTTTACTTCTGTCTTTCAAAGGAACACAGCATAATCTTCATTTCTCCGCATGAGACATTCGGCAGCTTGGATTTGTAAGACTGGCTGTTTTTGCTGTTCATTAGTTGATCTTCTTTCCCTCTTTTGTCTCTCCCGTCTTCCTTCTGTCTATCCCTTTTTATCCTTTTTCTAAGAGTGAGTTCATCTCATCTCAAGCCACAAGTGAGTGGAGCAAGATGTTTCCTCATTTTTTTGTCTGCCTCATTTTAACTGGCTTTATTTAGACACCTCTCATTTCCTTCTCTCCATCTGGTAAAAGTAGATATCTTGCATCCCACAATCCCATCATACAGCCCTCCAGTGACCTTTGTGAAAGGATGCATTGCAGCTTGCCCAATGCTTGGGGCAAAAGTTAAGAGACCACGTGTTTTAAGGTTGCTTTTCATCTTTCAGACAGACAGTTAATATTACCTTTTATCCCAGGTTTTAGTCTTCAAAATTGAGCAAATATGAGTTGCTTTAAGTGTGGTGTATAGCTGACGGCCGTCCCATCCCTCTGTGACCTGCTATGCTGTTATCATCTGTCCACAAGCTCAAGATGATTGGAATTGAAAAAACATTTAACCAGTTAGCCAGTATAGGTAAATACCTCTCCACTACGTGCTGACTTTGGATGGATTTTTTTTTTTTTTTTTAATGAACATTGGGTCTACTTTCTTGAAAGATTACATGTGGTGCATGTAATCTGGCAACAATCACTTGCATTGCATGCACAACGCACCCCTTTTCTCTGTTTGCACTGAGAGTTTATGCAATCTGGTCCTCATTTTCCACATCAAACCCAAAGACATGACTGTCTCATGAAACATAAAAGAGGAACCAATTAAAACCCCTCTGCTGTATATGTATGAAATAAGCACATTTAACTGTAATCCCACTGTTGTCTTAGGAGTAATGAACAGGCACAAGTTTAAAAAGTGAAAACATGCTTCAGAGAAGGCTCAGTTGATGCCTGTGCTAAAACAAATACAGGGAATTTTGAACTGATTTCCTCATTTTCCTTTCCTCCCAAAAGCAATTACCCATAAATGAAGTTTAAGCAGGTATTTTCCATTTTAAAAGTACATTAGGCCTCTGTGCGTTTACACTCCTTTTCAAATTTCATTGCTGCACATGACAGTGGCTGATGGATTGGGCTTTTGGTGACTGAAAGCTCACCAGGAGATTGCTACCAGATGAAAAGGCCACAGAGAGCAGACTAGGCGGTTTGGGATGAAGCTATAACTCCTCACTCGCCAAGTTGTGTTATCAATGACTGCACTAAATGAAGAACACCAGTATGACAAGAGCAGAAATAAAGCAGTCTCATGATGAGAGTATCCACCCATCCTATACCTGCTTATTTCAGGGTAAAGTCATTTACTAAGATAATGCATATAATACGGGTTAGAAATATAAAACTAAAAAGTGGTCTTTTTTCATTCCACTTAGCATAAAAAGGATTATTAAAAGGAATTTTACATGATTATTTTTCTTCGCTTCATGTTTCTATTTTGCTCTGTGAACGACAGGAAGCAGGAGACTGAAATCAAATCAGCTTAGAAAGTCATGTAAAAAGACATTTACTCATTTAAAGACTACAGCTTGCATTGCAGCTTTGTATCTACATTTTTTGTAAGCACTTTGACTGCAAAGTGACAAATCTAAAGCAGCATATACTCTAAGTAAGACATAACTAATGCAAACCAGATGTTCTTTTTTGGAATTGGAAGGAAAACATGTGTGTACTGTCCTCTTAATCTGCCTAATATGTAAAATTTTGAAGCAGTTAAGAAAATATTTTTCCTATGAATATCCTCCAGATGAGGCAGCATGTTGAGCTGTCTAGTTTGCTTCTCGTCTTTGTCTGTCAATATTTCCCAGATGACAGAACAGACTTCCTGATCAAAATCGTTTGTTTTCACAAGAAGCCGAAAGTGTGTTTTTCTTACTGTACAATGACAATCCAAAGGAGAAAAATTACAGTCCCTCGCAGCCTCAGATGACTGCGTACCCATAGAAAGCTAAACCTAATTTCAGAACTCTGGATTTCAATTTGATTTTCTTCACTGGAAGTATAATTAACATTAACTAAATCTTCCTATTGCAGTGGAGGACAGCAAGCGGTCACAGTGGGTCACTGACATCCTGCCAGGTTAAACTCTTTTACTTCAAACTCCCACCTTGCCCAAACTGGGACAAAAAACAGAGCAGCATTCATACAGCCTGACCAGTTTAAATGTCAGCCTTTTGAATCTGTAGCAACCATCTTCTACTCTGAAGTTGGCAACTTTTGCTAAACAAGCAGAATCAACCAAGGGGTTGTTTAAAGAAAGAAATGGTAGGCCAACCTCAACAAAAAGAGACTTCATACAGCTTCACTGTTAAAAAAACAAGTTAAAGTTGTTTCAGAAAGGCAGTGAACATCGAAGTCTATGATCTTAAAGAAAGAAGCTTTACAGGGATGCAAAAAGTAAATAAATTAAAACAAAACTTAATATAAAGCTAACAATGCATATAACATCATTATAACTGATATTTTTAATGGTCTATACTACGTTTTGAAGCCATACTGACAGCTTGTTCCTACAGCAGCGATTTCTTCTTGGTTACATGATGAGTCCACCATCTTTGTATTTATACTTCATATATTTAGACTAAATAGATCATGTGTCTTTATTACATACTAAGACTGAACGCCATTGTTGCTATGGTGCCGCCATAAAATGTACAGTTAAACAGCTTATTTAGCATGTCACGGTTATGTTACTTCACATTTTCTCTTCAAATATTTCTGCAACTTGAGTTTTAACCAAAAACCCAGTTCAGTTACAAGTTTACATTTAGTTAAGCAATAAAAACTGAATTTACCAAATTAAAACAAGCGAATAAAGGTGAATAATGTTTTAATCTGCGACTTGGACTACATATAAAAAGCTATTTCATTTCATTTGTTTCAATTCAACTCAGATTAAACAGAATCTGAATATATTTAAGATAAAATGTTTAAGTGTTTAAAAGCTTTTGCTGAAATTGACTAAAAAAGATATGTTAACCACAGAGATGATCAGATGCCTTTGTGTGGTTTACAGAGGGTTGCAAATTTTAATTGCTGATTGATTCGTTATTTATTTGAAAAAAAATAAATTATTTTTAAAATCAATTAGATCTGATCACATTAGCTTTCCTAGAGTGCATATTCACGCGAATGTATCCAGTTTATAAAGTTTAGATCTTTCATTTACAATCTCTACTTGCAATTTTTTATATATTTAGCTTATAGCATCACTGCCAATCAATCTGTTCTGTTTGGTTATGACAACATGTTTAGCAGAAGACATGAGTCCTAAATTATCACCTGGCTGCAACTTTGCCAGTTTTCCTGCTCTGAGGCACGAGGGGCCACCCTGCCACACAGAAATGGCAGCAGTGCTTTGTTGCCTTTCACAGTCTGGGATGCCTGGCCCCCCCACGACCAGCCTGAAAGAGAGAGAGGCGGCTTAACGCTGGAGTCTTGGCAATCAGAAAGATCTGTGGTATGGCCCCTCCTTCTCACTGGGCTGGGATAAGGCAGGGAGTGTGGCGCCTCTGAGGTTAGTGGGCTGCCTCATCGAGACACCATCTCCATCATGAGCCTATTTTTATTCCATATTCTTGCTTTCTGTTTTTTCCTCTTTCCCTGTTCAGACAATTCTTGCTTTTTTTCTGCTGCTGCATTCTGCCAGTTCAGTTTGTCTCTTTGCCACTAACTTCTTATTCTACAGCGCTGAGTTGTGTCAAAGTGTATGCAAATACAAAAAAAAAACTACATGGCTTGGTTTTTGGTTTGGATCCCAAAGTTCTCTAGCCTTTTCCTTTTCTGTTTCACAAACAGTTGCCAAAACAGTTAGAGTTCCCTGTCACTGGTTTGGCAGTATCACTGCACTGAGTATACAACGCTGTAAACCTTCCTCACAGACAGAGGCAATGTAAACCAACAAAAACATCCAGATTCTTGTGTTTCCATTCAACTTTGATTCAACAGATGACCTCCTGCATAAATTAGCAGTGAGATGCATAATTAACATGCAGGAAAAGCACGACTGAGAAAAGACTGGACATTCTTTGTTGGGATCATAATACCCGTAATGTTGGGATTGTACTTCTGATGGAAAAGATCTCTGCGTTTAACCAACTAATCCAACATGGTGAGACGATTCACATGCAATGTGGTTATGCCAGCGAGTTGGCAGGGGGTCCCACAATTTTCAGGAAAAGAGTTTACCATCATAAAGCAGCTGTCCCACATCAACAGTCTCAGCAGACACAGACAGTGCTGTGTTTGTGCCATAAGCCACTCTATACAAACACATTGTGGCAACTCCTCTGGCATTTTTAACAGCCTGGCAACAACAAGATCACACAGCGTCTAGACCAGTCTTCTCAAGAGAAACTCACGTTACATTAGCACTTGGAGTTAAAGGAAACATTGCAAAAACCGATACCGATGTGCTTGCACATAATCCCTAAATTACCACTGTTATGAGCCTGTAAATTGGAGCAAAAGGCAACTACAGCCAGTTTTAAATGTAGTGGAAGAGTGGAAACGGGGTCTCTTCAAAAGTCCAAATACTACTCACGGTCTGAAGCTCTCAGTATTTTTTTTTTTTTTTTGCAACATCTGGCAATGTGACAGTTAAAGAAAGTGACAGATTTATTTTGAATAAATCTGTTTTCCACTCAGAATCACCCATCAGTTGCCTAAAAGCCATGGCTAAATGAGTTCTGGAACTAAAGAAACTATTCTCTTTGCTGTCTTGGCTGAGTTGAATTCATTTGAATAACTTACTTTATAGAATAGCATGACTCTGAGGAAATGCTCGATCCATCAATCTCATCTGACACCAAGCTTTAGAAAAACACTTTCCTCTCTGTTGCTTGTTGTTTTTTGTTTTTTTTATATCTAATTAATTAGTAAAAAATAAAAGAGCGAGAGAGAGAAAGAAAAAAATGGCAAATAAAGGTAGGGGGTTACATAATAAGGTCTTCTTTCGTGAGCCTGAAAGAAATTCAATAGCTGTGAATTAGTTTGAGCTGTATGAGCGAGCAGTTTCCTCTCTGTCATCCACAGAGCACGTCACTGCCACAGTGTTCATTTCCACTGGTTTTCTTCAATACCCACATCTGAGGTACCTCAGGCTTAAGCAGAGATTGGAAACTAACATACTATCCGTGTGCACATCATGGTGCTTGTTCCAGTCCGAGCACTCTGACGTCACACCATCAATCCATTTCCCTATACCACCCCAAGCCTCAGGAAGACCACACCAAATGCTTCACTCACCCCCCGAGCACAATAATGAGTTCCCAGAGGATTGCATTGAGGCTTTTTGCACCCAGTAAACCTGTAATTAACTTCCCAGAAGGCACACAACTAAAAGCTGCACCAAAAAAACAAGAGGTCATAACAAAATGTCTGTCCAAAACTTAAAGAACTCATTTGTACTGAACTCGCTTAAAAGGAACTACTAGAAAACTACAATGCTGTTTATTATAAATCAGCAGAGGTTTAAGAATGTGCAGATTTCTACCACACACCTGTATTCTAAGTGGTTAAGCTGCCCCATAAGATGACAGGAAGCTCTATAAAGAATAACAAAGTGATGAAAAAGGTTTACAAAGACCGGGAACTGTAACACGTCTGTACGTCAGTCTATGGTCTGTACCGATGAATACACCTCGATAAAATGTTGCTATTTATTTATATATACTTAACTTGTGACTAATAGGTTTTTTGTTGCTTGAAAATACTTCACTGATTCTTCCTTTTAAATAATCTTGCAACTACACATGATGTAGTTACACAGCTAAACATCTACGGATGTCAGAGTTCAGAGTTCAGACTATGGGCTACTCCGCCTTAGTGTTACACAACATAGCAGAAATGTCTTATATTTTACTTGTTAAGTATTCGTCAGGTCTTATAATCATTATTAGGCTAATTTTATTACTTCAACACAATCACAAGCACGTAGAGAAGCATGAAGTCAGTTAAACCAGACCGCTTTCAGCTCCCACTGGTACCTCTGTGTAGCTCTGTTATGGCTAAAGCGTTGTCTCTTGTATATCCAGGCCAAAAATGTTTTCAGCTTATGTGCTTTGGCCTCATTTTGATGCACTCCTCCTATGATCTTAGCCAATTACTGCAGCTTTATAACACCTTAATAAACTTGACACAGTGTTGCAGAGTATGTCTCTCTCCTCCCCTTAAAACAGCATATTCATAATCTCTAATGTGTAAATGCGTTGCTAAAATGTATGTATAATGTCTAATTAATTATATGTTTAATTAACCAGTAGCAAAAAAAAAAAAAAAACTTGATCTTCCTGATATGCAGGGTTCCATGTGGCGGTTTTAAACTGCTAAACACAAAACCTAAAGTGATTTAAAGGCCTCCTGTAGTTATATTTTTAATAATTTTGGTGTCTATAATGGCATATAAGCACCAATTAGTTCTAAGATGGCTTTACATGAGATTTTATGGTGTTGCCTAATTATCTAAGATGAGATAAGACATTTGTATTTCTTTCTTTGTGTAGACAAAGGATGGATGATAGCAACAGTCTGGCAGCTTTTGGCAACATAGACGTAGACTGTAGGTGTGGGATAAAGTCTGTCCCTGATGAGAAGTGTTTTTGAAACTGATAGCTTTGCTTTCCCAAGAAGAAAAACAGGGCAAATTGAATCTAATCATACTGGCACTTCATTAAGGACCCCTCAATCTATTATCAGAACCCGGGACAGCAGGAGGAAACAAAGTAAATGACAGTCGCTTTGGTGAGACAAAAAGCAGGGATAAAGATGTCTGAGCAATAGATGGGGTTTGGAGCGAAGAAAGTGTGTCCTTCATGACAGATATAGAGGCCCAGCCCCTGACGACATATGGGGTCATGGTTTTAGGGAGGGGAAAGGCAGAAAAAACATTTGCTCTTCTGCAACTCTCATGATGTCCCCTCAAAATGGAAACCTCAGTTGATATACATGATACTCTTATGTGATATATCAGTATATGCTGTTTATTCACCAGAATCAATGTCACCTCTCGAGCCAAGGGATCATGATGTCTCTATCTGAAAACAAACATCCCACAGACTCTGCTACATGTTCTCCAGACTGCTCGGATGTGTTGATAATGTCATGTGATAGCTGAGACGGCAAGCCAGTCAAACGAGAAACAGGGATGAATTTGTGAATGCTAACTGAAAGCAGGCTATTAAACTACCAAAGGAAAATATCAATAAAAAGTCAATCAATATAAAAATCTAATGTGTGTGTCTGTAGAAGCAGGGCCTTCCAACTTTCACCCCTCCTCAGTTCATTTAGTTACTAACCAAGCACATAAATACTCCAGTGCAATTACAACAGAGCACCACTCACTTTGGCATGATGACTTCCCCAAAGAATCGATGGGACTTCTTATTTAGGCCACTTTCTTCTCTCCCTTGTTTCCCAACATTACCATGGTAACAGCCAGTGTTACAGCTTCAAACTCACACCGTATGAGGTAAATAGCCTCCCTTTGCCTCTCAGCATCTAATTTGTTTTTTAGTCTTCTTCCTTCCATGTTCTGCATATCTTTCAATCTTTTTCCAGATGCTTCATTTAGTCCCAAGTTCTGTTTAATTTTATTTACCATTCTCTTTATAACGTTTCTGCTTTACAATCTTGTCATGTTTAAGATGGTCAGAGCTCAAACTTGATGTATAATGAACACTACTAGGTCATATGGAAAATTTCAAAAGTTATAAGTTTACTTTGACATTTACCAAAATGATCAAGTATTTTAGCATTTAAAGTTTTATAGCATTAAAATGTAATCACAAAAGTCATTTGACATTTAAACACATTTGACTTAAAAGGTGTATTTCTTCTCTTAAAAGAGACTCTTCTCCTGGAAGAAAAAAGAAAAAAACAAAAGCACTTTCTGCAGTGTGTAAACGCTTGGCTCAGTCCCATAACAGCAGTAGATCCCTTCCCCCAGCTCTTCAGCAAAAACATTCACTATACTTCCATGTGGATGTGTGTCAGTGTGATGAATAAAGAGCGGAAACAGGGCATAAGGTGACTTCACACTTAAACAGCCTGTTTACAAGTAATTTACAGAACTGCAAAAGGGATTGTGTGTGTGTGTGTGTGTGGGGGGGGGGGGGACTCAGAGGAGTTTCCCCAAATAAAGCCCCTCATTCAGAAATACGTAAGAAGAGTAAAACAAGACAGCAGCAAACTTCAAACAGCTTAACTTTATATAATGGCCACTTCTTTAAAGTAAAAAACGCAGCCTTATGCTTAAGACGATGTATTTCTATGCAGTTTATTTCAAATATATAAAATACATACTAAAGCCTGTTAAAACTGCAGAATCAGCTTGAGGTTTAAACACACACAGAGAAAAGAGAAGAATCATAAATAAATAATGATGCAGCAACAGAGATGACTGGAGCAATGACAGAGGAAGAGTGTTTTCTGAAGCTGGCTTAGATTTAAACCCAGAAAAAACTAATCATTCTCTCATTTTCTCTTTGCACTTTGACAATATTCATTAAAATATCTCAGCATTTACATCACATATCTACAACTGAATCCTAAAAACTGATGAATAAATAATAGTTGGACCTAAAGTTTAGTGCTTGCATACTCGCAAAGTGGCTGTTTAAAATCCCATTTACCTGTCATGCTTCAGTCGCATTGATGAGTGACAGCTTACAGCAAACATACTGACTGACAGAAATGTTAAAAATCCTACATGTGCTGTGTTTTCAGAAACATAGTTGTGAATGGGGAATGTCGTTTGAATATGTCCATTATCCTGCAGCGCACTAATTAAGAGACACTCAAATTAAACTTCTGCAGCTTCTATTTTCTTTGGAGATACCACATGTAATACCTTCAACAGCAAACCTGGCTCATGACATCTTTAAACATCAGTCAGTGGCTTCCCATGGGTTCAAAACTGTTTTAATGAGAGCTTCTGTTATGATAGTGTCATGTACTGCTGGCTTATCTTTCAGGAGACAGCAATCATCACAACCTTAGAGCAGCAGGCTTGGTACTGATGTGTGGCGCCTGCTTTCCCACTGGGCAGCAAAAATGGGATATAAAGTGTGACTCAACTAATCACCCCTACTTTGATAAGACAGAAAATGTGAGGAACCCTGCTTAGTGGCCAGCAAGAGAATGCTGTGGTTGCAGCTAAAACTGAGGTAGAAGATGGGAATCAACAAGTCGATCTATGACCATTTCAGCATGCAAACATGTCACATAAAACTTCTGAACGAACTTCAAGCTTCAAACCCCTTTAAGATCCCTCAGTCCTAAGTGAGATTATATTTGAGTATCAACAGTCTCTAAAGGAAGGTGAGGTTATTATTAAGCCATGTCATATGCAAAATGTTGGATGAGCAGATGGTTCTATATTAAATGGTAAAAGAACAGACAACAGCATTTTGGATAATACAATAGAGATATTATACTCGGGATTTAGACTTTAATAGCAGGATCTGATAAAACACATCATGTATGATGTAGGTTTGAGTGTCTCGATGCCTTCAGACCTGCTGATCATCCATTAACTAGCTGAAATCATCAAAAACTTCTTTCTCCCTAGTTCTAGCCACCGGCTGCCTACACTGAGTTTACTGAGCTCGCTTTGAAGTAGAAGCCGCTGCAGACTAAATCTATTCTTTGCAAAAATAAAATATTTTCTCATTCCTCTACAGTGATCAGATTCACCTGAAAGCCTGGAAGAGAGCCTCTGTAGCGTGTTAGGTCAATTACTGTTAAACACAAATATGTCAGGTCACATTTCAAGGTGCAGGAAGGTGAAGGAAGACGCAGCCTCTGCTGGTGATGACTTGCTGTATATCTAGCCTTCAACCTCTCCTTGAATGGGGAGGCGGTGCAGAGCAGCGATGTGCATCATTTTGATTTGGCCTTGGTAAGTCAAAATCCTTTCTTTCTGATCAATTTCTCAGCTCCCGAGTCTCCAGTGTAGAAGCTTTAAATTTTTGAAGCAGTGGTGGCACTGATTAAAGAATTCCTTCCACTTTAAACCTTGTCTAGCACACATCATGCAAATACATACATCACATCCCTGGTTTTTCTTCACCTGCTGTGATGGATGCAAGAGTTGAGTCCTAGCTCTGCTTAATTACAGCAGAGAATCCCACTGATCCGTATACCCCAACAGCACCAGGGCGCACACAAAGACCTAAAAAAAGACTTGCACAGTGGTTAACACAAGCAACACAGTACTTTTAACATAAATTCAATAGCACCAGAGCAAATTAGCCTTATTGACGAGGTGCGTAGCCTTGTGATAATTAGTGCATCTGTTAAACCACCGCCTTGCACTCAGAGGAAATCACAATAAAGTCAAACAGTCGTCTTCTTATTACAGCTAATCTATGGGATGGACGTCTTACAACAGAGAGAGGGAAAATGTATGATTATTTCTTTATAACACAAGCTACAGAAGATCTGTCTATATGCAAACACGGATGTGAGGGTGGACCACTGTGGAGCATCGCTTCACACAGACTGGGTTTCCAGTCAGGCATGGAGCCATTTCTGTTGAAAACAAGACAATGCTGGCAAACCACAGTGTAAAGTGGAACACTTTTTTCTGTGTGGCATGTCATTCTCCCTGTTTTTCCCAGACTTGGAAGGTTTGGAAAAGCTGCTAACTTTCTAGAATCATGTTAAGTACAAGGATGATTTCTTATTTAACTTATTTGGTCTTTTTTGGGGTATTTCAACTATATTATTTCCATATAAAAAATGTTTCCAGTGCTATTAAACACGAAAAGGATTGCCTTTGCATTGAATGCACTTCAAACTGCCAGATAATTATTGAAATTTAAAAAATAATTAAAGAAGTATTTAGGAGATACAATATTGAAACATAGTTTTGTCAAAGTAGAGATTAAAGATTGTGTGTCAGTAGTACTGTGATGGACTGGCGACCTGTCCATGGTGTACCCCGCCTCTGGGATATGCTCCAGCTAACCGCGACCCTTCGTTGGAATAAGCAATACAGATAGTGGATGGAGTCAATATTAAGCATAAAGCACCAATTTGGTGCATATATGAATGAAGGTTTCACATTTCCTTGCCACATTGACAGCTTGAATGTCTATCACTAATCTACTACTTCATCCCTGAAATACTGTTTTCTACATTCTGTAATTCCAATGTTCAGCTTCCTCAAAGCCTTATTAGATCTGGCTGTAAACCAAAGCAACTACATGCGTTGTAACTCAACGCACCACTCCTTCGTTGAGTTTGCTCTGTAACATTCTTTTATATCGCTATTTCAACTGGCAGTAAGTACAGCAGAACGGTCTGAGCAAAAGGGGGTTGAGGTTGCTGGCAGACGAAAGCGATGCATTCTTTGTAACAAATCTGGAGCTCTGGATATGGAGACATTTATTCAGTGGTTATGATATTTTAAGCTGTGTATACGCATCCTCTTCTAGGAAGAAATGCTTTTGTCATAAATGTAAAAATAAAAGTAAAGATTGAACTGCTATGTACCCATGCAAAATGTGTCCATCATCATGTCAAAACGGATCAGCGTCTTTTTAGTTGGATTCTTGCTTCGTGGTTACTGATTTTTGTTACCTGGCAAGATGTCACTCAGCATCTGTTTTCCAGTCTGGTGCTTTCTGATGGACAGCAGGGGCCTGGACGGATGATTTAGCTCATATTTGCTTTGGAACAGACAGAATATCATGAACAGATGATGCTTCCTGATGCCCAGCTTGTTCGGTAGTGCCAACTGCCTTGCACATGTGCAGGGGTACCAGTGGGGGTGAGAACAGAAGGGCTGGCAGCCTTCAACACAGCCAGTCTCAAGGTCTACCACCCCCATCCCCATTAATTTGTCTCAAAGGAACCGGCAAAGTGAATAAATGGCTCTATTTACAAAAGGTCAAACAATGATGCACCTCATGTGCTAGAATGCAACACTTTGACAATGTGACTGAGAAAACACATGCACACCTGCAGTCTGACTTCACTACGTTGGCACCGTGGACCTTCTCTTTCTTTAATCATCAGACTGGAAATGTCTGGGCCTTATCAAACTGGTACCTACAAGGTAGACTAGTCAAATCTCTCAGGGGAGGACCGAGCATCTCCGGGCAGGCAGATGTGCTATCACCGGCTCTGATCCACATGTCATCACACCACAGAGGAACAGAGGAATCAAAGAGGTGTAACAGGATCACAAAGAGAACCCAGCAACGTGGGAAAAGGAAGTGGGAAGAGATAAGAAGTCTGGTCAAGCAGAGAAAGACAAACAGACTACGAGACAGGACACCCCGGTGTCATAGGATACATGTTAGAAGAGGGATCAACAGCTGGATCCAGCTGTTGAGTCCAAGTTTTTTTATTGTTGCCAGAAGGCTAAGTCCCTCTGCAGACATGCAAATGTTTTCTTTTCCCTCTGTCTGTCTTTGGGCTTTCACTACACTTACTATGCTTCACAGAAACATGGAATCAACACAAGGAGGTCAGTCTCACCTGCAGCAGGCAGTCTGGGCAACAGACTGTACAGATGAAATTTTGTTCCCCATGACAGATATATAAACATATCTACCTTCCCTACCAGATGTGTGCAGGAATCCCCTGCACCTGACAAGGAACTACACCACAACTCTGAAGTCTTGTAAGCACTGCTGGATGTACCAACCAACACATTCTGACTGCCTGATGCTCACTTGCATCTGTACAAAGCAGTGATTTAAATCTTTAAAAGCAGAAAATACAGTTTAAAAATGAAAAAGCACTCACAATAAAAGGCAAAGATAATGATTAAATAATTGATGGTGCATGCTCATGTAATTAAAAAAAAGAGTTTAGAGATTTTTGTTGCAGAAAAAGTTTTCATAGTCAGTTCTGCTGTTCTTTCATTTTGTTCAACAGTTTGGTCTTAAAACAACTACATCCTTGGTTTTACACTAATGAATGGTATTTCCTCCGAGCTCCTGTATTTAGCCGTTTGACACTAAAGTTTTTACCACAACCATCTCCTCTTTCTGTGCTGTAGAAGAGAAGGAGGTAGTGACTTCGCTGAAGGATGTCTGAGCACAATAAAATGCGCTCAGCTGTCTCAAACACAGCAACTTTGACCTGAACACCCACATTCTATCCAGATGTACATCAGTGTTTATGTTCACTTCATTGCCCCTGCAAGGCCCAGAAGTAAGTGTACAAGGAAGTATTACATTCACAAAACACATTAAGTAGCACATCCAGTTTCCTGCAATTTTGCCATTCCCTGAACATAGTGTTATACCGCAGAGCCACATTGGAGTTTGGTCGTTGGGAGGAGGAAAAAGAAACAGAAGAAAGACCAGATGCAGAGTCAGCTTGCCTCAAGCTAAACCAGTCTCGCATTGAGACAGGCCTGTCTAGTATTAAAACAGACAAGCGAACATTTCATTTGACATGCACGATGCCCAGAAAAATGCCTGGTGAGAATTGATTACATGGTTTGTGTACCAAAATACCAGTCTCAAATAGTCAATTTCCCTCATCTATAATTAGTATCTTATTTTCAGAAAGCAAGAAGCTAATTTGGAAAAGCTTTATTTGAGTTACCAAAGTTTGTATTTTGAACAATGTTTCCTTTTCAGCTATTAAATCAGAGCATTTTGAATGGCTGCTCTGCAGAACTTCAGTTTGGAGAAAAGCCTGAAACCTGATTATTGTATTTCCACCCGATTTTAATGTGCAAGAAGCTGTAGGAGAGAAAAGGATGTTATCCATAAAAGTGTAAAAATGCAGGCTTTATAAAACTAAAAACAGATTAGTTGTTAAAATACAAAAAGAGATAATTGATTTAAAAAATAAAGGCAAATTCTTAATCCAACACACTATATGCATTTATCAAATTAATTTTATTTTTCCAGATAACTGTTCAGGTCTATTTCAGTTTTATTGCAGTCATTTCCAAAAAAGGCACACACAAAGGAGTTAAAGGCAGAGACTGACTGGAAGATTTTAAAGTGTAATGAAACAATGCAAGCTATTTAAATTTCATGGAGGAAGTTTAAACAAAAGCTGCTTCTGCAATTAAAGAGAGAATACTTAAACCCTGCTTATAATGCATTAAACATTATGAATATTTCTAAATTAATGTGAGTCTTCTTTTTTCCCCTAAACTAGCACAGGATTGAGAAAAGCATGGCTTAAAGCACTGGAATCAGTATAAAAGCCTGCTTGATGGTCACCAGTAGGTGGTCAATAAAGAACAAAAACACTGCAAAAACTACGAAGGGCTAGTGTGGAAGAAACAAGTTCTTTCAAACATTCATACTTCCTCTCCAGGGCAATTATGAGTAGTCTTCTTCCTCAGTAAGCTGGCTGCTTTTATGTTGGCAGGAATGGAGATGTGGGATGGAGTGCCACTTCACTGAGGTGCTGCTTTCAACAGGAGGCTTTTAAAGAATTCAGTGTAAAATAATGAATGTGTTTCTAAGCTACTGTATGGCCACTAGAAAGGACACCAATCTCATCTAAGCACTAGCACGATCAAGGAATCTGAACCAAAGCACAACAATCCCACACAAATAATTCCAATATTGCTTTTCAAGGAAAAAGATGTTGAGAGAAAAGCCATGAAAAAATAAACTGAAGGTGACAGTCTGAGTTATATTTTTAAACAAAGAAAACTGGCTGAAGCTTTGCTTCTTTTATCGCTGTAATCAGTATTTGTCTCATGTTGCTGAAAGGGGTTGCAGCAACGACAGGAAGTCCATTCTGTCATGAACATCGCGGTCGTTGGGCTTATAAATGAAGACTAGTCTTTTCTCACACCCCGCTAATGAAAAATGAAGGAAAATCAGATAAAACTTTGGAGAGGCTCAGGCCAATGGCGAGAAAAGGAAGCCCCCCTGCTCATTTCACCTCCGCCACTCCTGCAAGCACTTGTCAGGGTTCATTTCCCCCACAGCTGCAAACAGACCCCTTCTTGCCTTTCTACTGGAGCCAGAGCACCCCCCATAACAGACAGAGAAACAATTCTTAGCAGAGACCCTCCAAATTAACCTAAAACCGCAATGATATGTGTAAGTTATTCCCTCGTGCACGATTCCCAAGTAAACCAACCGAAGAGCTTCATTACTTTGTGGGTAAAATAACACAGTCAGAATAAATGGCTGATTCTCAAAGCCAAGGCAACCATGCTTTGCTTTACTCCATTTGGAAATATTAAAGCTCATGTGCTTCATTATCCCTCACAACATTGTGCACTAGTCTTTTCTCCTCCCAGGATTTAAAAGTCCCCGGGCTTAACAAACCTCTTGAAGTGACCACAAAGTATTTTTCATCTTATTGCTTTCCCATTATTCGGAAAAGTCTTCGCACATTTAATGCATAGTGGCCAAACCCTAAACGTAACAGCAGCTACACGTTTGTATATATAAAGCGTAAAACTGATATAAATAACAAATGCATTTGACCTCCAAAACATGCAGATATGGTGTGAAATTGGACACAGTTGGAAAACTAATCGTGGTGAATCAAATTAGTAGTGCCTCATGAAAAATATTTCACAACTCAGCTATAGGAGTTGTTTCTCGTGTTGTATTTCATCTCCTCTCTCAAGGATGACCCATTTTCTTTGCAACAGATCTTACATATTAAATTACAAGATTGACTGTTGTTAATGGGCTTATTTCATTATCCTTATTTTTAGTTATCCCTCTCACCCCCTCATGTCTAATTTTAAAGTGATCTCAAAACCAACTGATGTTTGGCAGAAAGTGACAAAATATCACAGTCACAGAACTGTGGAGCCTGACTTCATTGGAATAATCATGAACTGCTGTGCTGGTGACCCACAGAGTAAAATAAATAATGGAACTTCAAACTTCTGAATTAATGATCACGATACCCGTATTGTAATGGTTTTTTTGGACAGTACTCTGTATTGAAAGCGGGACATAGTGAATTTTATCTACAAAGAAAAAAAGGCTGTCATCAGATGTCTTGCAGTGATGTTTGGATGTAGAGCTGGCATCCTAAGTAAGAGCAGTCTGTTCTCACATGGCCCGCCAAACACACGTCTGCACCATCCCGGCAGGCCAAAGAGCTGCAGAGAGCGGTGGCTTTTTAAAAACCACTCCATACTTGGACCCTGATGGGCCACTGATCAAGCATGTCATACTATCTGGTCAATTTTCCAATTTTAATAATCAGTTTCAGGATCCTTCCACTCACCCTTAATCTTGTGATCCTTGCTATCAGTAACTGGTGGACCTCTTACAAGAAGCCTTCCCAACATGTATAATATATTTCAACCAGGTGTTGCATTACAATCTGTTTTCTTTCAACGCTTTTTTTCCTCTACAGTCTCCTCTTGAGCCAAGATATCATCTGCTGGGTGCCTTATTTGGACAACTCCTTAATACATGCAATACTACTGCAGACACAAAATAGATTTTATTTTAACCTCTATGCTTGTAAAAAGAAACACAACCCTGCTGAAATAAGAAGTTATTTGTGTTGCTTTAACTCCTGGTTAGCTTCTTTTCCCCTTTTTCCTGTCGTTTTTATAGTTTAACTGAAAACAATGTGAGAAATAAGACAGTCTTCAACTAGAACATCGTAATTTGTCTGAACTTTAATTAATCTTGTCACCTGCAGCATTTTTTCTCACACGAAACAAGCCTAATTAAGGTACCTTTTCAGAGTGAAGTGACATGTTTCTTGAGATAATGCCCCGAATTTGTCTCTGCTTGTGAACATGTGAAAAACCCTTTTGTGTCTGGCTTGACAGAGTACTTTAAACTGCCTCTGTTACCCTGGAAACTTTTCAGGGGGTGAAGGAGAGGACAGCCAAAGTGGAGATCTTCTTGGCCTAAAATTGCAGGTAAATCCTCACTTAAGCCATCCAATTTCAACAGCTTCACCATTAAAAAATAACTTATCTAAAAAGAATAACAGGACTTAAAGGAAAGTCAGAAAACTATTAATACAATGAATTTACATTTGTTTTGCTTCTCACATTTTCCCCTGAGACGGAGTGCTAAATCTTACAAGAGTGGGGATTGTACGTGCAACAATGTTGGCAAAAAATCAATCTATAAACAATTTTTATTTAAATAAATCTTCCAGGAAATGTCCTACCTCAAGAATGCATGTCTGTGGAGCTGTGTTTTCCTTGATGGAAACATTGTAGAAGTTTCTTGCGAATACAGGTTCGTTGTCATTTATATCCTGAAGTAAGATGTTGACCACTGCGGTGGAGGAAAGGGGTGGTTTCCCTCCATCTGTGGCCACCACAGTTATACTGGGACTTGGATTCTTTTCATAATCCAGCTGCGTTAAGGTGGTGATAATCCCCGTAATGGAGTCTATACTGAACCAGCTATAGTAAGGACTTTGGTCTTGCAGGATGCTGTAGCTTATGTCCCCATTAGGCCCTTGGTCTTTATCTCTAGCAGTTACCTGCAACACAAAGCTCCCTGGAAAAACCACTTCTGGTATGATTTGCCTGTAGATAGGCTGGTCAAAGAGAGGCGGGTTGTCATTGACGTCAGTCACTTGGATAATAAAGGAAGATTCAGCCCTAAGAGGGGGTGTGCCGGAGTCTGTCGCCATCACCCTAAGCTCATAGGAATCTCTCTCCTCCCGGTCCAGAATCTGATCCACACAGACAAGGTATATGATGCTATCTTTAGTGGTCAAGGCAAACTTTCCATCCCCTCCCTCTAGGGAAACATTGACATTGGCATATTCCCCATAGTCTGGATCTGTGACGGAGATCCGAGCAACATATTGACCTGGTTGTGCCCCTTCAGAGATTCGTGGAGACCCATCCTCGCTAAGAAAGATGATGGTCATAGTGGGCTGATTATCATTGTAGTCTCTGACATGGATGGTGACAAAGGCATTGGTCACTTCTGGCTGGGTTGCATTATCTTGCGCTTGGACCACCAGTTCATGGACTCTCCTCATTTCAAAGTCCAGTGGCTTGTTCAGTGTGATGATGCCAGAGCGGGAGTCTATGACAAAGTAGCGGTCTGGGTCACTTTGTCTCCTATTGATTTCATAGAGCACCATCCCATTGTCTCCCTCATCAGCATCGGTGGCAAACACCTGCAGGATGTTGCTTCCTGGTTGGAGGTTCTCAGATATTATAGCATGGTAGCGGCTCTGGTTGAAAACAGGAGCGTTGTCGTTAATATCTTGCACAGTAATATCTAATGTCATCTGACCTGTTCTTTTAGGGGACCCACCATCAAAGGCCTCCAATGATAAGGTATAAGCTGATCTTTTCTCTCGGTCTAGAATGGCATTGACCACCAAGTCCAGGAAGAGAACCTCATTACTTCCCCTCCTGGTCTCCAAGGTGAATGCCTGGCCAACATTTCCATCCTTGATGAGATAACCCTGCGTTGTAAGCTGCCCTTTATCATTATCAATAGCTGGCTCAAGAGGAAACCTAGTGCCGATTACTGTTTGCTCAGGGATTTTAAATGTAGCTCTTTGTCTGGGGAACTTTGGGGCATGATCATTTATATCATTAACCTTGATAGTCACTTCGACTGTCACACCTGTTGGGGTTACAGCAATGAAGTTATATCTATCCCTCAACTCTCTGTCCAAAACTTTAGCAGTTTTAATTATTCCTGTGCTTTGATCTATGTCCAAATCACTTCCAACCCCGCTGTCCTTGTGGTCTGATATGAAGAATAAGGAGGTTGTGACTCCAGTGGGAAGTCCTGCGCTTATGTCACCCACAATCGTGCCCGCTGGTTTTTCTTCATCTAGCTGCAGCTCAAGAGTCCCAAGAACCAGAGGTGAATGGATGGTGATAAGCTCCAAGGCCACATACAATATTAGCACTATCCTTTTGCTCCACCAATGCCCACATTGCAAAGGATCCATAATACCCTTGGCAGTGGTCTTCATTTTCGCTCCTTTGCTTTAAGCCTGGAGACACACAAAGAGGAAAACCTGAGTAATTGGAATACCTCACAACAGCAGGAACAAGAAAAAAAATTGTGGGATATTTTTATAGTATAGTTTAATTTTAAGAAAAACAGATATACGTCTGAAAACACCTTCCTGTATGTTTTATTGGCTCTGTCCCTTACCACACCATTTGCAATAGGCCCAGCACATAACATTTTCCGTCTTATTTTAGCTAATAACTCAACACCTTTCCCTTTTTGAACAAGACAGCTGTTCTTTTCTAAAGAAACATCAAAACCCGGCCATACCATACCACCTCAGACTCAGGGAGTCTGTGACTGCTGCTATTCAGCTCTAATTAAAAAGGTGCAAGAATCACTTTTGCCTGGATACCGTGCATGTTCACTATAACATGCACAGTATAGCAGCTCTCTCCCATAAGCTAGGTCTTAGATTTATTATATTTCCAACAAATTTCACTCTCATGGAGCTATTAGTATTAAATTGTACCTCTGATAAAATTTAGAGTATTTACTTCTCATGAAGAGAACTTAATTTGCCATCTTTTGAGAGTGAAATGTTTGTGTATGAACTCAAAAAACGGGGGAAGCATAAAATCCTGAAAGGAGTAGAATGCTTTGCATAAATAGTAGGCAGACTTTGGCACTGAACACCCCTACAGACGTTCTGTAACGGAGATGGAGCAATGTGGAAACTGTTCAACAAGACTGTCACCATCTGCAGAATAATCCAAAACCACTATGTGTCTGGCACACATGAAGCAATTGTGTCGTTTTTATTCAATAAAAGAGATCTGCTTGTGTGAGATTCAATCTAAATTTATTTTAAACTCTTTGACTTGGTTCTGAAGGAAATTTTAAGGAAAAATCAACAGAAGCCAAATAAACAGTATTAAAATTTGAAGAACTGAACATCTTAGGGAAACTCTGCAAAGCTCCCCCCAGTGGTTTAACTGACACCAACATGGAAACGTTCACAAAACATCTGTGTGTGAGCGTGTGTGTTTGGGTGTGTGTGTGCATGTGCATTCACTTAATGCCTTCCATGTGTCCCTGAATGTAGTGTGGTGATCTGTCTTAGCCACGGTAAAAGCAGTGTGTTTGAGTGACAGAGTAGTAGGCTACAGCAGAATTGAAGGGCTCCACACAGTCTACCTCTTTCCCTTTTCTGGCTCTGCAGCATTGTAATTGAGGTCTTCTGGAAGTTGGCCATATACACAGAAAAATCCAGGGCTAATTTCAGTCTGCCGCGATTCAGAGCCCACAACACGGAAGATGCTAGCTTTAATGTCAAATTGGTTTCAATTCTACATAGGGTGAGTAGTGAGAAACCTCTGAGTAGTACTTGTTTTGATGGAAGAAACACAACTGTTAGGATGCTTAATAATCCAAGATCTATCAAAAGGTTTGCATAAAATTTTAACTCTCGGCCAATTTGCTGCATTAATTTTAAATTCATATTGCTTTCAAAGAGACTGTTATAACTGCAAATGACAGGCCCATAAAAGGCAAGCACTAGGAATTCACCATTTCATTCCATATCTTGATTTGTTTTGTGAGTGCTGTTCTTGGCAAAAAATATAAACACATCCATGACAGCCAGAAAATCTTGACAGCACTTGAACTTTAAAGTCTAAGTATTGATTTACTTTACTGCAACACTGGGGATGAACTTCAACAAAGCATCCTCCAAAGCACAAAAGATGGCTTTTCAAGGCCTAAATCTTTGAGCGAATGCCATAACTAAAATAACGCATTTAGTTGTGGAACTACAGTGGAGGAACTCTGCAGAGCAGTGAAGCCTAATGGATGTAGCAGATTCAGCTGGGTAACCTAATTGCACAATACCAGGTCGAAACGTACTGATTCGAAAATATTCTCTGTCAGGCAAAAAAAGAACAATTCCTGCAATTTAAAGCCAGCAAGCACATCAGCCATTTAACACAAAAGCCAACCACAGCACAGGCTCGAAGTGTTTTATTTCTGAAACTTGGGAGTTTATTCATACACATGATTTAAGGGACGGAAATTTAGGAAAAGAAACTTGCTGAAAAGCTGAGCTGTTTTGTTTTGCTAATCTCACTCTAATCTGGATACAAATGATTTCTTGCATCACTGCTGCAGATCATCCCGAGCATTTCCAACTAGTGGTTAAACAAAGCTAATAGGTTTAGCTATGATGATAGAACTATTGGAGGATTAATACCCATGAACCTTCTACCTTGATACTAAGATATTCAATTTTAAAATGTTCCACAACATCACAGAGATTGTTTGCATCTGGATAATACTGGTGATGACTTAAGTTTTGACCCAATTTCCTATAAACATTTTAATCAAATCAACCAACGTGTTTGCAGAATGTGCAGGACAACTGAACCTTTTGTTTCATTCCAGTGGACATCATACTGAATATTTTGCCGATTAATTTGAACTCAAACTGCACCTGTGACACTTTTTCACTCTAAAGTGTTGTCCAGGACATGTTTGTGAAATGGGACAGATTATTTTCAGAAAATGCATTTGCTTATTTGACTTTTTGTTTTTCTTAGAAGTATATTTTGTTACTGCATTACAATCTAGACAAGCAGGTCCCTGTTTTGGCAAATCATTTATCAGAAGGAAAATAGACCACCTTCTCTGTTGATAAGCAATTTCAGACAACTTGCATACAAGAATAGCAACTCTCTCTTACAAAGGAATTGATACATTTAATAAAATGTTGTGGTGCCATTCTACCAATTCCAGACAGAAAAAACCCAAGCAGTGCTGAAAAACAACCCTGATTAATTGAAAACAAAACAAAACAATCCTCAAAAGTTAAAGTTCAGCTGCACAACTTTAATTAACACCAGCATATCGGTCACCACCAGCAGGCCAAGAGAGACAAATACAGTGACAGACTTTGTAAAATGAGTATGTCATGATTTGAGTTAATTTAAAGAAAACGTCTGTAGTTGAGAGACCATGCCAGCCTGCCCGAGGCTCAATGGAGCCATAATGGAAACCACAGACAGAACTGCAGATTGCCTGGACATGAGGATGACAGGCTTAGCACAAAGCGAACAAAAATGCTCTAAACCTTTGCCAGACTAAGTGCGGCGTTTCTGTGCCTTGCATTAGTCTTTGAAACTTCGGTCCCAGGGCATGTAAGAAGAGCAGGAAAAGCCATCACAGGCCTCAGATATGTATGCACTTCCTGGTCATAACAAACACTGAGTTGAAAGGGCTCACTATTGCTACTTTCTCCTGATGAACCATATAGCCCAAGGTTCTGAAGGTTGGTGACAAGCAGGATCATCTCTTTCCCAGGCACAGTAAAAGCAGCATGGGTTGGCTCCACTGTTTGTGTAAGGAGTTTTAGATTAAAAAGAAAAAAAGAAAAAGAAAACACCTACTATCTTTGAAGATGACACCATCTGGCATTGCACTGGCAGCACGAGCGATTGCATCACTAAAAACATATGTGCATCAAGTTACAGTAGCAGTGGGGCAAATAGTAACAACGAAGGTAAGTCATGGCTGTTTTCTCACCTCTGAAAAGAATGATAGTGATTTTCCCATTTTACAAACTTTTTTTTGCTTTCAGCTGTGATGTAGATCATATATAATAAGAACAAGTCTAACAAACTCCAGAGATAGAAACCAGTTACTATAGCACAACACCCCCAAAAGCCATCTTTATATGCACTTGAATTTTATTGCCTTTGATAACACTGCAATGAGACGAATCCCACTATTGTAAGTCTTGGTAGAGGGAGCAAAAACTTTCTGGGTGGTGTTGGGTATGTGAAAAACATGTTGCCTGTTTGTTTTTAGCTTTTTTTAATTATAAGAAATGGCTTGTTGGCATCATTAAAACAATGTGAGCACCACAATGAGGAAAAAATAACATGATTTCACATTCTTGTCCAAGGTTTTGCAACATAATTGTTAGATTGACAAAAGATGTGGCGGTGCTAGCTTTTAAACCATTTAAAGTAAACCCAGAGTATGAAAATAACACTTATTAGAGTAAAGTTCTACACCACAGCTGCAGCAATACAACTTGTCGTCAAAAAAAGAAAAAGATGTCTATTTCCTTATAAGTGGAAAATGCAACATGATTTTTTTAGGGGAAAAATCTGGAATGGATCGAGGCTACTGTGGGGATCTGTTAAGGTAATTCTCCTCAAACTGGTGGTTACACAAACAAAGGAGGAGGCTGCAGTCGGTTTGTGGCTTCGGTTTAAAAAGGAGCCTAAAATTATGAAGCTTCCCTGCAGCAGCAGCAGCCATCACTCACACAGCTTAAGTGGGGACGTGATGGAACCCAGTGGAGATTTAATTCATTTATTAATTGGGGGGAAAGGAACACCTACGGTCAGTCTGCAGCATTTGATAGGATATGAGTTAAACCAGAGGAAAATGCACAGCGGCTGCAGCAGCTTTGGGAAGACAATAACTCTATAACTGTTCATAGAAATGTGTCTTGTCTCATGAAAGGACTGAAATCGGAAGAAACAAAGCAGGTAGTTTAATTATTCTGCCTGCATCTCAACAGCTCGTTCCGAAAAAGGAAAAATGAATGCATGAAGACAATAAAATATTCCATCATCCAACGTAAAATACAACATGTCATTTCTGTGTAGAACATTTTCAGGTAAAATGCCTAAAAAAGGTTAATTAGAACTGAAGGTTATTACTCAGATGATATTCACGTAGCATTTCATGAAACTTTCCATCCGTTTTTAAAATTGATTCAAACTTTTCAAGGTTGAGAGGAGTTTGCATTATTGCAATTAATAAATGTACCGATACACTGAATCCTACTGCTTATGCAAAAAGAAAAAAAAAAGTTAGAAATGATGTTTCCTACATCCCTCCACCAAAAGCATCCATCTGCATCCACTGCAGCTGGCTGATCGGAGGCTGCAAAGTGAACAGGGGTTGAGGATAAACTGCTCTGCTGGTTAACTTCACCAAACCAGACTAGGCTACTGGTGGACTGATGACACCTCACTGTGATGCATACTCACATTCATCTGCTCTTCGGTGTTTTTCAGATGACTGGTCGAGTTCTAAGATATCCTTCTCAGCACCCTGTAATAAAGACGGCGTACAAAGGGAAAGTTACATCCATCTCGGGGGAAAAAAAACTGCCTGCAACAATCTTCCTTCTGAGTTCTTTCCTATAAAACGGCAAAACAAAGGAAAAAGGAAAAGTTGTGGTAAAACTTTCCTCTTCTTGCGCACGGCATGAAGTTCTAGGAACGCACTATCTGGTCGCAGACGCACACTGCAGCACGCTACTGAAAGCAAACGGTGTTGGGGCCGTGCAGTGGACGTCCGTCTCCAAAATCTGATTTATTCAGCACGTGACGGGGTGCAGCCTCCTGCTTTTCCCCTCTTTGCTGCTGCTGCTGTGATTACCTCAAAGAGCCACACTGACTGAAGGAAGGCAGTCCAAGTTACAGCTGAACTTTGGTGCCCTCCTCCTATCCAAAAGGGAACTGTAAATCTGCAACTTGCTCTGCTTTTCCACATTCATGCTTTTCTTGTTGGAATAGTGGAAAAAATCCAACATGCCATTCGTCTTTAAAGCATAATGCAGGCCCAGCTGCGACAATGGGCTACATATGGCTTTAACTAAAAGAAGCACTGCAAACTGGATTTGAGAGAGAAACCACTACATTAAAGCAATTATTAAAAAAAATATATGAACATATAATGAGAAATATTCAGACGTTCACGTACCCTCAACTTAAAAACACAACATCAAGGTGAGACCAAGACACACAATGTCTAAAACAGCATGCCTGAAACTTTTCTTTTTATCTTGTTACTCTTTAAAGGAACAGAGCTTGCATTTCCTGTCAAAGCAAAAAAAGAACCATCCTTTTATCTCTCATTGTGCTGAAGTCATAACCCTGTTTTACTATCTTGTCAATCACTGAATTCTAAGGAAGTTATTGAACTCCTGTCGCTTTTTATTAGAGCTGATAAATGAGAACACAAAGAGCACCCTGCTGCATCTGCATCTTACTGAGAAGCATCCTTTACGGGATAAATGATCGCAGCTTAATGATTTATAATATCTTCACTAAGTCTTTACAAAACAAACTCATCTGATTTATGATTATTTTTGTATAGCAACAAACAATTAAGACTTAGCGTTCTGAAATGCTGGCAGGCAGCAGTGCTTGTATAATGTTTCTGCCATCATATTCTAACATTTTTGCAGGTAAACCTTTTTTTTCCCTCTAGGCAGTCTAGTTATTCTTCCCCTGTCTGACTCAGTGAACTGCTCTATCACCTGGAAATGTTCTGGTGGGGGCAACTTCTCATTATAACTGTGACAGTGAAGCCCACACACATACAGGCACCAATCAATATACTCTGATGGCCTGCGGCTTTGCTTCCACAGGGATAATCATCTGGTTCCCTGCACTAGCCGCCCCAGTCTTACTGCCAGACTGGCTGCACAACTTAAAATGATGTTAGCTTGAATGTGTTCATCTTGCATAAGAATTGATTTACTATGTAAACATTCATAAAAGAAAAACACAAAGGTAAGTAGAAACACAATATGATGCAGAAGCAGATCAGTGAACATTTAATGAATGTGAATGTACGATATAGCAGAAGATAATACAAAGTCAAAGAAAACGTATTTGGTTTTTGTTATAACATGGGACATGTTTTGAATTATCCACTCATGTAATAGCAAAGACACCACTATCTGTCTGTGTTTTATTAAGGAAAGCCAATTCCTTGCCTTATCAATATTAACTTGTGTTGCAAATATCCTTTCTTTTTAATACTTGTTTAAAAAATGACATACGCTGCCTGTTGACAAGGTAACGTATTGTCAAATATCCTGTTAACACACTGAAAAACCAAAAAATTGACTTGTCAGAGTTGTCTCTGACTTGGAAGCATGGTGAAAGATGAAAAGACGTGCTGAATTTAAAGTGTCAAACTGATGCATTATTTATGATGTTGCAGGCAACAACAGACCAATTAGGCATCATTGAGTGGATGATGGGAGTTTCCTGCTTATTCTGTTCCTTACAAAAGTACATCTTGAATTTGAGCAAGTGCTTCAATATCTAGAACATAAAAGTTTATCTGCATCCATTTTATTCAGGGTCGCTTCACATTTCCAATGAATTTTTCATACGCTTTTTCCGTGCATAAACTTGCCAAATGTGTATAAATGCATAATGCAACGAGTTCAGCGTATAGATCTGAGAAAAACTTTAGACCACTTTCTGATTGCTCTTATGAGTCACAGTAGAGCATGAATAAAAACCAAGGTGCGGTAATAACGGATAAATCTGCAGTTCTACTTTGAGGCTAGCTGCTGTCCACATCACAAGGTTGTAATCTTAGTTGTACTTTTTTTGGATGGCTATTTTGGTGACACTTGACCATTAATCGGATAGAAAACCACATTGCTTGGCTCCTTAGACATGCTTAAAGTCCATGAAAGAAATAATAAACAGATCAAATTTACTCAAGCTTGAAGGCAAGTGTATGTGACAGGCGGCTTAACCAGAGAAATTAACATCAACTGGAACAAAATAACATCCAACCTGATACACGAAATGACACTGAGCGGTACACCTGATGCATGTTCTTTAAAATCCTCATAGGTTTAGTTTTCCATCCCACACAGTAACAGAAGTAGACATTTATGATTTGCCACATGTCGGGTGGATGTTGTGGGAAGTGGAATAACACTCGGCTGACCCTGCATCTTCCTACTTTGTGATTCCTACCAAGTTAAGAGCCAAGGTGTGACCTTCAACAAATCATGTTGGTAAAACTACTCATTTTTAAATAGATCTTTTACTATTATAATTAGTTAAAGATATCAAGACTGTAGCTCTCTTTGTGCTTTTTAAAACTAATTTGCTTTATGCCAGAAGTCAGGATACTGCTTTCATATTGCTCCTCTTTGGGAATCCCATCTGCATTTGAACATGATGGGATGTCTGATGGATCTCAGAGGAGGACTTTGTAAGCTTTGAGGAATTGTTAACTTATTTGAGCGAGTGATCTGAAATAGGCTTTCACTGAGACCAAACTGGAACACAAGCACATCGCTCACCTCAGATTGCTTTGCATCTGAGGGAAATATGTATTCTGGTTTGCTTAACAATACAAAAAGATGCAACTGAGACAAGTTCATGAGGTAGTTAAACACTATATAAATCAAATGAAGCAACCTGAGATCAGTGCAGTGCATATTTGTGAACTGCTCACATGTACTGAATGTATTGTTATTGATTTAATCTGATAGGCTGACAATATATGAGCCTTTCAAAAGGATATTGGAAGCTGGTTACACAGATGGTTTCAATTTAGTTAAGAAAAGATCTGGAAGCAAACAGCTCTTTGTCAGCTTCAAATTAATTGTGATTTGAAAAATATGATTACTGCCTCCTGTTTCCACAAAGTCCCCAACACCTCATTTATAAAAGGAAAAAGAAGTCTGAATTTCTCGGGATACCCCAGATAGTGGTTCTGATGTAGACTTGTTAATGTTGTAGAGATCTAAGGATTCCAGTATCCATGTGTGCAGCATGGAAACGGGGGCTTTTTTCTCAGTAGGGATGTACAAACATGTATGTCTGATCTTACAATCCTGTGCTGTAGCTCCGTCGATCAGTATCTGGTGTTTAGCTCCTGTGGTGTTGTTCTCAATCCCATACTAAGCCCTGCTCAAATACTCAGCCATGTGCCTGCTTGTTTCATCCACCAGGATGCCTGACAGGCGCTGGAAATCATAGACACTCATTTGCTGGTAAAAACAGTTGCCTGCCAACCTAAAAGTTGGGGGTTTGATTCCAGGCTTCCCCAGATTACATGCTGAAGTGTCCTTAGGTAGAACACTGAACCCCGCGTCCCAGATGTAAGTCACTTTGGAGAAAAGCGTCTGCTAAATGACTGTAGAATCGAATAAATATACATCCCATTATATAGTTCGGATATATTAATATTCTTCTTACCTAATTATATTCTGCATGAAGTGTGAACGACTTTCTAATTTTCCATCCTGATGTAGGAAAGAAAACTAAGTTGTAGTATGTATAGAAATACAACTGTAAATATTTAAATAATTTTAAAAAATAGAGATAATAACAATAAGCTATGATAACGTTTCCAATTTTCTGTGTTAGGAATGTTGTGTAGGAAGTAAAGTCTAATTCTGGCAGGATCACTTCTCAGGGATTTTTGAAGATTTTATGAGTTCAGCAAAGCCAAAGTGTGAATGTGTTGACTACATGAACACAAAAGAGGGCTTGAGTTGCACCACACAAGCTTATATGGATTAAAAACTGTTAATACAATAAAGTCTTAAAAGTCTTATTGACATTGTGTCGGTCATGCATTCTGGGACGACAAAAACATCAAGCTGGTTCTTTTCTTTTGTCACATTTTAAACCAGGTTAAGAGACATTAAGTAGTTTACTGTGTCTGCAGTATCATGCACTTTCTAGTCCCATTTAGTGTTAATATGTTTTACACATTGGACAACTTTGCATCCAGTTTAGAAAGACATAGCAATAAATAAATCCCAAAGTAGTTCAACTGATTTGGTACAAAAAACATGTCACGGCTCACAGAATTGCATTTGCATGTAATTGCTAATTGCTTACAAACATTTGGTTGTACAAACAGCCGAAGTTAATGAGAATCAATCTACAGTATTAGGTTTCTGACAACAGCCTCAGGACAAGTTAAATAATGCAGAGAACTGTGGAGAAAAATCAATAGAACTGCCAAGTTTTCCTTAAGCAATACAAATAAGAAAGTCTTTTTTAAAGGAGTCAACTGATCTCTGCTAAAAGATCCACTAGTGCTGAGAATAATTTAGCAAAATAAAAAAAAAAAAGAGAATAATTTAACATGTCAGAAAAGAAACCTTTCTTCCTAGAAAAACACATCTATGTTGTTATTTTTCCTCAAGTGTCATTTGAGTAGCAGACAAACGCTATGTACACAAGGGTCAAGTTATCTCTTGCATACAGTGAATATCATAGTGATTTCTAATATTATACTTTATTTCAATGTATTACTTCCTTATACTGCTCAGGATCCCATCTTCTAGAGGCTTTTGTCCAGTTAGCAGCAGCTTGGGTTCCAACAAAGACACCTACTTTAGCAATGTCTTCTCAGTAATTAATCCACTATCAATCACACTGTCGACACGCTGTTCTCCTGCTGGACGAAATTCCTGAGACATTGTAGGGATACTAACTAATTCTGATGGAGATCACGTTTATTCTCTAGGAATGCATTGTGTTGTGGAGGAAAGGAATGCACGGCATTGAGAGCGATGCTCTGGAATTCCCAAAACAATTAAATTGCTCAAGCAAACGTTTCTTTGAAGAGCAAAAAAAAAAGAATAAGAAAAAAGTTCTAATCCCATTATCCCACACTCCACAACCCTGTCACTTGGGAACGCTTTGAATTTGTCGATTTATCATTTAGAAAGACGTTGCAATAAGTTTTGACACTGAAGAAAACTGTGGCACAAATCAGAAAGGTGAAACGCTAACTCGTCTCACCATGGTAACCTCACTGAGCTTTGACACAACTGCATATCCATGGTGATTACATCACAGATCCCAACCAGCAAAGCTAAAAATATGGGTGTTCACTGAGACTATGATGGAGCGACACATTAAACTAAAATAATACCTGACCATGGAAACTATTTTTCCATGCATGAAGCTTGTTGCTGTGATCATTTTCTTTGGCAGATGTGAAGGTTTTGGTTGATTCCACAGGAAACATGATAGACACACACCCTCCTGTCAACACCTGATGGAGAACAAGTCAGCTCACTTCATAGTTATCGGCTGAGACATAGTATACACACACACACACACATGAGATC
>JBAMHX010000010.1:9233396-9259762 GCA_037177515.1 Pseudomugil tenellus | reverse complement strand
GTGTGTGTGTGTGTGTGTGTGTGTGTGTGTGTGTGTGTGTGTGTGTGTGTGTGTGTGTGTGTGTGTGTGTGGTTTCTGTTTCCCTATGCTACAATGCTCTGATGTACTGTTTGTAGGATTTACTTTGCCTCCTGCCAAACACCACCTGGGACTGGCTCCAGTTGATACCGGGATTGACTGCCACTCCTAGTAATAGTAGCAGATGTAGGATTTTATTGTTTACAAAAAAAAAAGAAAAAATCACTATGGAGTCGGTTCAAAACCAGATTTCAATTCAGATTTTATAAAGTAGCCTGTCTGCAGCCAGGCATAGGAAGCATCCTTCTCCGGTGTCAGCTTATCACTTTCTTTGCCTTCATAGCTCTTCAGTGATTAATACCTACTTGATAAATACTACAAAACATTTTTTCTTTTGAGGCCTCTCTTTCTAAAGTGTATTTATCTTTCAAATTATTAAGACTTATGTTTTACAATTGCCAGATGTAGCTGAACATTTAAATAGTGAAAACCTCAGAAATAAAGTAATATCAAAGGCCAGCAACAAACAGCTGTGACTGTATCCTTTCCCTGAGTGTTATAATGTATGATTTTAAATCATTCAGTTAAAAAAACACTATATCACACAACACTGTTGTTTAAAAAAGGTCTACCTGGGGAAAATATAAGAAATGCTTGTCAGAGGTTTAAAGTTGTGCTAAACTGTAAAGCCAAAGAAATCTATGGCACATTCAGGAAGATGGATGCAGTACAAAGGTGATGGGGAGTAAATTTATTATATGAAGCACCCAAGAGAAGATTCTCTACCACTATATCATGTCTTAGTATTAATCATGCAGAGATGTTCAAGAAGAAAGCTGTTATACTGGATTGTCAAAACCATATGTGCATTGGTTTTCACTGTAATCAGTAGCACCCCAAAAAACAGCTGCACAGTTAAGGCTGCACATCTGTAATTCCAAAAAATGCCTGTATAATCATTTTAATGGTGGCAGAAATCATTTTGAAACCTCATATATGGAAAAAACCACAACTTGTTTTGCCCTTTGAGAATTTGTTAAAGCTAAGAATATAAATTCCTTCCCCAAAGCACAAGGAGTCCGATTTATTTTTTCTTCAAATCCAGCTCATCAGTTCAGTAACTTAAAGCCAAACAATCAGCCTATAGTAAAGCTGCCATAATGCATAAACTTACTGTATGATCATTGCAGTGTGAAAGAGGCTCAAAATGCAAAGGAGTAGGCAGTCCATGGTTGCTTCATGTTGAGGTCATGTTCCGTTTCCAGTACAAAATCACTTTCCAAGGCTGATTTGCTTACATTTAACTCGACACTCATTCACACACTCCTGCTCAACACACACAGCTTAAAAACTTCCAAGACAGAAAGAAGGCTTTCAGCAACAGTGAGCTACTTAAGTAAGGAGTAAAACAGTTTCATATTTATAATTATTGTTCAGACTTGGTTTCTTCTGCTATAGCGATCCAGTGAGCTGTCATAACAACTTATTGTATCAGTGTGTCATTTCACTTCATATCCATTTTTTATTAATAAAAAATAAATAAAACATGCCCTCCTCACAGCAAAGCGTCATAGAAATTCATCAGCACATTCTGTTAACATTACTTATCATAACGTGTAAAAATAACCCTCTAACTTTTTCTCTGTACCTGCTACACATCCCATTGGTCCTTTTTTCAAGTGAATATACCACAGATGATGAAGGCCACATTGCTATGTTCTGACAGCTAACATCCACCTAGGTTCTGTGTCATTTAAGCACCATCATGGTACCATGCTTAATTCATCATTTAGCTTTTTCAGAAATAAATAATTATGTCTTACTGCAAAAGAAAACCTAAAAATGGGTTAAATGCAGAATAACAGCCAGTAAAAACAAAAAAAAAACTACCTTTGATGTAAGGAAGGAAAGCATTTTATTCATTGAATTGGGGATGAGGAGGTCACATTAAGGCTAGTTCACTGAACTTCGCTTGTGATGTCGTGGACATTGAGCCTGTGCTGTTGTTTTAGTGGTGTGCGGAGAGAGAAAAGAGACAGCAGAGGGAAAGAATAACAGGTGTAGTATCCACCAAAGTGTTTTTTAATCACCACAGGGAGTCCGAAGGAACGGAAGACTCTCCAGACCCTCTTAGGTCTGGTATGAACATCATATCCATTGCATTAATATGTCAACTCTGCAATCACTCTGCGGGTGTTTTCATGTCTGTGAAAAGTTTGCTTTACTTTAAAGCAACTTTATACAAATATGAGACAAATAGATAGAAAGACAAATATATTGTTTCTGTGACTGGTTTGCTTTTATCAAATTTTACGTATTTCATTGCGATTATTTAATCGACTGACCTGAGGACATACCATGCTTCTCGCCCAGTAGCTGCTGGTATTGGCTCCGCTGGCCTCGTGACCCTGGTTTGACATAAATGGCTACAGGCACAAGATGGATAATCTTCAGTTTGGAAAATCACAGCTATAAGCTGAGTTAAACAGGCTGGGATGCTGGAATTTACCATTGTAAGATTATGGGACACTACTGGGTGTCATGTGGTAAACATGCTGCTTCAACAATCCCCAAATTTAAGCAACATATATATAGACTTGCAGAATCTGGGTGCTTATTATGTGCAATGTACAAAGTGATTCTGGAGCATTCTTTTTTTCTATATCATCAGATGGGTCACAGTAGGTGATATTTAGTGGCTCATGCTCACTTATTTAGAAAACACAACTCTTTTTGCGTGTTGTTTTTTATTTTTTCCATAAGCATTTTGGATTCCGCACTGCTTTCAATCAGCTAGCTGAATAGCGACAACCCACAAGCCAGTGGCACATCCCAAGTCACCAAACCCATTCTGGGTGCAGTACAAACAGTCTAAATTTAATAGGACTTCAGAAAGCATCCTCCATCTCCCTGTGGTGAATGACTAAAGAACAAAAACATCTGTACCTTACGTGAGATGATCCCCACATCTGGTCTGATTGTTTCAAGGGTGTGGGCATTCACCAACAGCTGCAGCCAACCACTCCCAGATGTTTCTGATAGGCAGAGTGTCTAGCTGTTTGTTAAGCAGGAGGTGATCTTTGATCCTTCAACGGCGTTGGCTGTAGTGTTATGGTGAGGAGGGCTTGAAATTCTCTCAGAGGCACACAACGGAAGTGCAGCAACCTCACAGAAGGGCTTGTGGTTCTCTGTGGTGAAAACAGGCATGGTAAAGTGGTTTCAGCTGTGGAAAAGCGCCCCATGGAAACCACCCAGCATTGCTGTCCAGACCTAGTAGTGCTACCGGCATCATAATAGAAGAAGCCAACACAAGAATAGTGCAACCATGTGATCCATGGTGGAAAAGAAAAAAAAAATAGACAAAACAGTTCATTTTAAGGCTTTAAAAGACAAATCTATGTCTTACAGCTCAGTCTCTAAATGCTTATTCTTATCAGTGCTAAGTGTTGTAACACATTGTGTCATGGAAAAAAAAAAAACCAATGGCATAAATAACCTCATCTCTTTGACTGCAGAAAGTGGAGGGAGTAGACCCTAACATATTCACACATGGTGAAAATCTCTTTGAACTGCTGAACATCCTACCCTGACATCCCAGAGCTATAAAGACCTAACCATCCCTGTCAGTACTGTGACAGGCTTTGTACACCCACCATTTTGGTTCACACAGATGGTATTTTCAGAAATGGTGCACAACTTCAAAAATAAAATCAACCCTTATGGAACAGAAAGCTGTGCTACCACTGCTTCCTTTTTTAGATAAAAAAAAAGGTATGGAAGTGGCTGCGTTGCCATCCAACTATTAAAAAAAAAACTTAAATAAATGTTTAAAAAGCCACTTATCATAAAAAATTGCACAGGTGACAACATATATATGACTGGCACAAGCACAGTCGCCTCTGCAGATAAAGAAACAAAACTTTGAGGAAGAGCACATAAACAAAACTCATGGCCTGGGTTATGAGAGGGTGAGAAAAATATTGTTTTCCAGGAACTAAAACTTGATTACTCATGTGAATTATTGACTATTAATAAAACATCTTAAAGAGTTCAGGAGCTACTTCCTTTGTGGAGGAAAGCAACACACAGCAAAGAGCATAAAAATCTGTTGTAGCTACAATAACTAAAATCTGTGTCTCAGGTTTTTGCTATAATGCAGCATCTATTAAGTTACTCTTCCTGCTTCCACCACTGATATAATGTGACAACACCTAATGTCCAATGATGCTTTCCACCTAATGATGGCAGAAGTTCCTATTCTTGACAAGATACCCAAGGGAAGGAAATGTAAGAGGATCACCTTAAAACCATTGATTTCCAGGTGAGAGCTCACTGATTCTTTTGTTTTAAACTCAGTTATTCTGAAGAAACGAGATAACATCATGTCTATAACACATGGACAGTGACCAAGAAGAAGGAATGATGTGTAAGAAAAGGAGCAGTACAGAACATGTGGTCAACATCTGCTGATGGATGTCTTGAAGCTGCAGCTGTGTTTGTAGCATTACAGTAGCTCAGTAAGTACAATGTGCATTATGCAGTTTTAGAGAGCGAGAGATGTGAAACCAGAACAATCAAAAGTAACTCTCTTATTAAATATTTCATTTACACAAAAATCTTCAAAACTTGGTTCAAAACTCTGTTGTATCTAAAATAATACTTTTCTCCTGTCCCCTGATGGATAGAATATTGATACAGTGATGAACATAATTAATCAACATACCACAGCAATAATCAGTAAATATACTTTTTTTTATAAAGGGACAAAAAAAAGACCCGAGATTAAAAAATATTCTCTATCTTCTCCCCAAATTTCTCTTGAGCTTTAAAGGCTTTACAGAAATTTACTTGCATGGACTTTGATTTAAGACACATTTTCTTGGTTTTGTCATGCCTTCCAGACTATATTTTCTATAGATGATGTTTTTTCATTTATTTTTCAGTTTAGTCTGGGATTGTTAAATAACATCTGGTGTTTCCTTGGAGATGGACACAGTCGCGATTTTTAAAAGGGACACCCTTTCTTTGTATTAAGGATTAGAAGGAAATATATAACTAACCTATTAGAACCAAAGAATACCCTCAGAATACACAAAATGTCCATTTAAGTAGTTCTTGGTGATTTTTACTCTAAATGTGTTTTACAGCATGCACAGCACTGAGCTATAATTAAATTACCATCCCAAGTAACATTCCAGACAACAGACATCTTGGCAGGCTCAACTTAACAATAGATGTCAGATAATTATGCCTTACACACAGTGAATCTGAAGGTTTCACTTAACTATGCATTAGACAACAAATTTTACCATCTTCCAGTAATTCACATAAAACTGTCTGACTGCACCGTATCTGATCAACTAAGCCTTTGGATCAACTTGAAAGCTGCTGTTTAAATCAGTTTCACTGTAAAGTGTGCTTTCATATCAGGAAAAGGCGACTCCTGTTGGTCATTTGATTTAATAACAACCAGAGATGAAGAATTTATGGCGTTATCATGAGAGCCAGAAAGAAAAAACAATGTGTGCCTGTTTTCTATGGATGTCAGATTTTCACATTTTTTCATAGTGAATGCATTTAAGTTTTAGTTTATATATAAACTAAAAAGAAAACACACAAACAAAACTATATTCTACAAGATAGTAATGGAAAAATTGTTTTAGGAATATGGAAACTTGGACTTTTTAAAATGGTTTATTGAACACAAGTTGACCCTTAACACTTGGATAGCAGCAGTGAGATCTGGTCAGACGAAATGTGCACAATAACTTACAAGTTCTAATTTGGGTGACACCCCAAAGCCTTCAAAAAAGGCATAGGAACAAAACCACAACTATGTCTACATGGTTTCAGTGAAATGTGTGCTCCTCTGGTATTTTATGCTGACTATGTGAAGACTAAAACATAACATGTTGCAAACGGATATGCATAAAAATAACAAGAACCACAAAGAAGGTTTCAATCGTACATCTATGAGTTACTTACAGGACACACATGTAAGAGACATTATAGAAATATGTTGGGGTTCTTAACATAGTTGATGTAACATGATAAATATTAATATTTCTTACATGAATTTATAGTAATAAACTGATGTGATTTCACTCATCATACATAAACATATCTGCTTTTGTGTCTGAAGAGAGCTTCATGGGTTCAGAGGTTCATGAATATGGACAAAATCAACATTTACAGGCAGTCAAACAGCTACATAATGTCTATTGTTTATGCTATTATGCGTACTCTTAACTTCAATGCACGATTATGCACCAAAATAGATTTTATCTGACCATTGCAACTTAGGCATTACAGCTTTTACAACAGGGATAAGAAAGCAAAGACACATATTTTAAAGTAAAAAAAATATCCATTATTATATAAAGATAACAGATGGAGTGAAGAACAGAATTCCTCAATCATTTGGGATTTTGGGCTGAAACTGCCCTCAAGATGGCTCTGCTGACTTTTAGTCTTCCAAGAAATTACATATATTCTCACTGTGACTACTCTAATTGGTTCAGTACAATCAGATTGTCCATTATAACTGGATGTAAGAACAGCCTATTTCCATGCACCTATCGAGTGTGCGTTGGCTATCTTTTGCACAGCGTGAAAGTTATCAAGTCAGTCCTAAAGGCAACAGCAGCCTAGTGTGTAAATTGAAGAAATCCCTTTATAGGCTTAAACAACGTAATTGCAACAAGATGTTTGTGTGAGAAACATTTTGTACAAAATCCTGCAAATCATTGTGTTTTCAACAAGGTTAAGGACATAGAGAAAATTCACATTACCATATGGGTATATGATTTAGTTACTCCTGGCAATGATGATAACACTTAGATAAATAAAAATCCTCGTAAACTAGCACTTTTAATCAATGTTTAATTTGAACCAACAAAGTGTTGATTGAATAAAGATGCCACAATGCAACTACACACAGAAAATACATAAATAAATTAACACAGCTTTGATGTTGATGAAAAGAGTGCTCATAATGCACAACTGATTTTGTCAATAAGAAAAATAACGCGGAACTATCATTTCAGCGTATATGTTCCGCTACGGACCACTGTGTGTGGATGCACGATTTTCTGTTTATACTACAACGTGCGCCAGTTTGACGGCATGTTGGAGACAGAGTTGTAAAATATAAAAGACTTGAACAGTTTGTTAATAACTGTTTTTCTGTGAATATTATAATGGCAAAAAAGCGCCGCAGCGAAGTCTCTGCGGAGACAGAACTTCCGGTGAAAAGAGAAAAAGCTCCGGAGTTCAATGGGACTGAATTTAAAGCCATGCTGAAGAGTCCCACCAAAGCCATGAAGGGTAACTATCTCTCTAGCACTTACAGATAGAAAAAAAATGATAAAAGTAACAGGGGGGAAAAAGCTAAAGATGTCTATCTTTTGTTCGGTCTTTATATATACGACGGCAGGATTGGAGAAGTTCATATCTGTCGCGAAGAAGCTGCCATGTTCAGACCTGTATGATGTGGTTGAGGGTTATGTTAAAATCTCAATGGAGTGTGCAGAAATATTCAAACTGCTAGAAGCAGAAAAACTCACAGAGAACGAGGTAAGTTTGAGTGCATATGTGGAAGTAACTTCTTAGCAGATTTCTGTCTAATGAAGCCTTTCTTCTTCCTGCACAGATGATGCTGATTTTTGAGAGCTTGGAAATCATACTTCTCAGGACAGCCAGTGATCTCTCCCATTTCAGCACAGTTGGCAACACAATAGTAAAAAAAATAGTTTCTAGCTATATGAAGCTTTTGCAAGGGTCTTTACATTCAGCAAACCACAGGTAGATTTAACTACATCAACACAATGTCAGTTCTCTGCTCATTTTCTGTCACTTCCATGATGTTGTGTTAACTTCTGTAAACAGATTTGTCCAGCGGTGCCTCGGTCTCCTCTCTGCCATGGTGTCTCAGGGTGCAGAAGCTGCGAGAGAGGTCTTCAGTCAGATAAACATTAAAGCTATGTCTGGACTGGCAAAAAGAAAAGACAAAAGAGTACATAGTTGAATATTTTTTTACACCGTGTATCATAATTTGTTGAACACTGTAGATAAATGTAGTCTGTTATATTTCCAGGGCAGACCAGATGTCCGACTGGCTTTTATCCAGTTTGTGCTGTCCTTTTTGGTGTCTGGAGCAGGTGCAACTATTGGACAAATATTAGAGGTTAAAGGTGAGAATTACCAGTTAAAACGTAGACAGAAAGCTCTTTAAATCCAGCGTGTAGATAACTTGTTTATTTTATAAACTAGAGCTGCTGCCACACATCTTGAACACGGGTTTGAAGGAGGACAGGATTTCTACAGTCAATCTGATTTTATCCACATTAAAGACTAGAGTAAGTCATACACAGTTCATGAATTTAAATAATAATCGTTTTTGCGTTTGCTTAGTTATTTGTTTTCTGCTACAGGTTGTGCTTAACAAAGCCATCAGTAAAACACAGAAGGTTCGCTTTTTTACTGCCGCTGTATTGGGCAACATTGCGACTCTGTACAAGTGGAATGGCATTGCAGATGCCTGCATTGATGATAAGACAGTAAGTGACTGAGTTTTTCTCTCTTCTACGAAATGCTCTGTCATCCACGTTTGCTTTACAAGTTGTTGGTCTCATTTCTATCCATTCATATTTTTACAATACAAAGGATGACTCAGAGTCTGCTGGGCTCTCAGCCGTCCGCGAACTCGTTCACAGCTTTCTACTTGACATCTGTTGCTCCCGGAAGCATGGAATAAGCTTTTACGATGCCAGCTTCGGCACAGCTGGCAGGTGAGCAGTAATGCTCCAGGTTTGCTTTTTACTTCTCTCAACACTCCTTACTGACTATAATATGTTACTTCCTCTGCAGAGCTGGCAACCTTGTGTTGCTTCAGTTCTTGGTTGGGCTGAAACAGGCCAATGAGGATGAACTTGTGGCAGACCTTGTGGTGAACGTGCTGAAAACCAGCCCTGACATCTTGTCCAGATACTTCAAGGAGACTCAGTATTCTTATAGCCCACGGCTCAGAAGTGCTTGGCAAGACAATGTCAATTTACTTAAAAAGGTAACTATTGTTTGTACATTTTGCCTATTTGCTAATTTCGCCAGTTTTGATAGGTGTTCTGTATATTTTCATGTGAGATCTACGAGGCCCAGCCAGATATTTCCACAATCTTTCAAACTCGCGAAGTGATCCCTCTGCCCCGTCTGCTCTCCATGATCACGGTGATATCTCTACCTGCAGTCTGTAACAAAGCTTTCTTCACACAAGGACTCAATGTAAGTGACTCACCTTTGTATTGTAGATTCATTTGGTCAACAATTGTTTGAGGAAAATGTTGAATTTGTCTTTTTATTTGAATGACAGCTTTCCAACCCAGCTGTCCAGCTTACAACTGTATCCATGATGAGTTTCATCTTAAAACGAGCCAAAAAGAATCTGGAATATCTTCTGGACAAGTCTGTGTGGTACAAGTCAGATGTGTACACCGTTGACATGATGGAGGAATTAGTACAGCAGTACAGGGAGTCACTCAGCAAGGTGAACTCAGGAAAATGGTTTGTTAATTCATAGAGATGCATTTTCAGATAATCCAAATGACTATTTTTTCGTCTCTGTTTCAGATTTTGCCTGACATGACAGGCATAGTGTCGTCATGGCAATCACTCAGCAAGAAGGAGAAAGCTGATTGTGATCATAAAGAGGTTAAAAGCCAACTGACTGATGATAAAAATCAACTGCCTGGTAAAAATCTTGACCACATATGTTTTGATTTGTTTGTGTAAATCTTTTAAATTATTGTGGATCAATGTGAAATGACTGGCTTGTGTATTTCAACAGTTACTGAGACAGCTGAGGTCATTCTGCTGAAGGCTTTGATTCTTCAGGTCATATGTCTTTACCAGAAGGTGGTTCCACATCTGGTTGCTCAGTGCAAATTTGACTTCAGCAAACTCCTCAAAGGTAGTGCGCTTTTAAATATTATTTATTGAGTTATTTTAAATAAATAGGCATTTACACATGAATCATTTCTGACCTCTTTAGGGATTGTGTCGGAGAAAGGATTACGAGATGAAGTTCCACCAGTGCTGCAGTATCAGATACTGCAGTTGGCCTTGGATCTCCCCGCAAACAAATTTTCTTGGTTCCGCATACAGGTGAACCAGTTTTGTTTTTCCGTAACTGTCTTGTTAATATGGATTTATTCTTTACAACACAGGACTTTGTACTTGGTGTTGTATCTGATTTGTTCTGCAATCCTTTTAAACAGGATGCTGCGGACACGGAGTCATCATCTGGAGAGAAGTCTGTACTTTACCTGCTTCTCAAGATGTTCGTTACCAGCTGCAGCAGCAGCCACCTGAGATCCTCAACACAAAAGCTGGTTGTTAAAGTAAGGAGGATTTTCTCCTTTGCACTGTGCTTTGAGCATCCAACTTTTGCAATTTAAATATAGGTCTTTAATTAGGATGAAGTATTCCCTTCCAGCAGGAATTTGGTTAGGCTTGGAGCTTTGTGGCTGTTTAAAGCTACCGGAGTAAAATATTTATGTAGCTGTTTCTTGAAGTCAGTTTTCAGGGAAAAAAAAACCAACCTTCTATTGTTCCTGTGACGTATTTGCAGGTGCTTAAAGATACTGGGGTGTTTGAGCACAATTTGACTGAACTTGAGCTCTGGCTTTACCAGCTTGCCAGGCTGGACCCAAGCCAACAAGAATCCGCTATCCAGTTCTTGGAGAGGGCAAGTCTGCTTATGTGACATCTCGGTTTCTCATATGTTGTTACTCTTTCATCATAAACTGCTTGATAACAACATGTCTGTCTCTTATTCTAGGTGTTGGCTAAATTGGTTTGCAATTCCCACGACTACACTGATAAAGTTGCTGCTCTCATCCAGGAAGCAGCCAATCTGCAAGTCAATCTGAGTAGCCAGGAGGCTGATGCAACCAGTATCCCAGTCTCACACATCGATGGTGTGGATTAAAATGTGGAACTAAACTTTAAATATGTCTTTAAATCTTTGTCTCTTGAAATCTGACTCAAATGTTGAAATCTTTCAGATGTGTTAGACATGTTGGATGTCATCATGGAGGGTAATGATGGTGAGATGGAGGAGTTTGGGCCGTCGCTGAGTGAAGACCTCATTACCCAAACATTTCCCTTCAGTGCTTTGGTACCTGCTGCTCTGGAGGCTCGAAACAAGCTGTCCCCCGACAAGGGTAAAATAAACACGAAGTTTACTGACTAACATCACCAGTTCTGGGCATTGAAAATGATTTTCTTCTTCTTTAAGCTGTTAAATTAATTGGCATAATATTCATAGTTTATTTAAAAGATAAAAGATTTTATGTTGTGATGTGTGTAAACATCTGTCTTCCTCCCGTAGGGGCGGTATGTGAATACTTGTCTGCAGTGTTCTCAGATGTGCTGCACTGTCAGAGAGAGCCACTCCCTCTCTGTGTGGCTCTGCAGCAGTACGATAAAGAGCTTGTATCCTCTGGACTACCGGCTTGCAATCATCCATCTGTTATCCACTTCCATCACTATTACTCCAGATGGCTTCCACAGCAGGCCCGTGAGGAATTGGTCAGTTTTTAGTGCCAGAAAGAAGCGTCTCAAACATGTTATTTTTATTCATGCAATTTACAGTCATTCATATAGGTCCCTTCTTTTGCAGTTCAAGTCATCTGAACACCTTTCAGGTGGGTTGTCTTCCACTGCTTCATTCTCTACACTAATGCAAGCGGCATACGTCCAGGAGCCAAGCCTTTTACTTCAGGATAGCTTCAAGAAAGATGCAAAAGAAGCTCTAAGTTCCATGTCCCTGGACGAATTTCCAGTTGCAGTCAAGCAGATTTTACTTTACATAAAATCAACAGTGGAGAACTTTATCTCTGTAAGTGCATCAAACAAGCTACTTATCAGTGAATTGTTAGTTATAAAGTCTAAACTGTTCATCTTATTCTTTTGCCCAGTTCTCCAAAGACGTTGGAACTGCTCTCCTAGAGACCTTAATGGGAATACTGGAGGATATAGTGACCAAAGTGCAAGGCGTTAGTGAGACTGAAAGATCTGATCCAGGACCAGATGAAGCTAAAGAAGGATCTGATCTGTTTTTGGAACTCAACCAGTCACTTACAGTGGAAACCAATAAGGAGCAGGTTTGACAAATTTCTGTTTTCTTCTAATATAATTTTATATATACATATATATCTGTTCTAGCTCTGCTATTTTTATGTCTGGATTCTGATATGAAGCCTTGTTCTTCCTTCTTTAGATCCTTGTTTCAGCTTTAGCTTCCATCTTCCGGCATCCGTGTTTGCAGCAGTGGTTTCTGGCTCTGGAGCTTTCTGCATTACCTCCTCACTCTCTGAACCCTGTTCGACTGAAACAGCTGTCTGCTCTGCTGACTGAAAACATTTTGACCCTGCTGAAGTTCGGTGCTCCCATGCTTTGCGAACTGGGTCACCTGGAGCTTCTCGAAAGCTACATGGGATCTCTGGGAAGAGCTGCTCTTAAGGAGTTAATGGAAAGGGGTTCCCGACCTCCGAAGACACATTCCAGAACTTTTCAGGCACTCTTGTCTTTGCACAACTACATGGATCCCAGTAGTCTGAGGGAAGTGGTCTCCAGGTTGCTGCTCCTTCCATATGATGGCCTCATCTGTCGCAGCAGTGCTGAGAAGTCAGAGCTCAGCAGTTACGGCCATGTGGTACTGCAGATCCTCACAGAGTGTAAAAGTACATCTTACCAGGACCAAGGCCTGTTTTTAATACAAGCACATCTCCACGGCCTGAGCACCATTTTCCTGTCCTGCTCCAATCCTGAGCTGGAGGGTTTGCTGCTTCGGACTCTATCCAGTGAGCCAGGCTGTGCCAAACTTATCCGGACAGATGTGCTGTTGCGTTGCCTGGAAAAGCCTCTGCCAGATGCAGTAGCTATCAGCTCATTGCTGCTTCAGAACTGCTCCTCTCACCGTCTCTGCTTTGAGGTTTGGTGCTTAGAGCCTGCAAACACGGAGAAGCTATCAAATGAGGCCGAAGCCTTCCTCCCACTGATTAATGCTTATTTACAGGAAGGAAGCAAAGAGGATCCAGCCCGACCCAAAGATGGTGTGTGCTTTCAGTAATTCTCTATAATGGAAATGTCAAACGATTTATGTCTGTCTTTTCTCAGTGCCACTTCTGTATCAATTTAAACATTTTTAAATGCTTTCTTAGTGCAAAACGAAGTTTTAAAAGTATTGAAGCAAGCACTTCTTGGCAAACTGTCCCAGTGTGTTTTGGGAAACCTGAGAAAGGACTCTGGAGCCCTGCTTGCAGAGACCGTTTCAAAGCTGCTGAAGCTCTCTGCAGACATCAAGGACTTCCAGGATTTGATCAGCAATCTTCCCAATGCTCTTCAAAATGTGGACAGTTTTGAAAGGTGAACTCAGAGTATGAACTTAAGAAAAAAAACTTTCAGAGGTCTTAATTAAATGTTTTGGTTATTTTTTCAGATGGCAACTAGTAGATGTTATCACAGAGAAACTTGCTGACTCCCCAGAGGAACAAGAAATCTGGATGAGGTCTGTCACTGTCGCAGCCCTGAAGTGTCTCATAGCCTCATACTGTCATTCAAAAGACCAGGCTGCATCCCCATCAGACCAGGAGCACGGCATCTTAAAAAGACTGCAGCGACTCCTTGTGAGCTTCTTTTCCTCATACATTGTACAAGCACGAGGTTTTTGCATAGTTTAATGTAGTTTTTCTTAAACAGACATCAGCTGGAGAAGTGTCTGCAACTGAGTGGAACAGTTTTGTCAAAAATGGACTGAAGTAAGATGTGTTATAGCTATTGTTTTTGTTTGTTTAATAGTTAAACATATGTTTTAATTAATGAGCTAAAAATACACTCCAGGTATCGTTATCAAGATCACCATTTCCTGGACACACTGAGCAGTCTTTTGGAGCTGGTATATGGAACCAGTGAAGTCCAGAAGGATCTGATACCGTTATCCACATTACACATGATGATCACCAGCCATTCGCAATTCCTGCCCACCATGCTGGACTCCAATGACGAAGCCAGCAGGTGTCAAACTAAAGGTACATTTCAAGAAGAAGCATTACGAAGTTTAAGCCATTACTTTTTTTTTGTTTTTAATTCTTTATTGATAACAAACATGCTTATTTTTCTGTCATTTCAGAGGCATTAGTATCTCTTCTTCTTTGTGTGGTGAGAAAGTGCCCAGCAGTTTGTAACATTAATCACTTTGTTGTCCTTTTGGGAGCATATGGAGCTACACTGTCAATACTGGGTAAAACACATCCTAAATAAATACATCTGAATTTCCTTTTTCTGTCTATTTCTTCTATGATTTAACAGCATGATTTGTTCTGCAGATCAGAAACTGCTACTGCTTCTCCAGGAATATGAAAGAAACCAAATCAGTTTGCTTAAATTTCAGTAAGTTAGATTTACTTTTTATGCAGAGTCTGAAAAAAAATCACATGTTTGTTTCCCTCATGGTGTTTTTCTTCCTCTGCAGGTGGTTTATGTGGGGACCTGCAGCTGTGGAGCATCACAAGACCAGGAGAAGCCTGGGAGCATCTCTGTGGAAGCAGACGAGCTCAGACGACGTGCTGGCTCTGCTTAAAGTAGACAGGATGCTGCAAACTGTTTCAGAATTTCCACAACAACGCTGCATCATCCCACAGGTTGATCATTTGGATCACAATTATTTTTCTAGAGCTACCTTTTTTAAGTTACTTAAGGAGTTGACAGGAAATTTGATACATGTTTTTCCCAACTTTTAGGATAGAAAGGAGCCGTTGTATAGCAACAAAGCAGTTAAGGACCTTGGGAAGTTGTATGATCCGTGCTTTCTTTTGCCTTTATTCAGTGTCATACTGAGGCCAGGTAGGATGTTTGACTGCATGCTATCGATCGGCATAATAAGTTGCAGTCTTCAGTGCTTTTATCTGTTGCATTCTTCTTCTGTGAGACAGAGTGTGTTATCGACTGCCACAAGTTTGTATCCAGCCACGCTCTTGGAGTAACTGTAACAGCGCTAAGTAGCTATGACCCGAAAGTGAGGGCTGCAGCGTACCACGTCCTTACCTGCTTTTACCAACATCTGGAGGCTGCTCGCTTCAGAGAGAAGAGACAGGTAAAGTATTCTAGAAGTTTTGTGTGAATGTGCAAATATTTTGTGTCCAGAAATAAACTCCTAAAACCCTGTTGATCTGTTTTTTGTCAAACAGCTGCTATACTTGATGGACATGGTGAAGAATGGAATAGTACAGCAAAATCAAAGACTGCCGTTTGTTATAACCACTTACATTTCCAAAGTGGCTCAGCAGATGCTTAAACCTGGTGCGTACGCATAAAGCCATTCCTGACTTCCATTTCAACCTCGTTATTGATGGTTTTGGTCCAGATTTGTTTGACTGAGTCAGGAACTCTATTTCCGTTTGCTTTATTTGTTGTACTTTTTATCACAGTGTTATCAAAAGGCAAGTATGACTGACCTTTGCTTTGTCTGTCCTGTTTTCCTAGAGGACCACATGTACGTGGTGTTGAACAGGTTCCTGTTATCCCACCAGAGTTTGGACTTCAAAAGAGTCCCTGAATTCTTCAAGCTATTTTTTAGCTTTGACTTAGAGGTAAAACTAAACTGTTGACTGCAATGTATTTGTTGCAGTGTGCAAATTATTTATTAAAGTAAAAAAAAAAAACCTCACAGCTGAAGCAAACCTTCTGTGTGTCAACAAAGTGTAACCTTTTATCTGTTTGCTCTGCTCAGGCATTTGTAGACTCCTGTTATTTGTTTCTGTAGCTGGCGTTTTAACTGTGGGAGTTTGACGTTTACTTTTCTTGCAGCACAGAGTAGAACGCGAGTGGATCCTGAATGTGCTTGAGGAAGGGATAAGTGATGGGCACTGTTACGAACTGTGCAGCCAACAACGCATCTTTCAGATCCTTTTAGGCTTCAGTAGCAGCCCCCTGTGTGATGAACACTTTGAGGTACACACAGTTTGACTCATTATTGGTGATATGAGCCAAAACTGACTGAATATTATTAATTAAAATGTGAAGTTGGCAAATATTTTTAGACAACTGATTACAGATGCTACGGAGAACAACAAGGGCTTATCTTTTTCCTGAAAAACCTTCACACAGGCGCAGATCTTCAGGGTGTTGTGTCAGGCTGCCCGTGTGACCAAAGCCACATGTAGGCTCACAAAGAGCTGCGGGCTGCTGAGTTGGATATTACAAGTAGTTGAAAAAAGGTAACATTAACATTATTATTTAAAGCATACAGTAATCTTGTAGGTCTGTTTCATATTTACCACATAATTTCATACTTCATGCACTCCTCAGGAATCTAAACCAGCAGCTTCTCTGTGCAGCCATCGAGCTCCTCCATGTGCTGTGGTTTACTATCCTCGCACAGAAGGAGAAGAAGCCTCATGAAGCCAATACTGTGGAGAAACCTCAGTACTTAGTGAGATGTCTCCCACTCCCTCTCATTAATGAATTCCTGTGTGTGGCATCGGCTATTAGCAGACACCTCAGGTAAAGCATCATAACCTCCAGATACTCTTCAGACTGATTAAAGCTGATCACAGTCTTTTGGTCAAGGATGCTAATGTTTGCTGTCCTTCTAGGTTGGGTGTGAAGGCCACTCGCCTCAGCTTGTTTGTGCAGACTCTTTGCTCTGTACTGATGCATCGTGGGACAGCTGTCAGTGTAAACAAACAGGCTGATCGACTCACACTCCATCAACAGCCGCTCTCCTGTGCTGAAACCCTCGCTCCACTTCGGTGCTGGGCGTCCTTGTCCAAAAACACCACCCTCATTACCCAAATACAGGCCTTGTCTGAAAGGCACAAAGTGAGGGAACTAATGGGTGAGTTCCTTCACGCTCTTTTTCTTTCCAAGTGATGGACAGAAAAGTTCAAACACTCATAATACTATAGTCATGGAGTCTTCTAGTAAGACTTTGATGTGTTTGTTTGCTTAGTCACAATGCAAAAGCATAATTACACATAATTGTGGAGCCTTTTTTTAGCTAACGTAAAAGTGTCATGATGAATTAAATTAAACTCAGATCTGTTCATTAAAATACACTGAACCAAAAAAAAAACACAAGACAAATCTGTTATTTGGCCAAACTTAGTAGTTTATTGAATTTAAGCAGAAGTGTTTTGCAGGACGATGTGACATCTTACGGTTTTTCCATTTCTATAAATCTGACATTTACAGCTTAGTTACATAAAAACAAAAGCATCCCATTTAAATATAATAAAACTTTTTATCTTCCTCTTCAGGGATGGGGAAGGACAAAGTCAGAGCTAAAAGCCGCATTTCCTACAACCACATTCAAGAAGAGAATCTGGCAAAGGACAGCGAGACAGAGAAACAACAAGAGAGTCTTCTGGGGGAGTGTAAATCTTACCTCAGCAGGATCTTTGCTCACTGGGAACCTGTGTTTCACCGCTCAGAACCCCAGTCTGCTCTGCCAAGAGACAAACTGGATTCCAGTCAGCTGGCCAGTGATACTGCACACCTGCTTACAAAGTGGTCCCTGAGGTGGCTGCTGGAGGACTTGTATGATGAAAACAGGGTAAAAGAATTTTTACAGTGGTTTGAAAAAGCCGTGATAAAACACAAGGAAATTTTAAGTGCTGTGATGCTCGATCGTGCCATGAAAGCAGACCTCCTTCGGCTCTACCATCACACCTGTGAAGCTCAGTGTCACTCCAGCGTTTCAGCAAGAACTGAAGGCATCCAGCTTTTTACCAACATAATGATCGACTTGCTGGTGACACAAGGCCACCTTCCAGAGCTCCATGGCGTTGTTGTCTCTGCCTGTTTGTCGGAAGCCGCTCATGATCCATCTAGACGTGGTAGGACCCTTTAAACACAGTCACTCTACAACTATGAATACTAGAGATGTGCAGATCAGGCCTTGAGACATTTTCCCAGTTGTTTAAAAAAAAAAAGCATTTGAAGCTTCACAGATCATACCAGGGACATCTGGTGGCCATGTGCAAATACAGCAGCCACAAAATCCCAAAGTATTCCCACATTTTAGTTTATTTTTCTATCAACACAAACTATAAATTCAGTTTTAAGCAGCCTTTATTCTGAGAATCGTTGTTCAATAATGATAATGTTGTGTTTTTAAATGTTAATTAATATGTAAATGTGTTGTAATGTCATTACGTAAAATGACTTGAAACATTATTTAAATGAAAACAACAGGTTTGCGCTGTGAGGTGAGATGATAGGCATTCCAGTATTTTGGAGGTATGACCCTGATATTACAGGCTGTATTTAGCGGATTAAATAGCCATGTTTTTTTTTCCAAAACTACTTAAACTTAACAATTTTATATTACACAATTTATTCATTTCTGCAACCATTTAATCCTCATAATGGTTGCTGGGAGACAATTGGCCAAAACCACGTCATAAAACACCTGCCTTTGTAGGTGATGTGTAGTCAGAATGTTGGGATTGTTTTATGCGCATTCTCCATCTTTATTATTCTCTTGCACTTAAAGGTTTCTCACAATGAATGCAACTGGACCAAAGTCTTCAATAAGTAATCTCACTTGTGTTTCATTGGAATGAATAAAGTCTCCAATGTCTTTGGTCACATGATCTCCGATTAGGGAGAAGCCCGAGTCAAACCAGTCTGCTTCCTTAGAATAAAAAGACTCAGTATGAAATCCCCCGTCTCTAGTGAGACAAACATATCGGTACTCTTCAATTTTTTACTTTAATTACTGAAAGATTATTAAATCTTTCTATTATTTTTCTATTAGTTTATCCCCATAATGTAAAGAGACTGATGCTAAACTTAAATGGTACAAAACATTCTTGATCGGGATATCATCACAGTTACAGATCTGGGTTCAGATTTATTTTGGGGTATTTTATAAGAGTAAGAGTTACAGGGAAAATATTTATTTGTACAGTTCAGTAGTAGTAATTTAGCTCTGCAACTTTTTTTTAATTTTCTATTAGATATCTATCTAAGAAAGGTGTTTTGTACAGTAAAAAAAATCCAAAAAATTCGGATCCTTCACTCTGACTAAAGAGCAAAACGCAACACTTCCTTTTTCTCACAAAGAAAAGGGTTCTTAAGCATGTGGAAAGTTGCTGATAAGAATGAAAATAAATATTTTTAGTATATGGTAGCATAAGGTTATTTAAATGGAAGATAAACAGTATAGTTGTATATATGTAAGGTACTGTGATACTCTGTTTTAAAAATTTGGATTAAAACTCTCGTTCTTTCTTTTTTCCAGAAGCAGGACTGTCTCTGTTGTCGCTGTACATCCATGAGTTGTGGAGTGGAGCAGCTTCACCAGATCTGTTCCTGTCTCATGTCAGTTTGGTGACTGGATCCAAGTCCAAAAGAAAGAAAGCCTCCAAAACACAGAAGAATCAAACAGCTGTCAAAGACATCTGTAACAAAATCATCACCATGAAGAATTAATTATATCTGGATACAAAGTCGGACTTCAGATAAACTCATTGTACTTTAGTTTTATATTTAGCATAGTTTCAGATTGATTTAACACATTTTGTAAACATTTATATGAAGAAATCTTCTGAATTACAAACCATTTGTATTTGCTTTTTAAAAAGTCAACACATTTATGAACTGATTTAAAAATCAGATCCCTTTAAAAACAAAAGATTTTGCTTTTTGAATAAAAACGTAATCCATTTATTTTCCTCTGCGGTTACTTTGGGGTGGTCAGGTACACATATTATGTAACATTTGTGAAAGTTTGTACTTTGTATGTGAGTTTGTATTAAAGATTAATCATTTGCTAAAACATTTTTAACAGACTTATAAATCCTACTAAAAACTTTTTTCCCCTCATTACATGTGATTTAGAATTGTTGCCATCTCAGATGTTTCCACATTATTCATGATTGCCAACTGATGCTCTGTTGTTCCTCTTCGTTTTTAATCTGTGTTTCCTGCAAAAAGAAAAGCACAATATTTTTATAAACAAAATTAATGCAGAACATTGCTGCTTTGGCATAATTCAGACTACATGCATGCTTTTATTACACAACCCACTTGCGCATTTCTCTCCAAGGCAATGAAGCTTTGACAGGAGATGGATTACACTTACTTTGTGAAGGTCCCACTGTGGGACATTAGATTCAAGCTGAGAAACAGAAGTCCCACAAATGCAGCCAGACTTATCCAAAGTATTATGACTATCAAGTCTGTAATGGGTAATCAGAAGGGGTGTATCTTTATGTAACAAAAGAACAATTGTAAGAAATCCCATGACATAAAAACTTACATTTATTGAACCTCAAATTGCTCTCATCCACAATCACGGGATCAAGGTAGTCATAATAGTACTCCCATTCATATGAAATATCTGTCGAATTCCCGGTGACGGTCATCATCTGCGTAATGGAGAAAGGTATTACTGTCCTGTTCCTGAAAAAAGGTCATTTCGCACAAAGGCTTGTGTTTTAAAAACAGAAAAATGTGCTGAGTTCTTACCTAAACTTGAATTTGTGTTCTTTAGTTTCTCTCCTGTGGGCTCGACACACGAGGAGCGACGTCGCTTATGCTCCGTTCATTTCCTATGGAACCTCCGCGATGAGGGGAAAATCCCTGTTGTTTTCCAGCCAAGCATAGGAAACATGCGTGCATGTGAAATTTCACTCTCGTTCACGTAGGCCTTTCCCGAAACATATCCTCCTCCCTCCCCCTACGCACTTTCCCTACACCCTCCGTGAAGGCGCCCTCGTAACTGAACGAGGATAAATCCGGAACCTTCGCATTCGGACACCCTCCCCTCGCCCAAACGGAAACGGAAATCACCGTTACCATGGTTCCAAACCTGGCGTCATTTAACAGTACTGGCAGTATTCTGCTCCCCTTCCTCCAGCCATCTTTTCTTACTCCTCACTAAGGCACCTTCAGCTTTTAATCTGTACATTTCTTTGTTCACTTTCGTTAGATCTTCAGGTATTTTATGAGTTATAGTTGTTATTTCTGAGACCAGACTTTCTTCAGCATTTTTTATCTTGGAGTCTTAGGAATTTGGACAACTCAAGTACATAACCTTACATTAGGATTTTTTGTCTCCATATATCAATTAAGTTACATTTTTTCATAAATTGTATCAAGGTAAAGGCCATTTATCTTGCAAACCATTTAAGGCAACATTGAAATCACACCCCATCACTATCTTTGCATGTGGATATTTAGAAAACCAATGTAGAAAACGAGAATCCAAAACATTAAGCAATATGTCATTTTCCCGTTTTAAGTTGTACCCATACAAGTTAGTCAGTAATATTACAGAATCATATATGTTAATAACCAAAATGAGAAAGTGACATTTAGGATCCCATTTAGAATCTAAAATGTTCCCATTGAAAGAGGTCTTCACAATAGCAGTACCTACTGCTCTTTCTGAGCCATGTGATAACCAAATATAGTTGCCCCACTGTGTTTTCCATAACTGTGTGTCGTTTTTAACTGAATGAAAAAAAAGAAAAATCTGCTTTTTGTTGCTTTGCAAATAGAAATAAGGCTTTTCGTTTAACATATTGTCTCAGCCCCCTGGCGTTAAGAGAAAAAACTGAGAAAGACAATGTAACAAAGAAGAACTAGAAACCAGTACTGTAAATGGTTGAAGATTTAGGTACTACAAGAGTATATAGAACGATCACTATCCTGTAACAGATAACGGGAAATCTGTATGATCTCGTATTATGAAATCTCCTCATGAATTAAGAAGTATGAGTAAAAAATAGCTTCAAACTAAGAGGGTAAAAGTACGATGCTTAATGTAACGATATCCACCCTCAAAGACTCTTGATCTCTAAGAACCATTGGAATTTATGACTTTGAACAAACTCTTTTCCAGAGAGAAAGCTGGATTTAATTGAATGGTGGAGTATAACTAGACTACCTCTTGTTTCCCAGCTACGGACTCCACATGGGGGCTGCAAGACGATCCCCTCACTCATGAACTTGTTGATACAGCAAGGCTGATAACCTTTCTTTCCCCCACTTCAAGACTGTGTCCAGGAGGCCAGAACAACTCACAGAGGGGGGGAGGCTCTGCCAGCCATACCCCAGGGAAGACTCACTTTCATCTTACAGATTGACCATAAATTTGATAAAACTCAACATTTCATCCGTGGTCTAATAAACTTTTCATCCAGAACCAGGACTTTCTACAGATGTCATAGCTTCCAATATTACATCCGTTTGAGAGTCACTTATTTAATCTTAATGTTCATTAATGTTAATTAATGTTCATTATGAATTAATTAAGTCATATTAATTCCATTGAACCTTTTTACCTTACTTTTCACGCTGGTAAGAAGCTGTGCTGCACGGGAGATTTTCTGCATATTTTATCTGCTCTTTTAAGACTTGTCATGAAAGAGAAGAGGATGCAGCGCAGGAGTGAGGCAGAGAGAAGATGATTGGAGATTTAAACATTTCTTTATTATTTACGTGTCATTATTGATGGAAATGTAGTGCTTTCAAACCATCTTGTTTATCCTTGCATGGATACATCTTCTATAGTGACACACTTTCTCATAAGTGAACCTTCTAAGACATCTTCACTAATGTCAAGGTCTTCGTGTAAAAGAACTGCTATGCTTCCGAAGACGATGAAGAGCCTTTGACAATCTAAGCCTGACTCTGAGGTGACGTTAAATAAACTGTGTTTTTTAGGGCTTAATGGGCCACCTTCACTCACCAGTAATTGGTTTCAGATGGCAGTCAATATGGCGACCACTCTGCGCAACCGAGGGGAAGTGTGTAGGGGAGGGGAGTAGGGACTCGCAAAATCCCTCGACAGCATCAGAAGAATAGTCATCTGTGATGATACATGCAGACAACTCTGTGATTCCACTTAATCACCATCAGGTGTTTGTCTTCTTCCGCCTACCAGAAGTGATGGTGCTCCAGTCACTTCAAGCAGATACACCTGGAGGACCACCACATATAAGTTACACACCTGGTTTGTCAGGGCTGACTTTTCTCTGCTCTCCTCAGACTAATGGTGACACTGCTGGGAACTGGTATGTTGTAGGGAGGTTGTGGACAGGTAAGATTGGGGCGTCCTGTACATTCTCACCACGTAGGTAACTTGTGTAAACACTAGCCCTAGAGGTTGTTGCCACCCCCTGTAAATGTTTTGAGTCAAAGGACTTTGTAGATAAGTTTAGTTAGGGGTTATGTTGGTTGGTTGGTTTTGGTTTTAGAGCATCAGCCTTGTTTTTTCTTGATTTCATTTTATTTGGCAAAACCTAATGTCCCTTCCCCCCCCTAAGGTTCCACGGCTTTCATTATAATCATTGTAAAATAAATATTTAACCAACTAATCTTGTCTTGTCCTCTATCCTGCATCCCGTGGAACCCAAAGGTCGCCTGATGTCTTAAAATAAATGCAGTATAGAGATTTGACCACACGAGGGGGTAACATGTATGTTACATGTACAAGTGCACAATTTGGTTTACACAGTTTGCAAATCATGTATCACACACACTATTGTGTGTTCTCTCCATAACATAGTTCGTATTTTGGTGCATGTACAAACCACCTACTTGGTCATAATTCTGAGGACAGTCTGCATCAGTGGATCTTCTTCTGTCCTTAGGCGCAGAGTTGGTGCGCGATGTCCATGGCAGCAACAAAGTTGTCCAATGAGTCCTGTTTAGGTACTTACTTAATATGAGTATCTTTAAAATAAGGCAGAAGTCATTTTTGGATAATTTTCAGCACATACTTTTGGAAGGTTTCCTATAAGCCAGTAAACAGCCAGTAAACAAGTCTTGAGCCTCTGGTTTTGCTCAAATGGGAGGAGGAACGAGATCCCTATTAGGGTGCGTTTTTTTTATATTCGCCGGTAATGGCGATCTGGTAAACACTATTTGGGAAAAAACTCAATTATTGCCAATACATTTCAATATAGAAGTTTATTGCGAAATTGTAATAAACGTGTCCCCAGTCCCCAGTACGTAGGTCATTTGACCAGTTAAAATGGCGCTGCAAGGAGAAATGCAGTTTTTATTTTATTTGTTTTTTTTATTTAACTAAAACACAAGCAAATTAAAGTACTGTATACAACATACATCCAATCTGATATTAACAGATTTAAATAGTATGAATAAAAGGGAAAAGACAGAAAAGCAGTTTGTGTGTTTCTATAAGTCTTTCTGCCAAGAACTAGCCGTTCCTGATAAGGAACAAGGCCGCTGAATGAAATGAAAGAAGCACATATTCAAGTTGCTTTTAACCCTCATGTTCAGCTTATATGGAAATCACACAGTTATAAGAGAAAAACCATTAGTGAATAGTAATTTCTTAATGTATATTAAAATACTACTACATTTGTCTTTTTATTGAATGCAAGAAAATATACAATCTGAGAGGGAAAAAAGTTTTGGAGGAAAGGTATATATTTGATAGTATTTTTTTCACGCTGACAGTAAAAACGTCATATTTGAGAGTAAAAATAAGATTTTAGATAATCAACTAAATTATTTGACATTTCAAAATATTACCATTGGTTATTCTGAGCCAGACTGACAGCTGGAGGGCAATGATGGTTCCGCCTTCCTCATTCCCGCGTCAGCCCGTTAAACCGTGTCGCTCAGCTTCAAACCTGCCAGTCTGTGGATGTCTCGCTTGCTACAAAACTGATGTAACACATAAATACCGATACCAGAAAGGAGATTGTACTTAAAGTAAAGACAGCAAAGAAAATAAATAATTGAGAGTAAAAAATGTTTTTTGAGATTCTTTTCTAGAGAAATATATATTTATTTAAATGCCAAATAATTTTCATATATTCTGTGATGGAATATTTGATCTCAGAACTTATTTTTTACTCAAATATGATTTGTTATCAATGTGAAAAATTACTATCAAATATATATTTTTCTTTCCCAAACCTTTTTCCTCTCAGATTATATATTTTCTTGCATTTAATAAAAGGACTAATCTAGTTCCATATGCATACCAGGTGATTTGTGCATGAGTACTTAATAATTAAAGAGTTGTATGTAAAATATTGTGTAATTTTTTTTTAAAAAATGTGAATGTGTAAACTTTTTTTCTGCACATTTTTCTCAAGATATTAATGCATGTGTTACAACAAAATCTGTGACAAGGTCTTGAAAACAGTTGCTCAAATATAATGAGAATAAATTAATTAAAAAAACTGAATTAAAACTGAGTTCTTCACTAATGTTGCTTTTGTGATACATGTGAGAATGCGATGTTGACAAAAAAAAGTCACCATTTCTGATCACCATCAGAATGTGTAATTTTACTCGTACCATCATTATCATGAACAAAACAAAACAAATAAAAGTGAAATGCAGACTAGCGCCCACTGGGGTCCCAGATTCTAATGGGTCACAGATTTTGTTCGGCACAGACTGTGGGCGTACAAGTGTTTTTTTTTTGTTTTTTTTTTTTTTAGTCAAAAACACCCCCAAAACACTAGAGGGCAGTAAAAGGGTAACAACACAAAATGAAGTGCGATGTTCAGGTCTATAGAAATTTTCAGTTTCCGTGTAATACGGAAGTTTACTTAGTTTGCCTAAGTACCTATTTAAAAAAAACATGTCTACGAAGTAAAAAAAAAAAGTTCAGTTAAACCACTGGTAATGAGCTAATGTAATTAGCTAGGTTTTGAAGTTTGGTTGCAAGAATAATAAGTGTTTTACGTTGGGAAATCGCATTGGGAGATTTGTTTCGATAGTTATGAAGGCAGCATCTGTTCGTTACGTCACATGCTGTAAAAAAACATCCACGGGTGGGACCGCGAGGCCAGCGACAGTAATTCTTAGCTTAGCAACGTTCTGGCTAAGTCTCCTTCGTTCATCGTCTCAATCAAAGTAGTGCTATTCGATGTGACTTGTTGTAATGTTAGCTTCACATCATTGCTTTTGGTTAGAGTGACAAAATATATACGCGAGTCAATCTGTTTTCATCACTAACAAGCCGTGATGGATGCAGTGAACGCATTCAACATGGAGGTAAAGTTTACCAGTGTTTATCGAGTTCCATAGGCTAAGTACTTAAGCTAGCTTAATGCTGCATAACGTCGTTCTATTTAGGTTGACTGGTTTGGTTATTGTAATTATTTTTATTTTGAATACTAGAATTGACTGTTGAGGGGGGATTGTTCTGTTTAGCGTATACCACTGAAAGATAAATATAGCTTGATTGTAGTTGTTAGCGAAGTAGCTTAAATTGTGGTTGCTTGTTATGCTAGGATAAGTAACGCATCGACCGGTGTACATGTGGCTTGTTAACCCAGTTTGTTTAAATT
>JBAMHX010000010.1:9219873-9233296 GCA_037177515.1 Pseudomugil tenellus | reverse complement strand
ATCCTTCTCGTGTTAGAGCAGACTTTAAGCGGTTTGGCAAGGCAATAGTGTATTAAACCCCTATGACGCATTGCCGTAGTCCTCTTCTGTTTGAATGTTTTCCTTCTTGATGTGTGCAAAAAAGACCAAAATTGTAAACAGCCGTTAACTTAAAAAAATCGCTCATGGTTTCTACTTAATCTCCAGCTATTTGTTGCCTACAAAAAAAAAACACAAAAATGAAACCTCCTTATGTTTGTATATAGAGAGTGAGGTTAGCAAAAGTCTGCTGTTTTCTTTCTTTAACCTCTTATACAAACATATTACGCATGTTTCATAATGTAGCTCTTTTCTTTTAACTGATTTTTTTATTCTTTTATTTTAAACCCATCAGCTTTTCTCCATGATTGACATGAAACCACCAATATCCCGAGCTAAAATGATGTCTGTAACCAAATCAGCCATCAAAGCTATCAAGGTAAACCACCTTTTTATACTAAGCAACCTTGTAAAGTAGCAATTTGACTTCCGACAATATGGATCTTATTTTAAGTACTGGTGCTGATAGGAAATCACCAGTTTTATTATTGTAAATAATAAAAAAATCTTACATTTATTCCTTTACATACTTGCACTTGACGTTACTGAATTTAGTATATGCTTCTCTTTACAATGATGTGAAAATAAGCATGCATTATTGGGAGGTTTATGCATCCTTACAGTACTTAGAAAGCCTTGAAGTCATTTCTATATTTGTTTTGAAGAAATCTGGAAAAACGTGTAGATTTTTGTTTAGAACATCTGTAACATAAATGATAATGCAGTGAAATTGTACAATGTTTGCAGAAGCTTTGATCCAATCTGAATTCTTTTAGCTGAGCTTTTGTAAATACTTGAGTAGTTTTCAGGAATAACTTTCCAGACTTCTTGAGCAACACTTCTTTTCTTTAATTTAAAAAAGTCATGCTAAGGGAATATTTCATATGTAGCATGCCTAAGTGCTGTTTTTGTGCTGTAGTGGTACCGTTCTCTCAGGATGAGCACATACTGTTCTTAAAAGAGGACTGCAGAGTCCAATGTACCATATTAGCTGGTTAAAAATGGTGATGCTGTTTCAATAGGCCATCACATTCAGGTCAATTTAATCTGCTGTATGGTTTCTGTAAGGCTGCTACTTCAATTTATTGCCCCAAGCTGGTCCCGTTTTACATTTTTAAAAACAAGAAAGAAAAGAAACACTTTTAGAGCTCCCATTTTGCTAATGTATTAGATAAACTTAAGATGATATTAGAAGTCTACTTAAAGTCAAACTGTAACTGATTACATATAGACTCTTGCTCACTGGTTCATACATAGTTTTAAAGGCAAACAGGCAAAGGCAATGTGAGGAATAAAGACTGAAATCAGCTGAAACAGCATCAATCTTCCTTTGAAGACATTTGTCTTTCAGTAAGTCAGCAGAGCTATTGCTCTGGAATACTTGGAAAATTAACGCAATAGAAAAATTTGGCTACAAAAAAAGAAGACATAATGTGTGGCTTAAGACTTGTACAGTTTTGTATTTCTGACATAATTTTAAACTTGTATAATTAAATGTGGCATCACCACCTTGTATGTTTCTGTTGAATTCTGTCTGCTCAAAGAAAGAAACGGGCTTCGGTCACGGATATTGATTTATTTTTTTTTCTTTAACCAGCTTTACAAACATGTTGTCCAGATCGTTGAAAAGTTCATCAAGAAGGCAAGGATCACTGACTGGTTCACTTTTCAATTATTTAAGCTCATTTTAATGGATGCAAGCTGTGAGAAATGAATAATCTTATCGTTGTTGGTGCTGTTTGTTTCAGTGCAAGCCAGAATTAAAGGTCCCTGGTTTATATGTGGTCGATTCCATTGTACGACAGTCGCGGCATCAGTTTGGTGTTGAAAAGGATGTATTTGGACCCAGATTCTTAAAAAATTTCACAGATACCTTCCAGAACCTTTACCGTTGCCCAGAGGATGACAAGGTAGTATGCAAGTTAGTTATTTATACTTATTTGGTATAGATAAAAATAAATGATTAATATAGTAATTTTTATTCTTATCAGAGTAAAATAGTCCGTGTACTCAACCTCTGGCAGAAGAATGGTGTGTTTGACATGGACATCATTCAGCCTTTGATGGATATGGCTGATGGTGTCCATTCTTCTTTTCCTGTCCTCGAAGGTAATGAAATTGTTAAAGTTTTGTGTGCCATGTTCTATTCCTAGTATTTATGTTTTAAGTGTACTCTTTGTTGACTTGTTTTGTGGAACATATTATTATTGTGTGTTAACAGTTCATGTTGATCCCAAACAAGAGACTCAGCCTTCTGTGAGTAATTCCTCAGTTGACCCAGGCGTGAACCAGCTACCCACTTCGGATGCCTTAGCTGCTGTGGCACAGCTGTTTAAGTCCCCGCACGGTCAGGAGGTAAAGACCAGACTTATTCAGATGTTCTACCACGTGTAAAACAGTGTGATTTCTGAGATGACACTCTCTATGCCCCCACCAGCTGCAGAGGATGCTCCAGAACTTTCAGCAAGCAGATAAGCTTCTGACAGCCACCACGGTTGCAAATAACATGCAAAGTCCACCCCAGATGCCAGTGACCCAGCCTAACCCATACAGCACACAGGCTGACAAGAAAAGCTCTTTAGCTGAGGTAATGATGTGGCTCAGTTGTGCAAATGTTCAAAATAATTTTGACTACTGTATTTTCACGACCAGAGATTATAGAGCGCAGTTATAGTCACGGGTGCTTTTTCTGTTTTTAACACATACAAAAGGGATTTGGGGCGCGGGCACATTAAAACATACCGGAAAATCACACATGTTTACCTGCTTAATATCTAATGTCAAAGTCCCCCCTCCCGTTGCACATGAGTAACATTAGAAGACTGCAACACTCACCAGATTCAGTGTTGTTGGAGTTTTGAGCCTCCTGCACAGTATTGTCCACTATGGACAGGAGGTTTAACTCAACCACGACAGAGTTCAGACTGCCGGTTGTTTGGTGTCGTTCATCGCAGTCAGAATTCTGGATGTGAAAAGTGTGGCTTTCTTTTGGGTCGCTTGTTGCTGCTGGGTCACAGCTTCCTTTTCTGGTCCCTAAAATATTTGAAACTTTATTTAACTTGTCGATGTGACAGCCAGCTCCAGGTGTCTCTTGCTGCATCTGCTCTGATTTGCTGTATTTTATTTACTTTGGATCCTGGCAGAGATTCAAAGTAAACACAGAGTATACTCCTCAGACTAATTCTGCATGTTTTATAGTCAATTTCTTTTATTAAGCTGCTGGTCCGTGTTAATTTGCTTCACACACTTTTTTTCACACCCTTTTACCGTTCTCATGCTGTCCTCCTATGTCCACATTACCCAAGTCACACAACAACACATTAGGCGCAACGCCCCATAGGACACTCCGTACATTTTGGAGGAAGTGTGCCCTATGATTGTGAAAATATGGTATGAGCTTTTTTTAATATGAAGCTGTGAACCACACATGTTTTCTCAGAAACTTCTTGATCGGTTTGACTACGACGATGAACCTGAGGATATGCCAGTTTCAGCAAGCAACATTCACTCACAGTGAGTCTGAGGATAAATATTTGAGATGACTTTTGCATTTCTTTTTATTTAAAAATGAAAAGTTCAAGTATTGTGATGTTATGTTGACGCACATCTGAATGCTCTGCTAATGACTTAGAGCTAGGTTCAGAGATTGGCTTATGCCATAGAATCAGAACAGTACAAGAGTTCTCCCTCACAGATGAAAGTGAAGAGAAAAATAGATGGAGCAATGGATCATGCTGCATTTTATCTGCAGATTAAAGAGAAATTAATTACAAACTGGCAAAATAGTTTGAACCACAGGAAGAGGTTTTATTTTCAATATAGTTTTTCACAAAGCTGATGAGAATACAGTAGCTGACTTGTAAGCAGGAAGTTTTAGTGTAACTGCACAAACACTGTTTGTCCCTTCATGTTTAATGTATGTTCAACTTCTTTTGTTCTTCATTATTAAATTTATATTCATCTCAATCTAAAGAAACCAGTGTCCTCGTCCTTGACAGGAATAACATTCATATACAGTTGGTTTATTAAGTATTTGGTAGGATTAAAAAGTCATTTCTCCCCCCTGCTTTTGTTTAATTAATATTAATATGTATTGAGGCCACTTCTATTCATAATCCTCTGTGTTCAGTGTTAAGTCAGACGTCTCAGATGTCTAACAATTGTAACGTTTTTAAACTTATGTTTTGGTTAAAGAGACAAGCTAGGTGCTATAGTGTGTGTTTTTTCATAGAAAGAACTTTGAGTTGCTTTTGTAGGGAAAGTGCTGTATAAATAAAGTTTGATTTGATGCATCTGTAATACCCTGTATGCATTTGGTCATTACAGGGGTATTTCTGATAATCTGCTAAACCAGTTTCATGATGTGATGCGGAACACAGGTCATCATCCAAATATCGGTCAGACTGGAGATATAAAGGTATTCATCATAAAGAATCATTCAAATGCTTCTGTTTTAGCCTTGTTAGGAGTTGTGGAGCTGTACATGTGATTTAAAATGAACTATGATAAGTGTTACTGTGATGCCTATTCACTTTTTTCTGTCGCTTGCTCTTTCTCAACCCTCAGCAAAGTGGTGGAATGATTCAGGGTGAACATAATTTTGTACAAGATGGATATATGTCTACAAATGAAGCTTACTCTCGGTCTCGGGTAAGCATGTTCATGCAAAATTATAGAGTCCTCCTTTCCTTCATGCAGGACAAAACAATGCCATGATGGTGAAAGTTTTATTTTAACTGGAGGTTTTTTAAACTGAACTCTTCAAATATTGTATTGAATTTACTAAATTAAATAATAGAAGTAGTAAATAAACCTTCCATCATTTATCTAACAGGGAAATTCAAGAGAAAACACATCCATGAGGCGAGAGAGCAGACACGGAGGTTATGGCAGAAGATCCAGATCTGGCTCCAGGTAACAGTTGTTCTTATCACAGGTGATGCTGTATCGTCCTGTTGCCTAAGATGTTAAGAAGGAAGCACTCCTAGCCTGGTCTATATCCTTGTACAGCTTTCTGCGACTGTAGCTGCATCTCATGGTGAGCATTGTTATGGTTCTATAGTGCTGCTAATACTTGTTTTAATCCTTTTTATTTCAGATCTCCTCGGAGAAGGAGATCAAGATCTTCATCTCGCTCAAGAAGATCAAGATATCGACGCTCTGTCTCCAGAGAGCAACGCAGGAGATCTCGTTCTAGATCTCAGGATAGGAACGAAAGGGAAAGGGACCGGGAACGCAGACAGAAAGGTCTTCCCAGTATGAAGAGCCAGACACTTAGTGGTATGTGTTATGAGTACACCACTGCATGTGCCTTTTGTTGCTGTACTGTTAGATATGAGATGTCCTGTAGAAGAAAAAATCCACTGATTTAAAATTATTTCACACACATTTATAAACCATGCACCCCATGCGTGTCCTGTTCAAGTAAAATTGTAATTATTACACAAGTATCTTTGAGTAACCAAGTGCGATCTGTTTAACAATATGCTTGTCCAAACTGTCAGAATGTCAAAAGTTATGTCTACAGATGGCTCAGCTTTTATAATCAGACACAGATAAATGTCAGTTCAGGGTCACATTTCTCACACTTGTCTTCTCTCTGCTCCAGCAGATGTTATGTTCAGTGTTTGGCTGCTATTCAAAGACACACAAATGCCTCAAAAAATCTATCCTATACACAAAAAAATGCTTAAATATACCTGTCGACAGAAAGGGATGGGGATTGTACACTGTCACTACTTGCAAGTCTTTGCCATTTGTCCTTTCTGGCATTTGTATCCTGTTGGGGTGTAACTGGTTGTGATCATACGCAGTCAGCCCGTCCAATAGTTAGCTTGCACTGTACTTCGAAAGCAGGAAGTATTTTGTGTCAGTAAGTAACTTCAGATCTGAGCAAACAAGAGTTACATGTGGAGTTCCTCAAGATTCCATCCTGGGACTTCTTCTGTTTAACATCTACATGTTCCCACTGGGGCAGGTCATACAGAATAACAACATTAGTTACCATAGCTACGCAGATGAAACACAGATGCACCGAGAACATTAATGACCGGATGCATCTAAACTTTTTTAGCTAAAACAAAACTGAGGAGATTGTTTTTTTGGAGCCAAAGAGAAACGATTAGAGGTCGTCACAGAACTTCACACCTAAAAGCCACCAATCAGGCCAGAAATCTGGGAGTAATTATGAACTCAAACCTATATTTTGAAAACCTATTAAGGGAATAATAAAATCAGCTACAATCACATTAAGAATATATCGAGGATAAAAGAGCCGATGTCACAGCAGGACCTGAAAAAACTAGTCCATGCCTTCATCTTTAGTTGGCTTGATTACTGTAACAGTGTCTTAGCACATCTTTCTTTAAGATCAATTAGACACCTGCAGCTAATCCAGAACTCTGCTGCTAGAGTCCTCATTAAGAACAAAAAAAGTGGACCACATCAGTCCAGTTCTGAGGTCTTTACACTGGCTGCCTGTTAGTCAGAGGACAGACTTTAAAGTTCTATTACTGGTTTATAAAGCTATGAATGGTTTAGGTCCAAAATACATTGGAGACCTCTTGACCCAGTACGCACCTACCAGACCCTTCAGGTCATCTGGTTCTGGTTTTTATCAACTCCCAGAGTCAGAATGAGACATGGAGAAGCTGCATTCAGCTTCTATGCTCCACATGTCTGGAACAAACTCTGAAAGCCTCAGATCAGCTGAAACATTCAGTTTATTTAAATCCTTCAGCTTACCTTATGTTTTTTTTTGTAATCTTAAATTAATCATGATTTTAATAATTTTTAATAATTTGAATTCTCTTTTTATCAACATGATTTTATTCATTTTTAATTGTCATTTTCTTTTTTAAAAATGTCTTTCTTTTTGCTATCTCTGTAAAGAACTTTAATCAACCTGTGTTGAATTGTGCCATACAAATAATTTGCCTTGCCTTGAGTTAACTTTTAGCCTTTGAGCAATGTATAGTTTCAGCTCTGTGTGGACGACTGAATGTTGTAAAATGATTTGTATCCTAGTTGTGTTGCAATGCTCGGTATAAGGCATACAAGTCTGTTAATAGCAGATTTCCTTGGTTGTAATCTCAACAGAGTAGTGGGAGACTAAATTACCCTTTTTTTCAATACAAAGGGTCATTTTTAGATTTATCTTGAAGCCAAAGCATCATATTCACTTATGGTTTGTGCTGTAGAATGACAGAGAAATGGTTGGTAGTAAATTTGAATATTAGTTTGTTTTGGAGATAAAAATGCATAGAGTTAAAAACCCACCTTAATGTTATTTTCATTTGCTTGTAGTTTGCAGTACTACGCTTTGGGTCGGACAGCTAGACAAGAAAACCCAGCAGTCCGATGTGATGTCCCTTATAGAAGAGTTTGGCCAGATTGAGTCTGTAAATGTAAGTGTTTTCTTTTTCTATATCAAAGATACTCTGATTGGATCCCCATCCTCGCACCACTTTATTATTTAACCTTTTTCTCTGTGCACAGATGATTCCTCCGAGGGGTTGTGCCTACATTGTTATGGTTCACAGACAAGATGCCTATACAGCCTTGAACAAACTCAGCAGAGGCTCATACAAAGTTAATCAGAAACCTGTAAAGGTATGCAGCATCTGCAGTGTTTATAACTGCTGCATAAATACTTTATAATGCAACCCCATCTCATTTTTTCCTAGATTGCTTGGGCTTTGAACAAAGGTATTAAATCAGCACACAAAAAGTTCTGGGATGTGGAGCAGGGAGTTACTTATATTCCCTGGAGCAAAGTCAAAGTTGAAGAGTTGGAGAGCTACCGGGAGGGGGGTATGCTGGATGCAGAGACACTGAATCCAGGTAAGCCAAATATTTTCTTTTAGCATGCTTATTTCAAGCTATAAGACAACATTTTCATTACTTTTCTATATTTTTCTTTGGTCCAGAATGGAACGTTAAGGAACTAAACAGGACAGCTGTGAATGGAGCATTGGAAAGGGTACCAGATAGGACTGTCACTGCTCTTGTTCAGGTAATGCTGATGCAATTCTTAAACACTTTTTTCTTAATACAACAAATATTCTTGTTTAGTTGGTTTAATGGCTTTGAAGAGAGATTGTTCCACAATCTTTCTAATAAATAGCTGTAAAGAAAATAAATTGTTGTTGCTTATGAGTGGTGGAGCCTATCTGAGTGAGCTTTTTTTTCAAAAGTCTAGTGAAAGCAATTTCAAATGAAAAGAAATTGGTAGGAAAAAAATACCATTAAAAGGTTACATTTTGGTCAGCCTTTGCCTGTATTAGGATTTGTTCTGTAACAACAACAATGCAGAAACTGCTTTAAACGTATGTTTAAAGCAGTAAAACGTACATTATACATTTTGGCCATGTAAACGAGCACATTAGAGTAAAAAAGTGTCATAGAAATAAATTCACACAACATAAATTGTGTTTACATTCATTTCCACATTTTCTGTATCATAATTTTGCTTTTTTAAAACATTGCACCAGACAAAGCAGCTCGGCAGATAATTAATTTGGTTGTTTAGTTACATTGTATATAATTGTCAAATATCCTTAAGTTACTGAAAGATGAAAAAATCAGTAAATTAATCATTGTGTTGGGGCTTATTTACATGAAAACGGTAAATCCCAATTTCTCTAAAATGCATTCCAAACAACTAAATTGAGCAGAACAGGTGATGTCATTTCACCTGTTATATGGATATGCATTGTCAGGATGACGTCCGTTAAACGGTAAAATTAACCTTTGGTTCTGAAAGTATGTTATGCTGTTGTATAAAGTTAGTTATTATGTTATTTCTCATTGAAGTGATTATTAGCAGTTTTTTAAAAATGATATGGTCTGGTTAATATCCGGGTACCATATTAGAAACATTTAAGTATGTGTGTTTCCTTTTGGATTCACCTTTGCATGTTTATCCTCACTGCTTTGTTAGTTACATCAGTCAAGTCCCAACGAAAGGTGAGATCTTGCATTACAAATCCATGCATATTTGGTGGACAGTCTTAGGTATTATTTGTACTCATGACATCGGGTGCTCTAGATTTGGTATATTGGTCATCATTTTTGTATAAACAAGTATAAAATAATTTTAATGGGATTTGAATAATCAATAGCTTTGGGAATCTCTTTGCATATAATGATTAAATATTACTGTGTAGATAACTGATGTGGATATGAAGACATGATTAATGCACCTAGGTACTGTTACCGTACAGGACTTTTAATTGTTTCCGTGATCTTTTGACTACTTCATACCTTTTAAAAGCAAAGCATTTAATTATTATTGTTGGGGTTGTTGTTGTTTGCAAATCTGTTATTGAAAAAAAGTCGAATGGAAGATTCTATGGCTTTTGCTGTGGTCTTGATGTATAGTGTGGGAATGACTATTATCATTCTCAATAGAATATCTGGTTTAGTGAGTGAAGTAATACTTTTCCAACCAGGTGTTCTTCATCTGTACCTGGCTGCAAACAAATGCTTTGGTTGCTCATTTTTAACATGTTTACTCAGTGGCTTGTTAAGCAAAAGATGCTCTCCAGATTCTCACTCAGCCATGTGTTGCACACTATAATCTATTTGGGTACTTCTGCTTTTTGAAGTTCCACAACTTGCAATCTGGCAACATTTCCACTTAATTTCCTATTTACACTTCATCTTTGGCATCTGTAAATTTGTGTAGAACATTTTATATCTGCAAGTATTTGCATTTAAGATTTGATTATATCCTCTGTTAATTTGTTTAGACTCATTAAATCAAACTTTATTTATAAAGCACTTTTCATGCTGAGACAACACAAAGTGCTTACCATGATAAAATCCTTTAGAATTAAAAAGCTGTTAGACACATAATACATACAATAGTTAGATCCACCATAACTACTGACACACGCGCTCAAACATACATACACACACCCACACACACAAACAACCCTAAAATGTGACTCCATGACTTCTGTCTCTTTATTTTAAAAACATATGTAAATATATCAAAATAAAAACATCTGGATTGGTACGGACATTGATGTCAGGAAAGGATTTTATTAGGATTCATATACTCTAATGGGTATATTTACAGTAGAAAATGAAAAAAAAGATGGTTAAATCATAAATCAGTTATTTGTATGACTCTGACTTGTAAACAGAAGTGTCACCTTCCTAGAAGATGTACTACTAATGTAGACCAGTCGATGTTCTTTAACATTTATTATTCAGACATTCAGCTTCAAAACTGTCTGTTGCTAAATTCTACAAATTGTAGAATGTGTTTGTTTTAGAAAAGCGCAAAGATAAGAGTTAAGATAAGTTAAGTATGGTTGTGCATTCTGCATTTGGGAGTTTTGTTTGCCTTTTTAAATTTCAAAAAGATCTCCTCACTTAAAATCAGCATTTAGGAGATATCTTAAACGCATGTCTTTCACTTTATCATGTCAAAATATTTCTTTTTCACAGCATAACCACATTTGATGTGACTTTTGATCATTGTCACACTTCAGATAGGCTCCTCTGCTAATAGGTCTTGAACATAGTAGTGTTTATTCCTCTTTCTTCTTTTTTTCCTGCAAACTATTTGCATCTCCACTCAGTAACCTTGTACTGTCTTTTAACTTATTCAAATAAAGTGGGAATAAAAAATATTTAATTACTGTGGTATGTGTGCAGGGAAGCATTTCTGTTACCCTTCTGTGTGTTCAGTAACTACTCTATCAAAATGTGTGAAGCATGGGTGTTGGCAATGTGATAAATTATTTCTAGGCACGATTGAACAGTGAAAATATTTAAATGGTTAAGGAATAAGTTCCAGTTAGTGGGAAATCTTGTCTTAGGATTGTATGAACAAACGATGCGCTTGCAATAAATGGAATAACTGCAGAAGCTAGTCAGAAATGTCATAAATTAAATCTGAATCAGCAGTTATCCCAGCGTTTTCAAATCAAATGACTGACTTCATAATGACATTGACAAACTCTGTCAGTGGTCAGTAAAGTAGCCAAAAGGAAATGGACTGTCTGCAATGTTCGATACATAGCAGGACTCCCAAACTGAGCACATCACGTGGAGGAAAAGTTGACCTCATCTTTTGGTCAAGTGTATTTTGCTGTTGGCTGCTGGTGGGACTTAAAGGTCCAGTTTGGAAGAGGACTGTCAAAGTGGGAGACAAGGTAAGCCAACAGCGGTATTGGTTGGGCAATCCGAATTAATTTTGTTACAGGAGAATTTTTTTTTATTCTGATTTTGTCTTAAAAAAAGCTGCTGTTTAAACAATGAAGTCAAAGTTTTGCAAACAAGAACATATCTATATATTAATATATTTAAAAACAACAAAAAACACTGCAGTACAAAGCAAGATTGAACTTGTTCTAATGTCTGCTTGACATGCGACTGATTGAATAAGAGAAAAAGTCCATCTTAGTTCTTAATAGCAAACTACACCAGCGCTTTTTCTGTCGTTTAGTTACACGTGCATGTGTGAACAAATCTTAGGTCCCCATTTGTGTGCTTTCTTACAACAGTCTCGTTTGTGCTTATTTTAGCAGAATTAACCCTCTAAGCGACAAAGTTGTAAAATCACGTCAAGCATCAGGCCAATCATTGCAGAGCCTAATGGAAAGTTATATTTGTAGCTCTCTGGCTGGAAATAGCTCATAATGAAAGTCAAAAACAGCAGCCAATATACGATGGAGGTTAATTTGAAGTATTTCTGCCATCATGGTTCGTAATCAGCATTCTTTCATATTTACAGTACATCGTAAACACGGGCACCTAAAGGGTTAAAAACCCTTAGTTATAACTCATGGCCTGTAATCAGACAGAGAAGGAGTTGGGCTCTTTGACACCAATAAGTCCAACTCTTTCGCTTAAACCGCTCTTGATCCCAATCTTTTTTTTTTCTTTTTACTATTTATCTATTTGGGAATTGTTTATGGTTTATAGATACACTTTTCAAAACTGCTCACTGTAAACTTTAGTAACCAATGACATATGAGAAGTAAAAGTAGTGTTAAATGATAGATTTGTGGTTTCATTGAGTTCATTGTCATTGGCTCTGCACACTAGGCCTGTCTCTGCAGGGGGAAACATGATTAATGGTAAACTGTTCTGCCCTGAGCAAAAACCGACTTCCTGAAATAAATGTGCAGCAACAACATCACACCACTTGTCTGCCTTGCTCAACATTTTATGTTCCGTTAAGACAACAGTTAAAGGAGCAGAAATGTGCACAGATTGGCTCTAAATATTCAACTCAAGATGTAAAACCTGGAACCAGCAGAGCGGACTGGAAACGTTGATACTGCGCTCAAAGCTTTTTTTTTTTTTTTTTTTTGTGATAACGTCAAAGTGAGCAGGAAGCTTCCTCAGACTGATACATCCTTAAAGACTGGACTCGCATAATTTTTTTTTCTGGACTCAGGAGGAGCAAGAAAAAAATCATGGCAGACTTTGCTGCTTTTGTGGAGACATGTCAGGTGAGTAGGTGGTCCTTAAATTTAGCTTAAGACACATTTGCAACAACACTGAGTTGAGGGCCTGTGTCCCAGATCTACAAATGTGTTAGTTTCTTCCTCGCGTCCACCAAGAGTGCGTCTACATCTGACTTAGAGCTGTGCAGCTGGAAAACATCTTCGGACCTCCTGTAAGCTGGCTTATTGTAATAAAGCATGTGGTGTGTTCATTCAGCATTAACCTGTACATAAAGCATTTACAGAAGCTACGAGAGTTCTGTGACTCAGCTGTGTTGCTGCTCTTGCAGTAAGACTTTTATGAAAATGCTTCCACTTTTTTGTCCTCTGTATGGAAATACCAACAATACTGTTTGTATCTTGTGAAAGGAGTGCTGTCCTTTCTAAAGTGAACCTATTTTTAGCTTTCCTGAATAAGCTTTTGGATTGAGTTGCGGTGTTGATCAGTACATACCCTACATTCTTTTGGGAGCATGACCTTTTTCCGTTCAGGTAGGGGTTTCAAACCGTACTGTTGGAAAAAATGTAATCGCATTCCATTGTGCCATTTGGGCTGTGTTGAAATCTCCGCCATCCTCAAGACCAGCAGCAGAAGGATGGAGAGACATGGTTAAGTAAAGAAGAGTGACATGGAAAGCTAATTGAGGCCGAACATCTACCGTGAATATGCTAAAATTTGAACAGAAGGTTCAGACCACGCTGAGCAGAGAGGCTCTCTACCAACAATTAAATATTTTTCTCCAGTGAATTTACTCAACACTACAAAACTTTTAGCTTTAACTCCTTTTGTAAGTTTTAATCAGTTCACTTTTTGCAAAAACTTTAGTTTCCCAACTAAAGTATGAGAAGTAGCTGTTTGGGTAAATTTTCGATATATA
>JBAMHX010000010.1:9185943-9211318 GCA_037177515.1 Pseudomugil tenellus | reverse complement strand
ATATTTTAATATGTACCTTCAGTAATGTTGGATCCTTCTGATGAAAAATTACGGGAAGAAGACATTCAGGCTCCATCCAGTTCAAAGAGGTCATTGGAGTTTTATTTATATGGTTATTTCTACAAAGATTTTTTTTTTGTCAGACTACTTATTTAACTTTATAGAAGAGTATCATCATTTCTATCTCCTGTAGACTTCCATAAACCTATAGTCACACCTAATAGTTTTTTTTCCTTGTCCTCACAGCAAAACTACATCATCATATAGAAGCAAAGTCACTCCATACATCTGTTTTATTTTACTTCATGAATGCTTCTGGACTGAGATGCCATTGTTGCCATATGTCTTCCAGGGACCTCAGACCGAGTCCATAGGCAGTCCAACAGGGTTCCCTGGACCCATCATGCTTTCTCCAACTTCAATGCCTCCAGGGGGACCTACTTACATACCCAAAGAATTTGACCTGGCAAATCTGGCAGCAGGTAACTGTCACAGAAAAAAACATTGAGCATATTTTATCATCATTAAAGCAGAAAATCAAATAATTGTCAAACTGGTTTACAATAACATCTAAGTAATGATCGGAAAAGAAAAGTCTGTTTTCTTGGCTTGATTATGCTTCTTTGAAAAAGCGCTGTGTCCTTTTGTCTTTCTTTCATTCCTAATCCTTACAGAGACTCAATAAAACCTTTTGATATCCTCTTCTACAGGAGGGGATACGAACCCTCTGGAAGATTCCTCAGAGAGTTCTGCAGGAAACCATGAGCTGTCCTCAGATACTGGAACTGGTAACCAGCTGGGTTCTCCAGTTGCAACAGCGATGAACCTGCAAAACGCTGCACTCCTGCAGGGACCCCCCAGACCGGGAATGCCACCTCTGCACCCTCCTCTCGGCATGCCAGGTTCACACCTACCCCCCTTCCTCTCCCCTCCAAATATGCAACATATACCCCCACAAATGATGCCAGGAGGACCAATGTTTCCATCAAACAGATATCGAATGCCCATGCCCTTTCCTCCTCGAGGTCCTCCTTTCCAGCGATATCCATCCATGGGGCCCGAGAGTGTAAATGATGGGGACGGGAGGCATTTCCCAAACGGTGGGCCCAGATTTGCATGCCCACCCTTTCAGAGAGGGCGGTGGTAGAGAATGACGAGCCACTGGGAGGTTGTGAAACCACTGTGACACATGTACATGAAAACAATGACATGAGCTGTTGTGTACCACCAGTGATGCTCTGACGCTTCTGTTTAGATTGATGAAACTACCAGAACCATTTGGAACGCTGATAAACAAAACGCTGATTTGGATTTCGGTCCTTTCTCCCGTAACTCCCCCAGAGCAAACCCTTATCCTTGTAAATATTCTGATTGTAGATGTTTATCTTTTTTGTATATTTAAATTTGTGTGGCTTAAGTCTGATTCAGATCTCTTCTTAGATGCAGTTAACAAACTGGCAGGATTTATTTTTTAACTTATTCATTTATCTGAATTTTTGTTCACTGAAGGAAGAATCTAAAAAAGAAAAGTTGGTCAAACACGTTTCGAAATCTTGTTTTTAGCACCACATATTACTCAATTCTTGATTTCATTGAAAGAAATGTTCCCATCCTGCCAGTAGAGGGAAGAGTAAACCCTGTTTGTGTGACCATCCTGTTTTACACTAAAGTCCCACCATGAAGGATCATGTCCAGACAATATTAAACATCTAACATTTCAAGTGCTTTATGGCTCTGACTTCTTCATATCTTCTTAGATGTCATGTTGTTGCACATCAATGATTATTAAACACCATATTCTAGAATATTCCAATTAAATGTATTTTTTATTCTGAACCTCACTGATAAATACTGGGAATGTAAGAAGTTTGTCTTGTATTTTGTTGCCAATAACGCACCTATAAAGGTGTTTATGAATAACCAATAAGTCATTTAATGCGCAGATAGATGGATCTTACACAGATGGATTAATAGATGGGTGAGATTCACAACCAGTACGCATCGATTCGCTGAGTATCGCATGTGATTGGCTGTGAGTAGAAATAAGTGGCATTCTCAAGATCCACTTGCACGCCGTCTCCATGGGCCGTGGGCTCCGCCCCTCCCAGCGGTGTGGAAACAGCACGCATGGTCAGTGTGGACAGGCTGCTCTCACATCGGATAAGCTGCAGGATTCCACACACAGATGGGCAACACTTGCGCGTGAAAATGGATGTTTCACTGCGCGGGGAAAAGCTGCTACATCTCCGCGGAGGTGAAAACAGGTATGTGAGGAGACTGGGGAGCATGCTGTGAGAAGGAAAAATCAGCTCTATGACCGATCATGCATCATGGTCCTAGCGCCGTGTGCACGCATGAGCGCGCCACTCAATCATACAAGTTTAGCGGAGGTGACACGCTGGCGCGCGGAAGCGTTCCAGTGGGGAAGCATCACAAGATGAGTCTTTTTTTTTTACATGGTGCGCTGTGTTTGGTGGACAGTAACCCGTCATGTGGCCGTGTGACGGCAGATTCATCAGGATGAACACATGCATGTCTTGTTCTAATGCGTAAAAGCAGTTTGATCTGAAAAGCAGAGCACGCAGAATTCTCCCACAAAGATCCATGAACAGGATATACAAACAGGATGCCTAGCGTGTTAAATTGTAGCTTGAACTGGACTTATTCCAGCTCCTGTTTTACTGCATGCTACCTGACGAACCAGACGAGGTAGAGGTGAGTCAACTGAAAGGCGATGGCTCATGCGCGCAGCTGCTGTGATGACCTTATGGTGTCACGTTTGTTGCAGCGTCACTGCCACTGAAAGTCTTTTTATATACATATGTAATGAATGAATATCACCCTCTTTAACTCTTTGTAAAAAGGATGCAAGGTTGGATCATGTTAAGCTTTCATTCTGCGTGGGATTTAGGGAAGGTTTGTCTTAGATGCTGATTTGAGGCATCATTATTATTATTCAATGTTTATTTTCTTTTTTCTTTTTTTTTTGGGGGGGGGGGGGGGTAATGTTCCAGAGCTTTCTTATTGAACACATTGTATTTATAAGGAACCAGCATTTTCTTGCCTTAACTCCTAATTGCTGCAAACAACGAGGTGAAACCAAAGAAATGTTGCAGCTAAAAACATGCGGAAAAAACAAACAATATGGACTAAAATCCCAAAAGACTTTATATAAAAACATATCTTTCAGGGACAACTTAACTGCAGTTTTGCTTTTGGGTTTCTGTCCATCAACGTCCTCAGTTGCTAACAGTTGACATGCAGTGAATATGTCTTGGGAAGGTCATCGCATTTGCTGGTATTTTGCTAAAACAGTATGAATATGGCATGTTAGGATGTTTATGTTTGCAGGTCAAAGGAAAACAACAGTGAACAAAGATACAAATGGGCTGTAACTTCAGATTTAAACAGCAGCCTACACATGTCTAACAGAAAGCCCACTGTGGTTATTTATTATGTTATTACGTAGCATTTTTAAGGACTTTGGTATTTTTATAATACAACAAATTGATTTAATGTTCTTTGACAGACTATTATTTGATTACATTGCCCAAAGCAACATCTGAATGTATCAGAAACAATTTTGTCACAATCGTGGAGATTTTAAAAGGTGTAGTACTTCTAAGATACTTTTTAGCGTTGTGAGTTATATGAAAGCTTGGAAGGACAAAGGTTAACATGCATGCGGTGTGTGTAGTATTACAGGATTTATACAGAATATGTTGGCTTTAAAGAAGAAAAAAGAACAAAAAGATGGTACAGAATGGCCTCGATGTTTAGTGACGTGTCCTCCAGGTGGTAACCTGAAGCTCTGAGTGACATGCCTGCACACCGAAGCAAACCTCTCTCTCTTTCTGTCCCTGCTGATGTGGCCCAGTCTTTCCTCCTCTCTGGGTTGTGTTCATGCTCTTCATTCTGCATCTCCGGGATCTCGAATGTTAGATCAACTGTCTGCTGATGAAAGAATGTCTGCTGCACATTCATATGATAATTTGTTGGCTTTTTCAACAATCTGTGACTTTGTTCTTCATGCATGTACAGAAATATACCACCAAAAACAGTTGTTTTGTTGAAATGTGCATAATCCAACCTTTATCGCTGCTCTTTGTGAATTATTCATTGCCATCCCACTTGCACATAACTTCTCTTTCATTTGCAAAATAAACACTGAAGATTATAGTGCTGCACAGCGTCATGGGAGTAACATACAGAGCCTCGTGTCACAACATCAACACGGACCATTCATGAGAATACAAACATGCTGCTACCTACTAATATTCTAATAATTGTAACTGGTGTTTATTATTCACCATTATTCACCAGTGATTTAAAGTCAGGTAAACATAGAAATATGCAAGTAGACAAAGTAATAAAATATAGTAATATCTGAATAGATGCTGTGCCAAACACTATGTAGTAGTTATAACAAAGCCTGATTTCTCCTGATATGGTAGGACACGGTTTGCAGCTGCATTTCTGTCTCTCAGGTTTTAACAATGAAATAATTAACTTTATACTATGAAAAACATGGCTGGTAAAGTTGGTTAGATATATGAATACAACACATATATAATGTTATAATGCAGCTGCAGAATCCACTGCCCAATCTGCCCAAACTTGGCAGGTTGCCAGTTGGAGAATTTTTCCTCTTTTTGCTTAAAGCAACAGATTCAATTCCACAGATTTCATGTTGCAGCCATGTACACAACATGAGCTAATCCAAGGATTGAATTATGTCTCACATAATAAACACCGAGCTTTCTGTTTCATTACCATTACATCCGTTTCATATGGATTTTCAGCCATTATTTACCTTCTCCTGCTCCCCTTGACAGGACATCTGTCTCAATTAGTGAATGCCGCCGATGTGATTCTTTACCCGTGTGTTCCTCTGCCATGTTTAGACATTTGGAAAAAAGAATCATAATGTTCTCCACAATCAGATGAGTTGCACACATTGGTGTATGTGCTGCTCACCGGGGGGATTTAGTAAATCTTCACACACTACCAGTCAATGTCTCATCTCATTCTTTAAAGCTTTTCTTAAAAACTTAAAGTATTTTCCTAATTTTTCAGTGATGGATAAACACTGGATGTTGCCACATGTTTCAGTATCTGACCAAATGAGACCTTATGATGAATTCATGCTGTGCTGACAGTCAGCAAAATCGGAAAGAGTGCTTGCCAACATTTGTTTCTTGCTGCTTTCCAGAGAGCTAGCCTCCAGCAGTACTGCACATTAGGATGACTCCGATGCACTCTGCTTAATGTCAGAAAACCTGGTTGTGTTTCACCAGCCTTGGAAAGCAAAAGACCAACCTGAGGTACTTTCAGCCTTTAAAATTCAAGGCTGCTCCACCGCAAAGGTTTATTTCCGTGATTATTGGATTTACTTCTATGCACAATGAAGACATGGGTTTTCTCATGCATTATTGCAAACCTTTATTAACATTTTATTCAAAGTCTTCATGAATAATGCCATGCTCTGCTTGTACCTATAGAAACAACTAATGTGAACTTAAAAAGGAGGACATGTTAAAACAACAACAAAAAGAGTTTTAAATGCTTTGACGTGTCTTTTGGGATTTTAAGTGCACAATCACACTTGTGCTGTTTGGTTTGCTTTAAGCAGACATCGGACTCAACGACTGTATAAATACTGGACTGAACATACCATCACGTGACCCATAAGTTTCTGAAGAGCGGATTTGAAGCCAATAGGTGGGTCGTACCATCGCCATCTTGGTGTTTCGTCATTATCAGAAAATCCCAAAATGGATGAAAAGTTAGAGCCTAGAGGGCTCCGTCACGGTGGAGCCAGCAGGAAGTACGCAGCTGTAACCAGTGATAGCGCTCTAACACACATCAATCAAAAGCACACACCTCTAAATTTAAGATTAAGATAACTTTGAAACCGAAGTGTTACAAAAAAATCTCCCCCAACCCAGAGTTTACATGACGGATAATTGGACCTATTAAACCGAAAAAGGTTTTTGGAGCCACTCTGTAAACATGTTTATTTCAGCTGTGAAATCTGACATTTTAACATGGGAGTCTATGGGGAATGCCGTCTGATTGGTCTACTTCCACAAAGTGACTTAGAGTAGTGTGTAGTGCCACACATCTGACATCTCGCTGCTTATTTTGCTGCTCATACTGGACAGATTCTGGTAAAACAAACACACAAAAAAAAAAACTGCATTATATTTGAACACAGAAATAACTAACCAACAAGACTACAGAAACGTATTTGTTGCAGCACCGGTTATTTGCAGTGAACAAGCTGAATTTTCTTCGACATTACATTACATTACATTACAGTCATTTAGCAGACGCTTTTCTCCAAAGCGACTTACATCTGAGACTTGAGACATTCCTGCAGGTCAGTGATTGTCTCGGGTAATACAGATCTATAGCATGCACTTATTCCAACTACATGGCTTTATTCAGGAGGTTCTGTCTGCTGAGTAAAATGCATGTGAAAAATACAACCAAACCAAAAGGTGGGTGTAAAAATTAAAAAAAAGTAGGTGTAAAAATGGTTAGAATTTACTGCACAATGATCGAAGCTTCCCAGACTATTCTGATGTAGTCACTACTAGACAAAAAAAGTCCTTAAAACAAACCTCTGGCACTTTTTTAGTGATCTGCATCATTTAAAGATAGTTATTTTTTAATCAGCATTCTTGTACTTCTGAACTTATTGTAGGCGACTTCAGAGAAGTAAACTCCACCTGCTAGTCTTCAACCCCACCCATCGCTGACCTGGCTGGGGCCTACTAAAGTTTCCAGTGTCAGTAAATGACCCAAGAATAAAACGCTCTGTTGTCTGCTGCCCTGCAGATCATTAACTACCAGCTTCAGAGGAAATGTGCGTCTTCTAAATGAACTTTCATGTTTCCGCTTTATGTTCCAGAAAAAGTCAGAAAAAAACTGCTCACTGTGAACTAACTGTTTTTCCAGCCTGGACCAGTTCAACAAGTATTCTCCAGCATATTGAAGAGAAGTTCAGGTCTATCTCTATATAAACTGATTTCAGACCAGGAGATTGATACATTTAGGTATTCACATCTATTTCCTGTAGAATACCTAACGCCATCAGTTAATATTGATGCTAGCGATCTCTTTAGAGCCCCTTTTATCCTCTGAAAGGTTTATTTCTGCTTCGTTCTTTGTTACTGTGTGATTTGTTGTCAGACAATTGAGACTGAATCAGAAAACCTGTAGCTGAGGAGCCAGAATGACACTGAATAAGACTGTTTCCTGCTTTAGGGCGGCTGTAGCTCAGGTGGAAGAGCAGTCGTCTTTCAACCGATCTCACAACTTTCCGTTGTGAGATCGATTCCAGGCTTCGCCTGACTACATGTCGATGTGTCCTTGGGCAAGACACTGAACCCTAAGCTGCCCCCCGATGTTCCTATCGGGGTGTGAGTGTGTGAATGGGTGAATGCGTACTATGTAATGTAAAGTGCTTTGAGCGGTCAACATAACTGGAAAAGCGCTATATAAGTACAAGGCCATTTACCATTTATTAACAGAACTTTATATTCTGCCTTTGACTAAAAGGGGATTTTTTGACCAAATATAAATAAATACATACATACAATACAATAATACATGCATACATCCACACTCATGTCATGAAAAGCTTAGTCTTTGTCTCATTTTTACCTTTTTACCATATTACCAGTGTCTCTGTGATTGCAGCTCTGGGCTGATCAGTACAGGTTGCGGTGGGACTGGTGTAGCTGTGGATAGTGTGTCTGTGGTGATGCTCTCATTTTTCACTTTGTCTAAAATGTGTTGGCAGGATGTCAGAAAGTTTCTCTGGTGATGCAAGTGCCGTCATCTCTGAACTGAGTGCCTGCAACACTCCCATGAAGAATAGCTGCTGCTAGCTGCAGCAAGCTAATAAGGACCCGAATAAATAAATAAAAAAAAGGTCTTTATTTTTATATAAACTTTTATGTCCAACATTTTTTTCTCTTTACTTGGATCATGATGTGATGTTTCAGTCCAGCTGCATTTTTATTGATTTCTAGCATATTGTTTGGTTTACACTGAGTAACTTTTCAATACAGAATGTTTTATTGTGTTTGTATAACCAGTAGCCCTCTGGTACTTGCTTTCTGCAGCATTCAAGAGGTTTGGACAGACATCACCAGCAGTATTCAAAGATCTCACTTAACCACCTCCCCATCAAACAAGAAAATAAGACCAGCTGTCAAAATGCACATTATGGTGGTCATCAGCTTCACATTGCTGATGGAGTTTTGTGTTTCTGCATTAATAATAGATACTAAGTGCACAAAACCGCTGAAGCTGAGTCACTTGGGGAGTTTGGAGTTAGCCTAAGTTGACCACATCATCAATCATAAACAAGAACTACTCAGGAACCTTTTACATTTATTTTGGGTGACTCCAGGTGGAAACTGTGCACAAAATAGATTAGACATTTTTTTAACCTTTAATGTGTGATGTGCACATCACAAGGCTATACTGAATACAGTAGGAATGAACGTTTGTATCAGTGTAGCTGCTGTACTGGTCAAGTTTATCAAATGTTCTGACTCAGGATAGACGGTTTTGAAGATTAAATCGCTGTCACCTTTACAGACAGTTTAAGAACAAGTGGGTAAGACTTATTTCTGGCTCAAAATCCAAGAAAAGGTTATTTTATTATTTTAATTTAATTAAGGGATAAGTTGTAGTGTGTGAGGCATAAGCTTAAACATGTTATTAATACCAAGCCATGTTCTGGTAACAATCCCAAAATATCATTTCACTAACATAGCAGCCTGTTAAGTGCAGTTCTCTGGATTTTAACATGCTCAAAGAATCCTTTAATTACTAATGCTGGAGAGCCACCTATGCTGCTTAGGTTCAGTCTTGACCAATAGATCCCAGCTTTTTTCTTTGGAGTGTAAATTATTCCCTCTCTATGCTGTTGTCTTTGATCTCGACTCTTGAGAGGCAACTCTCTGCTGGAGCTCTCTAGATCCTCCGCTAATGATCTGTACCCAGGCTGAGGTTTTGCCTTTCATGTGTTTTGCAACACTTGTTTTTTTTCCCCCATTTTAGATATCACTTTTGGATAATTCTCTTCGTTACTATGGATGATTTCTTTCCTCTGAAGAACATAGATGGGGGGGGGGGATCTTGGTGTAATTGAGTGAAATTTCAGCAAAAAAGGAAAAAAATTTCAACCTTTGTTGTGATTGATTTTCCTTCAAGTGTTGCCAGCTTGGCTGCTTCACCACATGCAACCAAGTGGCAATGTCCGCTTGGTTGTTAGCTCTTAGCTAAAGCAGTTCAAGTGTGATAGACATCTTTCATTCACCTCTACCCTCACTGTCCCCTCTTACCTTCAGCTCTTTGTCCTTTTTTGTATTTTCTTGGAGCGACGCAACATATGACACTGCCAAGATGGCGACAGTCGGAACCGCCCAACAAGCTTCGCTTTTGCTCTTCAGAAACCTACTGGGACACTCTTTCCATCTTTAATATACATTGGAACCCATAGCAACACATAACAGGTGCCTTGTTTAAATGCAAACTCTGTTGTAATTTGCTTCTTACATTCTTTGTATGTGTCAAACAGGGTAAAACTTAAAGTAAATGCTGATTATTCTAAATCATTATGTAGGACGGTTGGGGATAACGCTCTCCAATGTTTGAAAATTAAGGGATTAATTAGTTTCAAAGCAGAACACATCTTCAAAGTTCAAGGTTGTTGCCAGTAGACTGCTATGCAGTTTTATTGAACTTGATTTGTTTCATTGTTTTATTATGCAGCCCATGCACTGCAGACTTTATATACTAATCCATGTCAGAGAAAGTTATGCTACCGATGTCTGATCCGTTAATTCTCTCCTGTAGAGCTGCATTCTGTTAGCCTGCCCAGACATCATGAACTGAAAAGAGTTTTTGTTTAAAATATCTTTGCTGCATAACCTACAGAAGAATTTAACATTGCTGTTTCATCATCTTGAGTCATATGTAATTCTGTGGTCCATTCACAATTGCTATAAGAAGGCAATCTGGAGCAAATTATTAACTGCCCTTTATTGAAGCTATTCTAGAAAGCCACATTGTAGCCTGTTAGACATGTTAAGCCCTTGTAGTCTTGAGAACTGGTTGAACTCTGAGGATGTCTGAGTGGACATTTCCTGGTTTTAGCCATGCTGCTGAACAAAGAAACAGGAATTTATGTGACTGATCTCCATGCAGTAACCTAAAATGCCTTTTAAGGAAACATCATCTTCTCCCTTTTAAATCTAGTGTGAGATGTCATGTTTTTAACCGAGGCTGTCGTTGTTGAAGACAGCGCATAGCTCATTACCTAACTATAACATTGTTTTGCATTCTCAGCGCTAAAGCGCTTTTACATATTATAACTTTTTGCTACAACAATGGAGGCAGTCTCTTTAACACCATTAGGTATGTGCTGCCCTAACTTGTATAGAGACTGTACCCTGGGACTTTGTCCTCCATATTGTGGTACCCTGGTTACTGTTTCCTCCTACTCTTTCCGGTTTGTCATTCGTAATATAAAACCTGAAAAAAACTTGAATCAAAGAGTCATTACGATGCAAAAACAACACTAAATAACTGATTATTAAAGCTATCTTAAAGTAAATGAAGTTTAGATTTACCTGCATTGCCACCTGTTTCAGTCTCAGACATGAGTATCTTAACCTGTTACCCTTGACCTCACCCTAACTACTCATGTGAACATGGGAGTATCATCTATCTTGGTTATTGTTTTTTTTTTTTGTTTTTTTTTTTTAAAGTTTAATGCTGTATTTGTTATGTTGCCGCATATAACCTCTTCTATACAAATTCTCAGGTGAGCCATTTCACCTGTTTACTCAACATCCCATTCACCTAGCTGATGCAGCCCCTTTTGTTAATGAAGCAGTCTTTCTCTCTCTAAACACAAAGCCCACACTGTCCTGCTGTTTAAAACCGCAGAGAGCCCAAACCACATGACCTGCATAAGTTTTCTGCAGAAGTTTGCTGTTCTCTGGGAGGAATTTATCACTGCACTGCCTCCAAACAAGGAAACAAAGAATTAAATTTTTTTGTGTATTTATTTTTTGTGCACTCATCAGCCGCGTACACAAATTAGTCAAAGTTTGTCAAAGGTTTGAAAGGTGGCAAAGGTGATAAAGAAAGCAGCCACTGATTAACTGGTATAAAAAAAATTCTAGTTCCCCCAAAATGGCGGATTAGCTCCACAATTTGTAGCGTGATGACAAATGTTAGCATTTTCTGTTGGGCTGGTTGTTCGTTGTTTTAACTTTTCCTAGATTTTGTCAGTGTAGACAGATGTGTCTTTCGGGATGTAGGTAAACCCAATGTAGAATAAAGATTCTCAAGTGCAAGTATTCTCATCCTCTTTGTTAGAAAACTGTTGTCATCACCTGGCTTTAGCTAGCTTTCATCCAATTAGCATTCAACCAATAATTTTCATCATATCTGATTGTGTGGGAGGGTTACATGCTTGTGTGTCTGCATTGGAAAAATGCAGGAGATTCATTACTGTTTAGACGCTGATGGAAATATCTGTGGCCCTCAGTCATCAGGCATCTTCAGCTAATTAAAAAGGAAAGTTAAGATATGTTAAATTATTTGAGCTACAAGGGACCTGCATTCAAGCAGACAAAATTGTTATAAAAGGATTTTAACAAGTTGTTTGGAGGTTTTTCTCTTGGTCCATCGTGAGTTTGCTAAATTTCTCTCTCCTTTTTTTCCCTGATTGTGCCTGAAGTTGATTGGCAGTGATTATGGCTGATTGTGACACCAGGACAGAATCAGCAGTCTAAAACGTTACTGCGGACCTGTAACTGTAGCCTCACCTGCCAAATTGCTCCACTAGTATCGAGTGGCTTGTCAGTGTGTTTGGATGTCCAATTCAGTCAGCTCACAAACTGACTGCAGATAGCACTGGGCTTAATAGCTTTCTGCCAGTAATGAGAAAGCATTTTTTGTTTGGCTGAGCTGCAAGCCATCTACATTCTGAAATGTCTGTGGTGACAGCAGACATGGAGTCAGCATTAGATCTCATTTCCCTGATAGATACATTTATTGCTCTCTTGTTTTGTTTTGTAGGAGGAAGGTGATAAAGAGGCGTAAATGTAAGAGGAACCCTGCACATGCAGCAGAGACAAATGTTTAGCTAACTTCTAACAAACTTGGACGTTAGCAATAAGAATATAGAAGAAGTCACTGCAAGGTTTTGGTTTTGTGTTATAGTGAGCTAATTTAACTTCAGGCCATCATTTCTTGACATTTTACACTATATCCCATTAATTTTAAATTAAAGATTTTATTAAGTAAAAGATCATGTTGGCACATTGAGAGTTTTGTGTGTAGAGTTAGCATTTTGGATATTTTGAACATATTAGCTGAGTGAAGACAAATAGTGAGTTGAATTCAATATAAATGCTCATAATGCATTTCTGAACTTTTTTTTAAATATCAGTACCACAACCTCTGACAGCACATACAATTACTTTCAGATTGGTTTATCATTGGGAAGTCTAGACTAGACCATTTATCTGTCCCCTTTTTGGATTATTACAGCTGAACCAAGTTTAGAGCTCTTTCTGCCTGTGTGTCCTCAACTTGCTCGGGGAAAATTTGTCTGAAAACCTGTTTCTGAAGCACACGATGCTGGCTGCAGTGTGATAAACAGTGCTGTATAACTGTTTCCCTTTCTTCCCTGTGTCCTTTGCAAATCTATTAACTCAAAATGAATCCAGCCCCACTGGCACATCTGGTTTAATAGTCACACCACATCACAAGTGTGTGGTGTGTCTCATTCAGTCTAGTGGGTTGTCACTGAATATATTTTAATCACACACTGCACCACAGTGACAGCAACCTTTAAGCCAACAGCCTTTAAGGCAAAGCTAAGTTCTATTTTCCACAATTCGTACATTACAAATCATGCTCTCAAAACCACAAAAAGACATCAAATCAAGAGTACTTTTTGCATAAAATAAAATTTAAATGACATTTACTCATCTAGCTATAGGCTTAACTCTGACAGTATGTCTTTTCCAGCAATAAAATGGCTGCAACATTTAGTGTAAATACCATGTCTTTCATAGGGGAGTGGAGCTACAATTAGGAGGGAAGGAACACAAATTCCTGCTGGCAATAGGTTTAAGGGGGATGGAGTTATAGAATAAAGGAGTGGGCAAGGAGGGAGGGAGTAAAGAGTGTGAAACAGTCAACTGGAGTGTGTGTGTAGGGGGTGTTTAGAAACAGTCACTCCCCTTTTCTTCTCTTCCTCGGTTTTTAAACTCATCCTTACAAATAGTAGTCGTTCTGCAGAGGACTTGCAGGAATATCAGTAATCACCTTAAGTGGGTCTTGAAATAGACCCACCTCATTGATTTGTGGGATTTCTTATCACTCCTGTGTGAAGAAAAACAGAATTAAAGTATTCTGCTGCAAAGAAAGGTAAGTCAGTGGCTTTGCTTTTGTTTGTCTTTGCAACACTATATTTAGCGGATAAGAGGCTCTTTTGCTGAAAACCTCCCACTTTCCAAAAGGGGTGCTAAAAACATCACTTTTCACAAACTTTGAGTCAAAGTGGGTTGTCAAAGTACAGGTTCATATTTCAGAACTGAAGCTCATGTAATGCTTGAAGGATTTGTGTTAACACTGGATGCAATTTTCCATTTTCTCTTTTTTTTCATTTTTCATCATTTTCTGCCATTTACTGAGGTCTTCAAAGCCTCTTCACATGGGTTTTCTACCTGTAGCCCCCCTGAGTAGAGCAAAACATCTCCTACAACTGGTGTCTGCTAGCCATTGAATTGCCCACCAGTCACTGCCAGACACAAACAATATAGCTTGTGTCTGTGTCGTTGTAATGACAAAGCAGTGCTGGTGGCGGTTTTGTGATGCTGAGCAAGAGAAGTGATGAATTGCAAATGTGTGAGATGCTCAAAGTCAAGGAGTATTCCCAAAACGCATCCTGCAGAGGGGGTAATGAACAACTTTGTGCTGTCTGAGTTCATTTAAAATCCGCACATTGTGTTTGAAAACCTGGTTTGACTCTTGAAGTGGGGGAGAGGGGCGGGAGATGGTCATCTGGTGTCTTAGTTATGGTAATGTATTGATCGTTCAAGGCTCAGCAGGACAGGGGGTCAGACTCTGGCTTGCAGGCTCGTAAATCTTAACAATGTCCCCATTATGACTGGAGGAGATCAGACATAAAATGCAAACAGGTTCTTTTTAAATGCTTTGCATGAAACCTGGAAGTAGAGGAGCCTTTTTAGCCTTTACTTTTATCTCAACAACACTGTCTTCATGAGTGGAAAATGACATATTGGTTCATATCGGTTTTGCTCAGTCTTATGTCATAAGCTTTAAAGTACGAATGTTCAGTAGAACAAAGGCTATATTGTAGACATACAAGGCACAAGCATTTGTGGGATCATGTGGTCCTTCAGATACTAAACTTTGCTTATTATAAGATTGCGGCTGCAGAAGGAAGAATTCAGCTCAATGGGAATTGCTGCTGTTTTTCCAGTCATTCCTTATTAACTACGTGCCTCAAAATGCTGGGAATATTCAGTGGCTTTTGTTAAATGAAACATTATTCCTGGTTCATGCAAATTAGTTTCCATTGAAATTCTCTAAAGTATAAATCTGCACAAACATGAGCAGCAATATATTTGGTTTCTGATATTTGCATTGATATATTTTTTATCATTATCTGGTCTCTTATATTTCATTCTTTTAGTTGGCGTTTATTTAGAATGAACCTAATTTAATATTAATATTTTAATTTATCATACCAGTAGATGTGCCAATAATGGTGGGGTTAGGGAAATAAATGCTGTATATTATGATAACGATGATGCCATGACACTGCTGAAGTGCCTCATTAGTCTGCCTGTTAACTGCTAGTATGAAAAAACTGAGTATGTGGATGCACATGACATTAATTGCTAAAAAGATGTAGCTAAGTGTGCTTCTTAGATGATGTTTAGATATGTCTGACTTTATATGTCACGAGTTTCCAAACAGGGTAGCTAGGTGACGGCCTGTCTGAAATGTAGCCAATAAAGAGGTTTTTAATGGTAGCTGTAAACGGGACTGCTGGAAGGAACTGACATCATTTTCTACCTTGCTTAGTGTAGTCATGTGTGTCAGGATGAAACTTGGTTCTGCACTACCGCACAGTACAATGCAACAAATAACGGAGAGCTCCAAGGTACCATAGCTGAAGTGGCATGCCCTCATAGCTGTGGTTAAGATAAAGTCTCCCCATTTCATGTAAATATTTAACATGTAACTGATGAAGGAACATGGCAGCCACAAAGGAGTCATGTCGTCCTTTATAACATTTGAGAGCTACATTTGGAAACTCCGAGATGGCATTTTTGATAATCTGGTGTTCTGAGACAAGCTCATATTTTCAGCAGATATTTGCAAAACAACCTGAAACATATATACCCTGCTCATTAATATTGGAATCAAAAAGATTAGAATTTGTCTTGACGTTGACCCAAATGTGATTTTGAGTGGAGTGTGTGCATTTCTGCATACAGAGAAAAAAAAACGTGGTTTTCTCACTTACTGACCTGGAAGTAAATGTTCGCTTGTGTGGAAAAGCTTCAGTGAATCGCACATGAAAGCTATTTCTAAATATTGTCCCTATGTTACGATTACCAATATTTTCACAGGGTGTCAGTGATGAGTAAATAAACCCATCAGGACAGATTTCTCACACCAGATCCTGTTTTGAGTCCCATAGTGCTGTCGATCATCAGATTTTAATCGGGGAACTATTCAGCACGTTTGTTCCCCTTGCAAAGGAAAAATTGTTGGGTGTTTGAAGTCAGATTGCGGAAGAGCAAATTAAGTCTGGAATGTGAAGCGTGTATAGACAGAAACGTTTCGATGCTCCATGTAGCCAAGGTAGAGCTGTGCATGGTGAGTGAGTGATTTGTGTTAGAATGCCGTTTTACCTTTTACAATCACAGCAGACATTCTTTCCACATATACTAACCTAAAAATAAGATAGTGGTGTTGTATATAGTTGTATATAGTTTCCATGGGAACTAGTGGGCAAGATGAGAGCTTATGTTTAATTTTTCTCTTTTTTACCAGCCCTTTTCCAATCTGGTTGATGAAATACTGCAAACCAATCGGCAGGAATTACTAGCAATAATAGAAGTAATGGTAAATAGAAAATGGACTGTATTGCCCCGAACGATTGGGGATGTTGTAGACTTGTTACATTTATGTGGTGAAAGACAGACTGGTGGATTTCTGTTTTCTGTTTTGAAACATTAAATGAAGTTGCTTATTTAAAAAAAGAAAATTCACATATCTCCTGGATCAGAGAGCGGAAATCCCAGGCAACGTGTTGAAAGCTTCCTTGTGGTTGATGTACGCATCCAGCTTGCAGCTGTTTAAGAACATCAAAGTCCTCTGGTAGCTCTGACGCTGGGAACAGGCAAATTACTGGGATTGGCAAAGGGTCTGGAGCTGTCAGTGTTGGGAAAACTTAGAACAGATCACTTTGTAAGTACGATTGATTATTAATATCTTTATTGTTAATTGTACAGAACCTTGATAAAATGAAAACGGTGACATCTGCATCAACATTCATTCAGTTTTGTGGTTAAACTGGTCTAATGGTTGAGTATTTGTTGCCCAGAGTGAACCTGCAGCGTCTGTTGTGCAAATACTCCATACATACTTCAGTACTTAGAAAAGAGCTGACCTTCACACACAGCGATGCCCCAGAGTCAACACTGCGAGGGACCAGGGTGTCAGTGGACTATACGACACCAGCTGCTGCTCAACAAGTTTCAACAAGCATCTTTTCTTTTCTTTTACCATGCATCCAGTTCAATGATAACTGGATTTTGTCATAGAGTTGGAGTCTGTACACTGGAGTCTGTATTTTAAATACCTTTCAAATCATATATATTCCATAGTGCAACACTAAACAACAATATTCCTCCTACTAAAATCTCATTTCAGATTGCTTATTTGCTAACAGTATACCCTCACCAGTGTTTTTCCAGGGTTTCCACCAGTTCAATTCAACCATTATGCTGCTCGATTATGTGTTTGGATCCGTCTAGAGGCTGCCCTTTCTTTCTAAACAATATCTCCTCACAAAAAGCCACCTGAGCCCCTCATGATGGGGTCAGGTGGGTTACGCATAGCTGCAGTATTTGCTAATGTCTTTTGAAGCACATTATCAACCATCCAGTTAATATGACATAATGGTTTAGCTGCTTTCTGGTTGCTCTATGTTTTTTCATGTGTGAAGATGCTTGTCTACTCAGTGAATACCATTGTTAGTCATTGGTTGATCAAGTTTCACAGCTCTATAGATACATTTTTTGACAAATGGTGTTTGCACGAGCCAAATGCTGACTAGTTGGCTGCTTCTTGATGCATTCTGCTTGGCACAGAGCTGTTCCACAGCAAGCTGAGCAGCTTTCATTATCCCTGCAAGCCAAGACCCCCTTTTCCAGCCACTTGCTTGCAGGGGTTACATTCTTATCAGCAAATATATTCTTTTTGCCATGTAGCCAGACTTTTTTTTTTTTAAAGATGTTACTCCATTTCAGACATGTTGAGTCTGTATTGGTTATTTTGTGTTCTTTGCATTTTTTTTCTGTACTTGTACATGTTACAAATAAAAAATAAATCAAATAAAAGATGTTAAACATTGACTGGATAAAGTATTTAGTTTGACCATTAACAGGTTAGATAAACGTTCCATGTATGTCTGATTCTCATTGAAATGGAAGCCTCACAAATATGGACGCAGCTATTTTTCATGCTATATTTTCACTGTCCTCAGATAGTCCCTAATACTGAGTGCTCATGAGAGCAGAAAATGAGTCATAAGAATGAGAGCTGCTGTTTGGGACATGCTTCCTCTCATACACAAGCATATGACTCTATCAGCTGGAAAATATGAGTCTTGAGTGCAGTCTTTCAATAGCAAACCCTCTCCCTTCCTCCACACAACTACCTGTGTTATTATCTTTAGAGCCAGGAGTCTTCAGATTACAGGGTTTTGTGTTGAAGCTTGTAACTAGTCAGCGTGATGCATTCTTTCTTTTCATCGGTGTAGGTTTAAATGGTAGGAATGTGTTTCAACAGTGGAGACAACATATAGGCTCAGTTTGTGCCTTCTCATGTTGTTTATACTGTTTGGTTTCTTGTGTTATAATATTCAAAATTACCTTCATGCATTTAAAAACATCAGAGCAACTCTTTCACACTGTTGGTAGGTCAGATTATAGCTGTGGGGCAGAAATTTGCATCATTTCTACAGGAAAAAGCAGAAGGGGGTTCCACAGTTCTTATTTCCTGTTGCAGCAGGCCAAGGAATGTATTAAGTTGGGCTTTTAAGTGTTCTTCAATAACAAAAGACCCTTAAATTTACCTGTCACATAGTGCAAGAGTGACATAATCTCACTCAGTTGCGTGTGACATGAAGGTAAAAATCTAACCCATGTTGGTTTTGAACAGGTGACGCATACATACATTAATTTTAAAAGCATCATTCTGGCTTTTTCAATCAATAATTTAAAAAGAAAACATAGATGTTTTTGAAATATTACATTTTACCACATTCTGGATAGTAACTAGAAAACGATGGCTTTAATTAAAGGTTTTATGATGTGCTTGTTTCTCGCCTGGAAGCAGCCTGATGCTTTTCAAGTAATATTGCTTTTACAGCAACCCAAAGCTTTGTCAGCTCTGATAAATCTCCCTGCTTTGGTACTGTTGATATTTTCTCCTATTGAAGCTCAGCAAAATAGTTTGTTTTCTGAACTGTGTAGATATAATCTTTTTTGATTATTTCGTTCTTGTTACAGAATACAAGTACTTGGGGACCTCGTTTGAAAATGAGAGGTGATACGTTCATGCGACTTCCTGTCATGACTCTAAATTTATCATGAGTTTAATTATTTATGAAGGACGATAATGATGTTCCCGTCCTAAAGCAGGGAGAGCTACCTGTGTGTTAGCAGGTATGTCTAACACCGTGAAAACATCATGATGCTGCAGAAAGCTTCATTCCTGGTCGAACATGTTGAGTTGTTGATCAATGATTAGCAGCAGTTTGTTCAGCAGTGCCAATGTTTTAGAACGATTTCATGCTGTTGTCCTTCTTCAGCCCTGGAGGGATTTTTTTTATAAAGTCTGTGCATTGTGAGTAGTTGGACATTATTGGGCTTGTTTTCTGTTATAAATCAGTGAAGTCAAATGGCAGAAAATACATTCAGTTCCTCACAAATTACACCTTAAAACATCCATCCATTCATTTTCTACCGCTTATTCTAAAATAAGGGTCGCGTGGTGGGTGGTGGTGGGGAGCCAATCCCAGCAGCCAACAGGCGAGAAGCGGGGTACACCCTGGACAGGTTGCCAGTCTTTCACATACACACACTCACACCTAAGGGCGATTTAGAGTCCCCAATCCCCAAGGTGTTTTTGGACTGTGGGAGGAAGCTGGAGAACCCGGAGAGAACCCACACTAACACGGGGAGAACATGCAAACTCCACACAGATAGGCCACCGCCCGAGCCGGGGATTGAACCGGCAACCTGCTTGCTGTGAGGCTACAGCGCAGCCCACCTTGGAACATTAGTATTAAAAATGTAAAAATCATTGTATTGTCTGGAAAATAGCATGCTGTTTTAATTTTAAAAGAAGGAGGGAAATCTGGTACTCAGAATACCACGTTCCTCACTTATTAATTAAGGACAAATTAATTCTGTGCAGCGGGAGCGACGCAGCTTTAGAGAGCTGTCTACTGCAGAATTTAGATCATTTAAACGTTGTGACCAAAAAACAACATCCTGTATGTTAAGATCAGATGCATATTTGCATATTTACGGCTCTTTAAACTTTTCTAAGTGACTGATTTGTTTTTTTCTGTCTTAAAATCTTTGGAAGGAATCACCTTTCAGAAGGAATATGGTTTAGATGGACTACTATTTACAGGTTGATTAGTATTTATTACCAATTTCTCTTTAGTTTCATGCGAGCTTTAATTTAATCTCTTTTTTTGTATGATTTCATGTCTTAGTGATTTGATCAGTGTTGATTTTTACTAAACTTTGTCACTGAAACAAAACTATGGTCTTTAATCCAAAACCCCTTTTCTGCTCTGTCAGGTTCCTCGTCATTGTTTGAATCTTGATCACACCTTAATGAAATATTGATTTCTAACCAATTGAACAACATAAAGCACCTGTTACAACTCCCCTGTAAACAACACAGCTTTTATCCAGAAATGCTTGTTTTTATGTCAGGACTTAGACACATTTTCTTTTGCACCACAGACATTTGCAGAGCAATAAAACTCTTAAAGACCAGACAAATGAAGATGTAAAGAGTATTTATAGAAAGGATGGCTCAGGTGTACCTCCATGGCACCATGTTGAGAGCACATACATGTGTGTGTGTGTGTGTTGTATGTCTGTTCCAGTAATGAGCAGAGTTGTGTTACACTTAGATCCTATTTGTTGTACTTTTCTTTCCCTAACAAACAAACTGGGTTATTTGAAAAATAAATTACGTTCATCAGCAAAATCAAACATTGTTCACTGCAGTGATGGAGTGAGTGGTGGTGAGAGGACAGAACAAAGAGGAAAATCAGAGCAACAAGGTAGAAAAACAGGGTCAGTTGCAGTTTATGTAACACTCCCTTACTGTAAGCTTGAGTGCATGCAGCAGCAGAGGGTTAGGCTCACACTCATATGCGTCACACACCCCACTCCCCACCCCAACGGATCTGTCCTAAAATGACGGGAACACACATCAGAGGGAACAACAACCACATCTTGGTTAATCTAAACTCCCATCTGTTGGTGGTGTCAGGGCAATGGGACGGGATCTTATATAGAACAGGCTGTCCAGCCTAAAGGCAGGTAGATGGAGTCTGAAAGTCCTTTATGGGAAAACCTCGGCCCCCTCCTCCTGCCAAAGAGCCCGTGTACTGCAGGAGGTAGTCCCTGAGAACAGATGACAATAACGCAACATGATGGTTCACTTTAGCTCTGAATAACTCATGTTCGCTCAGCCTTTAACTTTACTCATACTCTCATTACATTCTGCCTGCTTCACATCTCGCTGTGCATTTTGAAAGGGGCTAAGTGGATTGTTTCCTCTTTCTGTCAGGGGGTAACATCTAAATTTAGTTGCTTCTACCAGAAATAGCACTTTTTTTTAAAGAATAGTAGGAAAAGTAAACCATTACACAAACTCTGCTATTCTGCTTTTACTGTTTCATATCCTAATTCCATTTTTTGTGACTACCATCAATTTTTCATGTGAACTTTCACAAAACTGTTGTCATTATGCTGGGTGTTTTTTTCTCCCAGAGCTTTGTGGATTGGCCCAGCAGTTGTAGGTGCAAATGTTCTGCAGATCCCGTGACAAAATGCCAGAAAAATCATTAAGATCCTCCAGGTACTCCAACTTTTATATTGATTTGTGTGAAGCATGTCTGTGAAATAGCATATTATGATCATAAGCTTCTGAATTCTTTTCAAGCTGTGTGTTTTTTGCTGTTCAGGCTCTGAATCATGGGAAATGTTGAGAGCCAGAACGGGGACCATGCCCTCTACAGTAATGGACGTGGCTATTTGTCACGTAAGCACATGTCTCGCTCACTTCGCATCTCCAACAAACAGTCCAGACGCTCTCGCCATGCTTCATCAGGAAAGATAGAGCACAGGAACTCTGAGACGAGCACACGCTCAAGTAGCACCCCGAGCATCCCGCAGTCCCTGGCTGACAATGGTTTGGAGCCTTTTAATGAGACTAATATCCTTCCAGACTTTGAAAGCCCCATTTGGGTGGATCGTGTGGCCATGAGTCTGCGACCTGTCTCTTTTCACAATGACCTGGCCAATCCCTCTGTGCACATGAACACGATGCACATAACCCTACCTGGTCCCACAGCAGAGGAAGTCCAGGATGAAGACATGTATACACAAGAGGTGAAGTACCTCCAGAAGACCAGAGATTGCTCCAAAGAGACAGTCAGCTTCAAAAAGAGGTCCAAATCTGCAGACATGTGGCGAGACGACAGCCTGGAGTTCTCCCTGTCTGATGCCAGTCAAGATCACTTGACCAGCACTGAGGAGATAATAGAAATGGCCAATGAAAGAGATTTTACAGACTGTGAAGGCCACCTGCAGTCCAGTCCCACAGACTCCGCTGACAGGGCAAACTCTCTGGATGAGCTGTACAGCAACACGAGTCCAACCCGCAGGCAGACCCATGGTCGCTATGCCAAGTGGCATGACACCAACAGGTCTATCAGAGAGGGTGAAGATGATAAGATGCTTTCCCCTTCAGAGGAAGATGGGAGCACATATGGAGCGTACACCCTCCCCTGCCGACGTTCCCACTGCCTGTCAGAAGGCCTGAGCAACCACCAAGTTCCTATCTCTGCTAGCATGCAGGGCAGGAGGGCGCAAACTATACAGGTAAGATGATCTGTAGTCATTTAGTAGATTACAATCTTAGAACACTCGTTTAATTAGAATGATACACAAATTATAATGAAAGTATGAGTCGCTCGAAGAAACCATCTCAGTTCAATGGAAGAACTGAATTGTTAAAAGCTTTGTAATAGCTTTTTTGTGTTCTTGTATAGAATATGAGAAGTTGTGCAGAATTTTAAAGCAGTACAGAGGCATCGCCAGTGGGACAACTCGCGTCATTATTTTTTAACCGCCCTAGTGCCAAAGTCTTCTCTCATGCTTTCATCTCAGAGTTTTAAGCTCCTAAAACTGATTGAATGTAAAAAGAAAGCAGCCTTATTTTATTCCCCAATGAAACTTGTTTTTCTCAGGAGGGGAGACGGGCAGTGATGAAAAGGGGGTGAGCGCCGCTTAAAGTCACTCCCTGTTAGAAATGCCCCTTTTGTTATGATAATGAGGGAAGGCCTGGGGAAGAGAGTAACAGTAAAACCTTTTTTGGTGGGCCTGTCGCGACGGGGCGCCATCAGCCTTGCTGAATGGAACTCTGGAGCGGATGATTTAGTCATGTGACCAGATGGAGATACCAAGCTTAGTGTAACCCCCTCCATCTCCCAGGAACCTTTGGCCATGTGGGGAGGAGAGGACAGACCCTGTGGTGCCACAGGGAGGGCAGGCTGTACTCAAACAACAGCAGAAGCTTTATTATGTGTAATTATTTTTAAGCAGAACCTTTGGGTTTAGCAACCCAAGGAGGCCTCAGAAGTCTTATGTTTTTTATGCTTACTTTACAAAAATGCCTCTACCCTGCATCTACAGAGGTTTCTCAGCTGTCAGCCAGGGTCGTTGTTGCTGACCACCTGTTTTTTCACTGATGAAGAAATCCTGGTTACTATGCCGTCTGACCTGTCTTGTGCCTCTGCAATGATTCAGGATGTCACAGCCGGGGAGAGCAGCGAGTATGAGGACAGCGGGATCGACGGGGTGATGGTGGAAGCAGAGCATCAGTCTCGCCGCTACAAGACCATGTCAGCCTCCTTCTCCGTATGTTCAGTGCACAGCAGAAACATGTTTGCCGGCAGTGACAGTGGCAGCAGTGGTGGCGGTGGCGCCAGCGAATGTGTACAGGGTGTATATGAAAACTTTCGACAAGAACTGGAAATGAGCTCCTGCCAGACGGAGAGCGTGGAGGAAGCAGGCTCCGCCCTGAGCGATGAGCAAAGCACGATGAGCTCCGCCTACCAGTCGGATCTGTTACTCAGCGTTGTCCAGGGGATGGTACGCAAAGCTGGTAAACTGGCTGTCAAGAACTTCCTCGTACACAAGAAGAACAAGAAAGTGGAATCAGCCGCAAGACGCAAGTGGAAAAGTTACTGGGTTTCCCTGAAAGGTGCGCTTCCCTCCATGACATTACACTTCACCACGTTTTGCATAGATTTCATTATTAATCCAATATACATTTATACAGTATCATGCATTTTATGTTTACTATTTTAAACTAACACACACAAAAAATCCCACACACTTACATATAATTTGGTGTCATTTCACTGCTAGAAATGAAAAACATAAGATGCACTTCTTAATCTTGGCCACTGGAGAGCAGAATTAAATAGCTTCTGAGAATCTGGCTTCATTCTTATGCTTTCTTTCCAAAAGACTGAGTCCAGCAAGCATCTTGTCCTATAAAAGTAATAGATTGCTTTGGTTTTCCAGGGTGCACTCTGTTTTTTTATGAGACGGATGGCCGTTCAGGAATTGACAACAACAGTATTCCCAAGCATGCCATATGGGTAGAGAACAGCATCGTCCAAGCTGTTCCAGAACATCCAAAAAAGGACTTTGTGTTTTGCCTCAGCAATTCCTTAGGAGATGCGTTTCTTTTCCAGGTAAGAAAATGGTCCATGGAGCATCTTAAGCTGAATCCTAATATCTTAATGATATGACCTCAGCAGCCATGATCTGCTTTAGTAGCAGGCATTCTGTGTTTTCTGTCTTATGCAAAGGAAAGTTTATTTGTGTAGTACATTTCATGTGCAAGACAAGTATTTACATAAAACATTAAACATGTAACAGATGGTGCAAAGAAAGCATTAAAAAGTACCGTAGTAAAAGGCAACTATAAATAGCAAAAAATCACAATGAAATCATAATAAATAAAACTAAAATGATTAAAAGCAAAATAAGTGCAAAGTTCCTGAGCGAATTTATTGATATGCACAGGAGAAATTATGTTTTTAGCCTGGATTTAGGTGTCTACTGAAAGTTTTTTGTGTGCTAGCAGCATTTCAGTTAATTGCAGCTTTTACTATATTTTTTCAATAACTCTGCTTGGTTTATATTCTCTGAAAATATCACAGATGTATTCTGGCCCTGAACTGTTTTGGGATTTATGAACAATCTGCAGGATTTTAAATTCTATCCTCTGACTGACTGGAAACCAGTGTAAAGATTTTAAAACCTGTATGATGTGTTCAGATCTCTTTGTTTGGTCCTCCTGGGAGACTAAACTTTTAATTATGTTGATGTTTCTGAGTTTGTAAAAAGCTACTTAGTGTAGCTTTGATGTGGCTGCTGAATGTCAGATCTGAGTCTATCAGAACTTCATTGTTACATAGTTGATTGGTGTGAGTCTCCAGATGTTTATTTGCTCCAAACACCAACACAGCAGGTGAGATGACATAAACACATAAACATGAATAACTGGGATAATTGCCGTTAAAGTTCTGTGGTATTTCATCCAAAGGCAGCATACTGTTTACAGACAGAAGAGGTCCGAGGACTGAACACCTGGGGGACTCCATAAGTCATGGTTACTCACTCACATTTACACTTAACAAAATAACTCTGGCCTTCTAAAAATATATATATAT
>JBAMHX010000010.1:9173766-9184408 GCA_037177515.1 Pseudomugil tenellus | reverse complement strand
TATAGTGTGTGTATATATATATATATATAATTTAATAATTAAATTGGCTTTAATATGAGAAGTGATGAGCAGCATTATATTTCAAAGTGCTATCCCCTAGAGGTTGCTGACGCTCCACTTTTATTTGCCACCATATTGACACCTGCTCTTTTTACATGCTATGCAGTTGGCACTGGTCAATGGCTCTCCATTCGCTTAATTAATTGCAAAGCTCATATTGTCTTTAATAGGTTTGTTTACAGAGTGGGCAGATCAAATGGCCTTTGTTCAGTCAGTTAGGTAGTGTCTACTTGGAGCTGTTTGGCAGTGTCAGGTTTCAAATTGTGCAGAGCTGAATGGAGATAGGACTGCTCCTTAGAAAGCTGAATCGCTCCCAGCCTGGTTCTGCCAGTGGAATGTGTCATATTGTTTCTTCGTCTCCGGGTGACTTGGCAGTGAAACAGAACCTTCCACCATGGTGATGGCCACCTCTTCCAAACACCAGTTTAGGACCGTGACTGAGATGGGATGGCCGAATGAATACTTACAATGCCCCACTCTACTGCCCCAATAAACATCAACCATTAGGCAAAGAGGGCCATGTTGGCATCACTTTGAGAAAACTGCTAGCGAACCATTTGGGGAAGAGAAGAGATGCTCCATCTTTATCTTATTAAAAACTAACAGCCTTGATTTGAAGAATTAAGTGGAAGTGTTGTGTCTTTCTGTCTCTGCAGATCTTCTTGTGGGAGCAGAACCTGGAGCAGTTTCACATGGATCTGTTTCGCTTCAGGTGCTACCTGGCCAGCCTGCAGGGAGGAGAGCTGCCCAATCCCAAACGCCTCCTGGCCTTTGCTTCTCGCCCCACCAAGCTGGCAATGGGTCGATTGGGTATATTCTCAGTCTCTTCCTTTCATGCTCTGGTAAATATCCTGTTTTTTTCTTCGACCTTATTAACTGCCCATGTATCATTTGGAAAAGAACTGTATGGATATGCTTTAATAAAATATCTAAACTTTACATGCATGCACACTATTTGCATTTAGTGATAAAACATTGTTGAAGGACTGATGTCTAACTCAGGGTTACTTGAGGGACATTAATTGTAGCTTTTGCAGAGAACAAAGCTGTTACCTGTCACTTGCAAAATGATCTATCGATTCTGTGCCGCTCTTTCGTCTATCTAAATTCTTGCACTATAAAAAAAAGATATATTGTGTCTCTTTCATCAAACACTGGCATCACCACTAGTGATTCTCCACCAGGCAGGGAAATTGATTCCAGAAACTAAAATGCTTTGTATGAATCCATTCTTTTCCCGTTGTTGCTATTTCAAAGCATGTTTCATACAGGGCACTTATTGTGGGTTTTAGTTACAGTTTGGCCTCCTACTGCTGCACTGAGGTTATGCTCTGCACACATAAAAGCAACTGTAGCAGAAAAAAAACATGTTTGATTTTTAGACATCATTGAGGGTTTTTTTTCCTTTACCACCAACGCAGTGCAGTTGAGCAGGTGGGTGTAAAAAGCTGCAAAATGGCAGTTTGGGATCTCAGACAAGAGGAGACTACTAATAGCTGCCCTGCAGTTTCAATCCTCTAATCTTTTCATCCCACATTCATCAATACCTGTAACACTGTGCCGACTGCAGCTTTGAAATGCTGATTGGATAAAGGATGGAAAGTCTCCTGGTTGATGTAAGAGCAAGAGTCCTAAAAGCAAAGTGAAGTTTCAATCTTTTGTTAATTTTTAATGCTTTATGTTTGTCACATGTCGGGTTTTTATGCTGGTTCACAGTTTAATGTTTAGCTCTAACTTTTTTCCCTGTGTAAAACCCATATCACCGCTTCTCTTTACCTAGTTTGATCTAATATCAGTTCAGTGCATATTCCTATACCTGCATCTTGTTGAAAACACCGTTTGGTTATCTTTAAATCCTAATGATGTTGCAAAGCTTCACTTATAAAATGATAAATGGCTGCTACAAAATATTCTAACATGTGGTGTGACTTGAGATCAATGATGATGGCTGTATGTGCCTCATTTCATTTATTGGGCTCTGTCTGCTCTGTTTCTACAGGTGGCTGCTCGCACCGAGACCGGAGTGAGACGGCGAACACAGGCCATGTCCCGTTCCTGCAGCAAGCGCAAGAGCAGGTTTTCTTCTCTCTGGGGTCTGGACACTACCTCAAAGAAGAAGACAAAAGCTCACCCTACAGTCAGTCAGGTCTGTGGGGTTTTTTATGGTCGTTTATTTGTAAGTTAGTTTTCTGCACATAAGTACAGTTGACTTATGCACATGGAGTCTTTACTGCCGTGCTTGTGGTATCACTACTTGACCTTTTTATTTTACCTCTGCAGGTATTTGCTGATGGTGAAGAGCCAGAGAAAAAGTCGGTTGATGGAATATATGCTGATCCTGTTAAGGAAAACACAGTAAGTAGGAATCATTCTTTCTCTGTAGGCATGAACTGTCCCATTCGCCAAACAGAAATGGAATTTATTCAACTAATTTCTGACCATAATTGACATAAAAATAGACTTTAGACCTAAATGTATCCTGATAACAAACTCAACAACTCAGACACAGTAGGGGATTAAGTAATTTTTTTATATCTCAACACACACTGTAATCTATACAGATGCAAATATAATATATACAAACCGTATTTAGGATGAAATGTGAGTAGGTAAGCAAAGTTTAGTTTAAGGAATGATAAACACATACTGGAGCTGCAATCTAAATGAACCAAATCAGTGTGCAAATGTGATGCAATAATGTTTACGTGCTTTTGATGTTTGTGTAACAAGAAAAATGATGAAGGAACGGTGAAAAGCTTCCCACGGGCTAACGCTGAGAGTGACATCTGGGTCCCTGACCACCTCACTCCATCCTGGGTTTGCCTGCCAAATGACCAGCCTGTGTTAACCATTATCCAGCCAGGGGAGTCTGCACTGTGTGTTCTCGAAACCATCTGCAAGGTAACAGCACCACCCATCCAATTACAGGACATCAACTGGCATTTTTAAATGTTTTTAATGGGTTTAAGAGTAGTGTTTTTTTTGTTTTTGTTTTTTTGTATGAGAGGTAGGGCTGCCCATCTCTGGGTAAAATGAGAACTATGATTTTTTTTGCCAAGAATTGAGATCATGATTCTCTCAACCATTTTTTAAAAAAAATTGTCATTTGGAAATGAGATTGCATACAAGTGTGAATTGAGATCGCAATTTTTTAACAATTAATTGTGCAGCCCTAATGACAGGTGTATGTTCTATATGCACATCCAATTGTCAATATTTGCAGTGGGACAGTTTTCTCATCTTGATTGTTAACTTGAGATATTTCCATTCTTCAGTTTCCAGTTTCTGTGATGCAACATAATGTTTTTTATTTCTCCAATCTTACAGGCTCATGATCTTGATTCCACCAAACTCTACTTACGACTCAAATTCCTTATGGAAAACCAAGTGCAGTTCTACATTCCTAAACCAGAGGAGGATATATGTGACTTGGTATGTGAGTGCCTGTTCTAACAGGATCTTATCCCTCTTATCTCACCTTTACACAAAAGGTCAATAAATGCATTTCAACGCTAGTACGGCCATAAGAGAATCTGTTGTTTTGGATTATAGACATTTTTAAATTCACACATGATCTGCTTTCTAGGAAGACTAGATATATTTATCAAAACCCTTTTGAGAAATATCTGAAACCACCTTTGTAATTGCATCATGTAATCATGGCACACTACAGCATTGTTCATAAAGGCAGCTACAGCTGCTTTGTCAGAGAACAGAGGAAATTAATGCTCTCTTTTCCAGCTGTCAGTAACCCACCCACCACACTGTGACTAAAGTCAGCTTGTGTTTCTGGATTTATATAATATCATCTTTTTGTTCTTCACAGCTTTATAAAGAAATTGAGCTCTGCTCCAAAATAACAAAAGTAATCCAGTTTGACAGAGATGAATCCTGTATGATTGGTTATGGTAAGAACAGTTTTTTTTTCTGTAATGAAACTATAATGAAAATCTCACGTGTAGCGTTTGTCTTTCTTTGCCCTACACGTGACCTGTTATACACAGCATCTCCACACTCTGATGTAGGAAAATTACCTTTCTCTGTTTCTGAGCTCCTCTCACTTCTCTCATTTTGTCCTTTCTTCCTCAGGTTTCTCCATTTCTGTGGTGGAAGAAGACGGAGTACAGCAGCTTTACATAACAGATGTAAAGGCAGGAGGATTAGCCTTTGCCAAAGGTTTAGTAGGATACATTTTGTATTAAAGAGCTTTTTTCTTATTAACTATTTTTCTGTTAACATAATATGAAAAGACAGGTTGTATTAGCAGTTTCACAGCACTTACCCAGGTAGACAAACTTTTTAAAAAACACATTACTACATGCAGCTACAGAGGGAGTTTAGAAAACGAAGCAATGGTTGCAATGGTTTTAATGCATGTTTATGTTGTATATAACACTAAAACACAGCTGCTTCACATTGGAAGCAGCAGTCCTGCATTAGTTATTCCACTAGACTGCTTCTGTAAATGTTTGCAGCAAACTTTAAGATACCCACACTGCATCAACATGTAATGCAGAGATGTCTAAACCCAGTTCGCAAGATCTACCATCCTGCAGCTTTTAGATGCAACCTTTCTCCATCACACCTGAATAAAATGGCTGATTCAGGTGTGATTCAGCTCTGCAGTAGGCTGGTACCAAGCTATGCATTTGATTGAGGCGTGTTGGAGAAGGTTTGCATCTACGAGCTGCAGGATAGTAGATCAGGGGTTCAACAAACCCTGAGTTTGAGAGATAACTCTGAGTTGACAAACCCTGCGATGAGAAACTCAGAGATTTCCGTTTCACAACAGCTCTTGTGAGTTAGTTTTATTAACACCGAGTTAGTTCACCCTGAGTTAACCATGAGCAACAAGACTTTAAAAAGCCATCATCAATAGAACCCAGAAACAACGGGTCACCATGACAACCGGTTGTTCTTTCCCCGCTGGAAATAGAAGTTCTAATGCAGACGTACGGTAAATATACAACAGAGTATTAGGTTAACACTGAAAATAAAATATTTGTGGAGGATAATTTATCTTTCTCCCTTTTTTATGACAATAAAAAAGTCGAAATACAGTCACTTCAAAGTACGAATACTTATTTTTTATAATGCTATGTGTTTATGTCCTAAAAGGGAAAGAATTTCCTTGTTGCTGAAGTCCACTCTAAAGTAAAAGGTCACTAGCTCATCCACACTAGGCATTGTGTTTTATAGAGTAAAGCTGCTTCACATTAATCTGAAAGACTCCAAGTTAATGTCAACTTTTCTTTTACTTTATTCTCAAAACTGTAGCTACTTCGACTTCATTCTCGTGATTTGATCTTATTCTTGAAACTATATTTCGACTTTATTCTTGACATTTCAGGTTTATTCTCAAAGGAAAGAAGGGAGAAAATAATTAATTCTACACATTTTTTATCAGTATGGCCCTAAAACTCAGTCGCAGTGATTATGAATGTTTTCAGGAAAAAAGTAGAGACAGGCAGCGTGGGTGATAACTGCAGAGAGTGAATGTGTAAGTTTTTATGTTTTATTTATGCAAAACAGCGTGCGCGTCCAATGCATGTTCATCAAGATTATCATTTTTCAAGATCAAGATTTTCCCTTGGCAAACACTTAAGATGAAGTATTAAATAATAAATAATAATTCAAGCGTTAAAGCATGTGCATGTTTTGTTTAATTGGTGAAATACGGCTCGATGCGAACAATAATATATTTTAGAGACTGCAGTGAAAACTGGTAACGCTCCGGGTACGTTTCCGGGAATGAAAAAACGTCTAATCGGTGCTTAATCATAATCTCGTGGTGAACCTCAAAGTACCTGCGAAGAAGCACATCCTCTTCATCAATAAACGGACATGCTATGTTTGCAAAAGACGAGACTGACAAAGCGAGTGGGATTTTAATTCACGGAAATTGAGCGCTTGTGCTTCTGAAAGGGAAGGAGACTGAAAACCAATAGCAGGGTTTCCAACAGAAAACCTGCTGTTAGGTTCAGAGACCTTGTTACCATAGCAACTGACTCCGAGTTACACTTAACCTTCTTTGTGAAACGGGCTTGGGTTTACCCTGATACTGTGGGTTGTTTAAACCCTCTTCCTGAAACCGAAAACCCTGAGTTGGCCTCATTTCAGGATTAACTAGCTCAGAGTTTTCAGAAAACCTGCTTTGTGAAACGAACCTCTTGAGGACTCCTGATGTACATCGTGCTTGACAGTTAAAAAAGCTGGAAAAAAATTCTTTAATATTTCGGAAGTTGAATTTTTGTTCTCGATTGTGTTGCTTTGTCTTTTAAATGTAAGTCAATAGTGCAAATGAGTTTGTTTTTCTTATTGAAAACATGTTAAAGTCATGCATTGAATCATTACAGCCGCATTTGTTTTAAACCTGATTGTTTTCCCACTTTGCAGGTCTAAACGCGGGGGATGAGATACTTCAGCTTAATGGGAAAAACTCTTACAGTCTCAATTTCTCCGACATGAAGGCCGCATTCTCACAAGCCTCGCTTGCTTTGACAGTCAGCACCCTGCCTTCGGTGGATCGCCGTCAGCTATGCTACTTGCCGCCACGTCGCTCAGATGCAGCGGAAGACCTCTACACTGACATCTTCTCCCAAAGTCAAGGTGAAAATCATCATTAAGTTCAGACTGTGCAGTTCTGGGACAAACCTCTGTCCCCTTTGGCAAATTCACAAATCCAGTTAATGAGTGCTAAAAAGTTAAATCCCTATGAAAAAAAATCAACCATTTCTTGCATCTGACTATTGCAAATAATGTGCACTTATTTTCCAGCTTCCAAAAAAAGAAGCCATCACAAGGTTTCTCACCAGTATCCTCAGAGAGCGCTGTTTGAATCTTGCAAACACACTAATTAAAGAGTCAAGGAGGCTTTTAATGTATCGCAGAGGCCAAACATTGTGAATCATTGCAATGCAGTTCCAGATCTTACTAAAATAAATTCATATAAAGTGAAAAAATAAGAGTCATGAAAGTCAAAGTGCTGCTCTGCTTTGATGCAGAGGAAATTCTGGATGATGGGGTGGGACTGCTGCTTGAGAGCTCTGGAGACAGCCTGGATGATGATTCGGAGATCTTCAGCGAGTTTGAGTGCAAAAAGGTAAGAGCACAGGAAACATGTGACAGCGCATCTTGCATCTACACGTGTCTGTTCTTTGTGTTTCGCAGCATCCCTTCAGCTTTCTGTTGTTATGACAAAAAGCACTCGTGAACATTTTGCTTCAGCACAGTTTGAGTCACCATCTGTTATTGGCTCCTTTATTAAAGCAGTGCAGTTTCCCTCCATATTTACATTAGTGTTGCTGTTTTCTTCATAACACATCGCAACACAGTCACTTTTGACAAATCAATAGAACTTTTAAGAAAACATTATTTACTTTAATTGAACAAGTTTGTGATTTCTCTGCATATAACAGTTCAATTATACATTAATCTTTGATTAAGTTTGATTAAGGTTGTTAGGAGGTGATTACGTGGGGTGTATTCATTTTAACCCTAAATTAACTCAAATGAAATCTGCAAAAATCCACTGAGAGCAGGATTACCAAGATGATAAAGAGGAAAAAAGGCTGAATATTCCCTTATGTCACTGATTGTTTTGGCTGGCAGAATGTTTTTGTATGCTAATAAAAGAAACTGCTTCCATTTTCCTTCTGTAACTGACTAAAAAGGGGGCTTGGCTCTGTGAAAACAACACTTTTTTGCTATAATTGTTCATTTGTTGTCTGAGGAAGAACATTGAAGATGAGTTGGCATCCTCAGCACTTTCACTTTTCCTTTAAACTATTGTCTTGTCGTGTCACTGGGTGTCTGGCCACGCTATGTAACTGTTCTCTTTATTGTAGAACAATGTTTGATATTGTGCTTATTGAAATTTAACTGATCTTTTGCACTTTTAACTTGTGCTCTTCTTCTTTTTTTTAAAAAAAAGTATTTTAGTCGTATTTAAGTATTTTTTTTTAAATATAACAGTATTTGTATACATATATAAACATTTATTTAAGGGTTATTTAAAGTAGTTGTTAAATCAGTATTTAGATGACACAGTAAAATGCAAAGCTTAGAGAATGAACAGGTTATAGTTTACCCTTCATTGTGACTTCACCAGATCATTAATAGAGAATAATACAGATATTTGTTAATTAAATTGATTTCACGTTCTGCTTGGATTGGAAAGTATCCATAGCATGACTTCCTGTTACCACAGAAGCTTGTGTAGTTGGTCCAAACATGAGGGAGTTATCTTGTCTTATGGAACAAACAACCTTTTTATTTCATCTGAGCTTTTTGTAAATCATATTATCCTCTTTTCCACCATTCCTGAGCCATTTTACTTTTTCTGGGATGTATGATGCTATTCGAAGCATGCAGGCTGTAGACTTAGACATCTAGACTTAAGCATTAATTCTTTGTTGAAAAAAATCTGACATGAGAAGACAGTAATATTAATCTCTGCACAAGCGATACACTTAGTAAACACAATGCAGCTCAGCAAATACATTTCTTGAAATTTAAACAGTACAGTCATTTTTAAAAATGAAAGAAATACTCGTTTATATATTCAAAATCAACACTTTTATGTGCTCACAGAAAAGTCACGATATTCTCCTTTTCGCAGCATTGCTGTTTCTTCAAGTGAGTTGACAAACCCTTTCACAAATCCTTAAAATGACGTGATACTTAATATCAACTCCTCAAATGTCTACACGTTGCTGGGACCAACTTAAAAGCAAAGTACACTGGTGATGGACTGGCGAACTGTTCAGGCTGTACTCTCCCTCTCATTTGCTAATTGCTGGATTCGGCTCTAACTTCCCGCAACCCTAGTAAATGAATGATATGAACATGTTTTTCACATGCATAAACAGAAGAAATATAACCCGGCCGGCACATGACAGTCATTTTTCTGGGATTGTGCATCTGGGATTATTGTGCTTCAAAGTCAAACAGGTCACTGGTGCAACCTCTCGTGAGAATCAGTAAAACCTAATTGCTCACTTTGGAAGCTAATCACAACCTGCTGCGTTCATCAGAGAAAGCCACGACAGGCCTTTAAATTTTTATTTATGTAGCTTTAACTTTGCCACTATAAATTTAGTAAACAATGTTTTCTGAATAGCATTATACATTATAATAAAAAATAGTTCAGTAGTGAATTGATCATAAGCCATTCGGCTATGGTGAGAAAAAAAAACATGTAAGTAGTTATTAAATACATTTCCCATTGTTTGTTTTCTCCCTCCCCCTTGCTGTGTGGCCATCTCTTTTGCAGCGCTACGCTTTTTGAAACCTGCATTTATATTCTACTGCTGTGCTGCTTACCCAGCCAATCCTGCTCCACTGCAACCTTGAGGAGGAGACTTTCCCTCCTGCTGCTTTGCGCTCATTCCAGTCCGTCAGATTATCAAAACTCATTTACAATGATGCCAGAGTTGGCCAGATATTCACACTCACTATGTGTGCCTGAATATACCCAGCCTGTCGAGAGGAGAATGAGGCAGAGAGAGAGAGAAAACAGCAGAACATTAGAGACAGAGAAACATCAGACTGTGAGGGCGCAACAGAAGAGGAGTTGGAAGGCTGTAAGTGCTGGTGGGCGGAGAGGAGGAGGCTGAGCAGCTTCACTCAGCCTTCATCACAAGCACCACAGTACCTTCTTTTATAAAACAGGGTTGACAAAAGGTCTGAAAATGTGTTGGAGAGGGACAGTGTAGACTTTTCTTCTTCTTGGTGCTTTAACTCACCCTGATTGTTCCACCTGCACTGGGTTATGTCCGTCCTGAAGTGGAACAAGCCCAGAAAGCGCTCCTCAGACTCCATCTATGATATGCTTCATCTGGTGAGATTCCTTCTATCTATCTATTATTTTTTCTAACCTGGGATGGATTTCATTGCGCTACTGCTGTGATATGGTTTGTGTGTGTGTGTGTGTGTGTGTATCTTTATAGCGTTTGTTTCACATCCCATCTTGGCTGCTGAATACAGGAAGCTGTGAGTCATCGTTGTGTCGCAGAGTTGCCCCATAATCACTGGAGTGCTCCACAAGATAATAAGGAAATAAAGAGGCGCATGCGAGAGCTAAATCTCCACAGACCTGACCCAGGCAGGATGGCCTTACATGACTTTGACAAACTACCCTGCTTGTTGTTGCAGTGATTGACTGTTGGGGAGTTTTCTCTCTTGCTGTGTCAAGCTGTGCTCTCAGGTCTCTGTCAGATTCAGCGGGCGGCTGTTTGATCCCTCTACTTCATCACTGCTTTCATAACAGCTAATAACTGCTTTCCAACTGAATTTAATCTATATTTCATAAGATCTGTGATATTATTGAGTTGGGTGTCTCGCAGTTTTCTGCATAACTGCCTCTGTAATTTCCATCATTTTCCTATGTGATACTGAAATCTTTGTTCCTTTCTACTTTGTTCTTGGTCTTCTCTGTCATGACTGTCTGTGCAACCAGAGCTGCTATGGTGTTAATTAGTCAAGACTGTGAGGAGTATGACTAGACTGTGACTGTCTTTCTAAGCTCAGTAAAACTTTATGAACATAGCTGTCAGAACAAGCTGGCATAAAGTGGATTTAT
>JBAMHX010000010.1:9144475-9162745 GCA_037177515.1 Pseudomugil tenellus | reverse complement strand
CACACACACACACACACACACACACACACACACATATATATATATATATATATATATATAAACACTTCTGATTTATATAAAAAAGGGCCTTGGTACTTCTCCAGTTTCTCATGTTCATTTTTCCTGATATTTCCATCATTGAGGGTGGATGCATAGATCACTACGGCTTTCCTCTGATGGTTATCCATGATCGCTCTGTCCGGTTGGTTAGCCATTACCATCTTATCCGTCTGGATCTGGAAGTCCCAGAGGATCTTGGCACTCTCATTCTCCATCATCTTGGGGGGAGTTTCCCACTGGGACTTAGGGGTCTCCAGTCCATAATCTACACACACTGCAAAAACTAAAATCTAATTAAGATTTAACATCTCAAATCAAGGGCACATATGCTTATTTTTTAAAGTAAGATAATTATTCTTATTTAGTAGTTTTTAAGATTTCTTTTACTTGTTTTAGGAATTTTGACAGGTTAATGTTCCTTGATTTAGGATAAATTATTTGCCAACAGAACAATAAATTTGATCTTATGTCAAGGAAAATTAACCAAATTTTTGTAGTTTTTTTCTTGTATATTAAAGCCAGTTTTATTAGTGCAGATGTTCCTGTACACTACGCCGGCTACTTGGTTATTGTTTTTGCAAAATCTGACACTGCTTTCATAGTGCCTTTTCTAAAGTAAACAAGTATTATTCATTAAAAGATTGAAAAAAGACTAAAATGAAAAAAAAAAATTTACATGTAGTCGAGATTTTTAAAAAAAAAATTTTTAAGGACTGAAAACACACAAAGAAATTATTTTAGCTTATTCTGTATACTGTGAGTGCAGAAACATTTCCTAAAGTTAGAATTAATCCCAGAGCAAGTGGGAATATACTAAACAAACCAGTGTACTGCATCAGCTTCCCATTCTCTTCTAGCTTATTGTTGGTTCATCCTTTTTTTTCTTTTACATCAGTTAAACTCTCTCTCAAAAAAAAAAAAAAAAAAAAACAATGCAGAAATTTGAACTGCTGACGATGTGTTTTCCTTCTTTTTCACAGCATCTGCTCCAACCAGGACACTAGGTAGAAGAAAGTTAGTTCGCAACCGTTTCACCATAGACACAGATATTGTTTTTGATGGAGACCCTGAGCAGCAGGATCTTGCGTCACCACCAGAACCCGACCCCAAAAGGTTGCAGCAAAAGGATGAGGCAGATCAGCACCATCAGCCTGAAATAGCAGCTGACACAGATCGTTGGGTGGAGGAGCAGTTTGACCTGGAGGAATACGAAGACCAGGAAGAGGTGAAGGAGACGGACATACTTAGCGACGACGACGACGAGTTTTGCCTGACACCCAGAGCTCCATCCAGTGAGGCTGATCTAGAGGCCCCTCTGATGGCTTTGTCCTTAGGGGGTGCAGAAACAGAGGGAAGTGAAAACCTTGTGTCTCCTTCTGTTAGTGAAACACCAGATGATGTGAAGCTATTTGACGAGAAAGAGAGCTCTGTATCAGACAGCATAGAGGATCCCAATCAAACAGAGAAGGATGAGGTTTGGATACGAAGGGAGATAACTGATTCATCCCCAGACTGTGCCACATAAACGCTGATGGGGAGCAGCATGTCTTCACATGAGCTGCACAAATATCACTCATCACAAACAATGCATGAGCATTGATGTATAATTCACAGCTCGTAGAAGAAACAGTATAACCTTCTTTACCTTACTCCTTACTCATGCTGAATGCTTGTCTTTGTACAGGTGAGATCAATTTTCAGTGGAGCAATAAAGGAATTCAGAATGGGGAGTGTGTGGGGGGGGGGGGAGACATCATCTCAAATCAGATGCTGTTCCATACAGTAAATGTCAAGTGAGTGATGAAATAATGGTACAATCATGGAGTCTAATCAGTTGCTTTGATTGGCATGGTTTGCACATCTGGGCAGCATCCTATAATCACGCCTGCTGTTGCCAAATTTGGTCGTTGTGACAACTTTTAATATCGGTTTTGTCTGTGAAACTCAGAGGTATTATCATAGTTAAGGGCTGTGTATTATTTGTCCTGAAAGGCATAGATTAATAAATTGCAAATGGCAGTCTTGTCTTGCATAGCTTATAGTACTTCACATTTTCTCATGAATACAAACTGACTTGTAAGATGTTTTAATTTAACAGAATAAAATGGATTTTTTTCCAGGAAAAGTTTTTTTTTTCACTTGTGACATTTATTAAAGATGTATTGGCCTTCAAGCCATGTGTGTGAGAGAGATTTCAGTTTATTTAAAGTTATCCTGTTTTACTTGAACTTGTATTTGCAGATTTATGATTTTTTTGTTGACTGTGAAGCTTTTTTCTCTTTTTTACCTATTTGCTTTTTAGTGTTGCCACTCACTCACTGACAATGCACATGCACACACTGTGTTGTAGATAATATACACTTCAGCTTCTTTAGAAGGTTGTTTGTGAGTGCTCAGACTGTTTACTAGTAATGCATTACAGTTACAAACAATGCTTTATTTATTCAGATGTACATTAATTTGTTAGCGACAAACTAGTTATCTTTTTATTCCATGATGAAAGTCCAAATTTGCTTTTGCAATCAAAGTCAGATTCTTGCAGTATGCCTGAACAGTGAAAGAAGTCATACTTGTAAACAACTCATTGTGCTACTAAGACTGCATTTTTATTACTGTGTATATATGAAATGTATTGATATCGTAATAAATACATTTGTTTCCTACTGATAATTCAACGACCATTCCGTGTGATTTGTTAACACAACAGAAATATCCAGCACATGTAAGAAGAAACCGACTGCTACTGATGCAAAGAAATTAAATCTATAAAATTAGATATTAGTAAATATTAGTAAACAACTTTTCTAATGTGTAGATTTTTACTTGTGGCCATCAAAATTTCCTCTGCTGGAAAAGAAAATAGCTGAATCATGTTCACATGATGAAGCTAACTGACATGAATCCCAGTAGTGAGCTTCGGCACACTGTGCTCATTCTGTGTCATCCATCCTGCCTCTTTAAGCTCTTTTCAGCCAATGTTTACTTTTGTCTTTTCTCATTCTGTCACTGACTTTTCCTTGCTTCACACAACAATATTCCGTTGCTTCTCTTTACTGAAACTGCACATCCAAGATGGTTAGTGTGTTGTAGTGCAGTTGGTGGTGTTTAGGTGCTGCAAAGCAAAACACAGCTGAAACATGAGGCTCTGCCATGTTGTTTCTCAGCTTCAAGGTGCTTCAGGGCAACAGCAGTTGCAGAAATGTGCATGCATCAAAATAATGCCGTATCTTAGAGTTTTATGGTGTGAAATGAATAAAATATTCTTTTAAGATGCAAACACGGAATGCTGAAAACACCTGCTCTGTGTTGGATTCTTTTGGGAAGGATTTGGTTGGGATTTTCTCCTTTACCGAGGTTGTCTTTGTCTCTGAAATGCCATCCTCATTTTTAAGAGATGAAATTCAGCTGCATCTGAGAAAAACACTCCACAGTAATATGACAAGCGGAAACATGAAAGGTCAAAAAGTTTATTTTCATTTTCTAATCATCCTCTCTTTTAATTGAACTGCACTTTTGGATAATAATGCACATTTTCAACAACATTGGTCTAAAAGCATATAGATGTTGTCTAATCCCACAGTTTTCTTACAGTTACTTTGTGCACACCTCTAACAAATAGTAAAGTTCATATGAAGGGATGAGTCAGTCTTTTGTCTAATGCTGTTCTTACCCATAATGGCTGAAAATATGCTTCTGAGGCTGACAAGCTGAACGCTTATAACCATTTTAATATCACTGTTTTTACTCTGATGTCTCAAACCTTGAAATTAAGTTTCTTTTATGTTTTAGGTAACTGTCTTCATAATCTCTAACTTAATTTTTTGCTGCCTGATGTGACAGTTTTCAAACTGACTGTGAAAGTGTGGGTGCACATGCCCTAGACAGTATAATCGATGTTTCTCACAATCATATCTCTTTTGTGTTCCTGATCCCTGTCAAACCTGTCACTCCTACCACAAAAGTTATTTCCTCTTTCAAATAAAGGGGAACTAGAGGGGCAGAAGGAAACTACAGGTCTCAATGGTCATGGGGTTCTCATGATAAACACTTCCTGCTGTTTGCTTGATTTGAAAGGAAGAGAACATGTCCTACTAGAGACGAGTGTGATTATAAGGATAGCTTCAAACTTTTATATCTAAAAGTAAACATAATTATACACATGGTAGGCCAGACAATAAAATTCAAACTTGATTTAGCCAAACATCAATATGTAAGTCCTCCCCAGGCACAGCAGTGTGTAGTCATATTTGCATGCTGTAGGTGGCACACAGTGCCTGATGTACATGTTTTCTTTTTCCTTCACTACCCCACACATAACTCAAACCTCAGTGGGACTGTGTGTCATCAAATCCAGCTAGAGACAATATTCCCCCTTGTGAATCCTAACAGCATTCATAATGCTATTTACAGCCAAGATTAGATGTTTGAATTCCCCACTATGGCTTCTCTGTGATCAGAAACAGGGAAGGTAGTTCTGTTTACATTCAAAGCAGCTGGGGCAGTTTCAGTCATCAAACCTGCTAAACTGGCTTTCCAGTTTCTGTTCCTTTTTTATGACCTCACCTGAGACCTCTCTCTCTCTCTCTCTCTCTGTCTCTCTCTCTCTCTCTCTGTCTCTCTCTGTCTGTCTCTGTCTCTCTCTCTCTCTGTCTCTCTCTTTCTCTCTCTCTCTCTGTCTCTCTCTGTCTGTCTCTGTCTCTCTCTCTCTCTGTCTGTCTCTCTCTCTCTGTCTCTCTCTTTCTCTCTCTCTCTCTCTGTCTCGTGCAATCTGCCTTTCTACCTAGATCCATTTAGTCTTTCATACTTCTCAGAAACTAGGTGTGGTTTCCTTTCTGGACCATGTGACATTGAAAAAGAGGAGTGAGGTTTTTGAGAGTTGTGAAATCCACCCTCTGTATGAAACCTTTCTTGAATATCTGCAATCACTCTACAGTATATATCTAAGTCTCTACATTAAAAGAAGATAAAATAGTTATTTTCTTAGCAGAATAGTAATTGCTGGTGTATGGTTTTTCAGAATTGGGATTCTAGGTCTGCTGTCTTACAGTTGCTCAAACCAGTCCCATAAACCAGTAGTCATAGGTGGTGATTTGAGGACATTTTAATCATTGTTATGGGGATGGTTATGCCCTCACTGGCTATATAAACATATGGGGTGCGGGGGGGTAGTTAAATGAAGCTGTCCAGCTACCACTTACAAAAAGTAAGGAGGTTAAAGCTCATTTGAGATTTCAGAAAAAAGCTAAAAGAAAATACAAAACAAAGTAGCCACAACAGATTACAATGTTCTAGCATACCTACAGTATATATGCTTTATTGAAACAGAGGATAATAGTCATGTGTGTCAGTACACGATAAAATGAGCCAAAATTAGCAGGGTGGTGTTGGTGCTGGGAAACAGGATCATGTCTTATCTTGACATGACGCAGCACATTATGTTACAGTCTTGAACTGAAAAGAATGAGGCCGCGTCGTCCTAAGGGATGGCCAAGTTTTCCACCTTGTTCCTGGAATCTAATCAGATTATTATGATTATTACTTTTTGTTATTGTCTATACATTTCCTCATTTATCTGCTCATTATTTAACACATTCTTTATCTAGCAGTCCTATATTTCACAGACAAGTGAAAAAGTATGATTGAAGGTCACGGCTATACAAACTGGCAGGTTAACATTGCAAGCATGGTGATGCTATCACTGGTTTAGAGCTGTAAAACTGACTGTTGGAGTCAAGTTTGCATTAGATAGAAGAAAAGACACAAGACTGCTGTTCATCCTCTTAACCATGCAAGCAAAACTTGAAGTCTTAGCGCTGGTCCTGGGCTTCATTGGCCTTTTTGGAACAATAGCTGTCACTGCACTGCCCTCCTGGAAAGTCTCTGCCTTCATTGGAGCCAATCTCATAGTCATGGAGGAGCTCTGGGAAGGCTTGTGGATGACCTGCTACAGACATGCTAACATCAGAATGCAATGTAAGGTCTATGACTCACTGTTGATTCTTCCAGCAGAGCTGCAAGCAGCCAGGGGGCTTATGTGTGTCTCCATAGCGCTTGCTGTCATCTCCTTGATCGTCACCGGTTGTGGGATCCAGAGGAGCAACCTTTGTGGAGGCAACATAAGGAGCAAGAACATCACTCTAGCTTTAGGGGCCTGTTTGTATTTGCTTTCCTTTTTGACCACACTCATCCCTGTCAGCTGGGTGGGTCACACTGTTATCATGCAGTTCTATACTCCCACATCGCTGGACGCTGAGAAACGTGAGCTTGGCCTGGCCCTGTTTGTTGGCTGGGCCACTTCTGGTATTTTGCTGACCACTGGGATCATCCTCCTGTTCCGGTATAGCAAACGTAGATCACAGGAAGAGCAGCTGGACAATGAAGGATATCTTATGGAGGCAAAGGATGTTCAGAAACTGGACAGTATGTACCTGGCGAGGAAGCCATCCAGCTCTCATAAGTATCAGGATTATGTGTAAATAACTGCAATGGAAAGAATGTACAGAAATCCAGGCTCACTTTGTGTGCACGTTTTTGTTATGGTATATCTGCTTTAATGGCTTCTGTAAAAAGCTTTATGCGTTATGAACTATCGGGACTTTCTAACGTCCTCTGAGTCAATATTGCTTTCAATTCCAAGATAAAACTACATCTAAACAAGTAGAATCAGCATATAGTTTTTAGGTCCCTAATGTCTTGAAAAAAGCATAAAACTACCAGAACACCTGAAATCTGCTCCAAACATGTTCTACCAAAACGCTTCTGAATTTTTCTTTAGTAGAGAAATCTTTTTCTTTCTGAATATTTTCTTACATATTTACACTGACAGTGATGCTGCTGATGATCTGTTTGTTTTTATCATGACCCACCGTGTTGTCTCTCTTTATTTTCACCATCCACTGTTTCTTTTTTCTTCTGTTATTCTTCTTAGTTTGTTTTAATAATTTCATTTTAGTGTACTTTTTAATCATTTTAGCAATTTGTTTGAATGTAATACTTTTGTGTGAAACATGTACATGTCATGTATAGTCTTAAAATTTGCTGTACAAATAAACCGGCTTTGCCTTATTTGGTTTGTGTTGATATTTTACTATAAATGGTGTCCTTAGTATTACTTACTTACTTAGTTGTTATATATTATATTGAAATAAATGATATTTTAAAATAAAAAATAGCTCATATAATATGTTGAGTTGATCTTTTATTCTTTAGGTACTTATAACAAGCTTGTTATAGACAATTAGTGGTTGGGTGGGTGGTGGTGGTGGGGGTGGTTGGTATGCTTAGACCACACTTTATTCCCCGACCAAAAAAGCTCCTAAATAAAAGTTTCTAGTGCACAACCATCAGCTGGCAGAAACAGAGTGTGCAGATACTGTAAGGTGATATATTTACGAAGCTGAACTGTTGCATGTACGACAACTCCCTTTTTCCTTTCCTGATCCTAACATTTGCTCATAACTCTGTCTTACAAAAAGGTAAGGTTAAAAATCAAGTAGCATTGTCCATCTAATCATCCCAACTCCCTGGTTGAAGGAATAAAAGGCCACCACTTCTTGTTTCTCGTATTGCTTCACTAAAAACATTGAATTTAGATGTTTTATTGACTAAACACACAATTGTAAAGAAAATTCGGCCAGTTGTTAAGATAAGTTTTTGTTGCACCTGTAACTTTTAAAAGTAAAAGACAGTCAAATGTGCTTTTCGTGTTTAACAAATAAAAAATACTTCAGTGCATCAGCGACAAGGTGAGAACTGCTGGCAAGGGGACATGTCTGTGCTGTAATGAAACCAATCCTCCTCAAGTTTCTGTGTTCACCACCTCTTCATCAGATCAGTTTACCTTGTGACAGGTAGGCAAGGTTGTTTGTCTCTCTGTGTTGGCCTTGTGATGGACTGCACACCTGTCCAAGTATACGTTGCTTAGCGACCCTGAATTGGACTAAACAGCATAGAAAAAGATTGAATGAAACGTGTGGGCAGTTTGAAATCCGGGATCATCTTATCAACTTTCAGATCAACAGATTATTTACCTACATACATTAGAAACATTGCAATCTATCTCTCTCTTTTGTATGTGTTGTTTGTTTTCTCTCTCCCTTTCTCCTGTCGTCTTGTTCTTTTTTTGTCCCCTCCGGTCGTGTCCAGCATTACATTGAAATCTTGTTGAACTATGATGCAACTAAAACAAGATTAACTCAGATTATTCAGAAAGAATGTATATACATATATACAGGTAGTTCCTCTTGACAAAGCAAAGTTGTTTAGCATGTTACAGCAGACAGACCCACATTATCTGGCTGTCTTAAATCTGGACAAGACAAGTAAAAAAAAGAAACAATGCAATTTATAAAAGTGAATCTTCATAAATCTTTGTTAAATCTATTTTTTTATTGTAGTTATAAATTACAGTTATATATTATTTCAAGTGCTTAAATTTATTACTTTAGACCACAAGAGATTCAGTATCTGTATAGTTTTTCTACAACTCACAACCAACAATGAGACTAAAATATCATATTCGGTATTTCAATATCTTTTAAAAGATCTGTTTACTTCCCAGTGTCTGTAAATTATAAGTTTAAATAAAAAGAATTGCAAGCAAAAATAATTCTGTGAATGTTTCTCACTATATTTTGTATGTTTTAAGGAGCTTGACTCTATTTAGATCATAAACTGGTTTGTGAAAAAGTTTTAAAAGTCAAATGTTTGCAATAGTAGTTTTATTGTTATTCAAAGCAAGTCACATTGTTAAGTCTCTCCCAATTTATCTGTTGACCAAGAAGTCGTTTAACCAGAAAGTTTGCATTGCATCGTTTGCGTTTTGGTTTTTTTTTTGTGGGTGTATAAGTTCCTTGACTTGTCTTTCTCCTCAGACTTGATCGGGAGCTTGTAAGACTGCAGCCAAGGAGTGCATCTTTGGCTCAACATTCCAGTCCCAATGGCCGCTTACACTGCGTACAGTGGCTACACCAAGCCACCCGTGTCTTATATCGGATCTTACTACGATGAGAAGCAAGCCCAGGCCTATACAGATTACCAAGATTCTGTATATGAGGAAAAGCAGAAAAATGAGAAACGCAAACAGCAGAACGCCATCTGTTGTGAGGTTGTGGCCCTCGTCATCGGCTTCATCGGACTGATTGGAGTGTCAGCTGTCACAGGCTTGCCCATGTGGAAGGTAACAGCGTTTATTCAGGAGAACATCATTGTGATGGAGACCCGCTGGGAGGGTTTGTGGATGAACTGCTACAGACAAGCCAACATCAGGATGCAGTGCAAGGTGTACGATTCGCTGCTGTATCTGCCTCCGGATCTCCAGGCTGCCAGAGGTCTGATGTGCAGCTCCGTGGCTCTGACCACATTTGCCCTCATTGTTTCAGCAGTGGGAATGAAATGTACCAAAGTGGTGGACCACCGTGCTCGCACCAAACATATTGTCCTTGTGGCTGGTGGCTGTCTCTTTCTCATGGGCTGTATCACCACCCTGATCCCTGTGTCCTGGACTGGCCATGTTATCATCACAGATTTCTACAACCCCCTGCTGATCGATGCCCAGCGCAGGGAGCTTGGAGAAGCGCTGTATATCGGCTGGGTCACCTCTGCTCTGCTTTTTTCTGCTGGAGTGATTTTGCTGTGTCGTCATGCTCCCCGCACCCAAGAACCAGATCAGAGGATTATATACAACCCTGGAGGAAGTATCTACCAACCCTCGTACCAACCATACTCATACACGTACCAGCCAGGATATAACTACCAACCTTACTCTGCACCTCCACCAGGATCCGTGGCATACACACCTAGTCAGTACTAGGCTTCTTAAGACTTGTTTTGCAAACCATCCAAAATCTGGCACAAAAATGAGACTTGAGTGAATAAAGACCAACAGGCCATACCTGGAAATGGAAGTGGACTGGTATTTTGCATTGTTTTTCAAAGTGGGCAAAGTAATGTAGAATTGGGAACTTATCATGGATTATTTGTGTGTTTTAATGATGATGAACTGTCTTAAATTACCACTTATATTGAATCTTTGAAAACAACAGTTTTGTGATAACCTGCCTTTAAGGCTCTGCTGATATGCTGTTTGTATAAAAATCCTTCCCCGAGCCTTTCCGATGTCGCCAGATGCTTTATGTTTAGTCTGAAATTTCACTGTAAACAGGAGTTCTTTCTCAAAGTTCAGTTTATTACATTACATAAATCTGTTTTAAATAAAGAAGTAATGTTGACAAAAGTTGTTTTACTGCTTGGTTTTCATTTTATTAATGGATGTATCATTAATTCTTATGAGTGTGTGAGGGAAGACTTGTTATGCTGTCTGTAATGTTGTCAGGAGAAATGCAGCTCAACCGGTAAAACAAGCTATTTAACAATACAAACCCACAGAGAGACTGAGCTCAGACCAACGCAAGAGAGGCAGAAAGTGAATCTAGTTGTCACGGATAGGAACGCATTGTCTCAGTGACGCAATAAACATACAAAACAATGACATATACACATTTTTAATACTTAATCATTTCTGTTTTAAGTGTCTAGTATAGTTATTTTTATTATACAACTCCATTATAGTATCTACAATAAAAAAGATTATAATATATTTTTGAATCCATAAAAGTTGAGACTTTTCAACCTTTAAAAAATGATCTGCCTTTATTAAGACAATATCTTTAATCTTAAACCTTTTTTAATTCTTAAAAGTTTTTCATCTTAAGCTCTTTTTTTTCTTTTTTTAAAAAAAAGTGAGCTCTAAGAAATCTGTAAACCGATACCACTGAATAAACAAAGTGGCAGCTTACAGAAGCTCCTGAGTTTAGTGTGCAAAGAAAGAAATGCCCAGAGGACTCAGTTTCCTAGCAACAGGTTTAGATTCCCACCCCCACCCATCTTTTGTACAATCCACAGGGAAGAGAACATACAGGTGAGCATCAACCTGCTCCTCCTCCATCTGGATACAAATTTCCTCCACAGAGGAAATTTTCCTATGCAAGAGCCACATAGAGCCTGAATGCGACCGTTTCTCTGAGCTTGGATAATTAAAAGGCAAGCAGGATGGCCAATTCAGCACTGGAGATAGCGGGTCTTTTAGTGACACTTATTGGACTGATTGGGGCAGCTGCAAGCACCGGCATGCCCATGTGGCGGGTCACAGCCTTTATTGGAGAGAACATTATTGTGTTTGAGACTCGCTATGAGGGCTTGTGGATGAACTGCTTTCGGCAAGCCAACATCAGAATGCAATGTAAGGTGTACGACTCTCTCCTGGCCCTGACTCCTGATCTACAGGCAGCAAGAGGGCTTATGTGCTGCTCTCTGGCACTGGGGGGACTTGGATTGCTGATTAGCTTGGTTGGAATGCAGTGCACCTCATGTATTGTAAACAATGACCGAGCTAAGAGACTGGTCCTCATCATTGCAGGTAGCATGGTTTTAATGGCTTGCATCTGCGTGCTCATCCCTGTATCCTGGACTGGACATGTGATCATCAGGGACTTCTACAACCCCTTGCTGATCGACGCCCAGCGCCGGGAGCTTGGAGAGGCTCTTTACATTGGCTGGGTAGCCTCTGCTTTCCTGTTTGCTGGAGGATGCATATTTATCTGTTGCAATATTCAATCTGAAGACAGAGGATCAGACGGTTACATGTACTCTAAGTACTCAGACCCCAGAACTTATACTCCTCTGCCTCTACAGCCGCTACAGCCCCAACAGCTGGTTTTCCTCCCTCAGCAACAACCTCAGCCTGTTTTGTCGAGACACCCATCAACTAACTACAGCTACCATTCCAGGTACCCCTCTATACGCAGCGGGGTCGCTTATCTCTGAACACTTAAGCAATGATGATGCTTTATATATGCTATATATACACACACTTTGGTTCCATAATCTTTACATTTCAAATAAAGTTTTTTTTTTTTTTTTTTACATTTAATGTAAAAGCAAATTAAGTCTGGATCATTTCAAATTCCTTTTGATGCGTTACTTTGTCATATATCCTGCTAATAAGATCATAAGATCTGTTTTTATATGTTACTTAGATTATATATGCTTATCATTTTTATGTATAATGAAAAAAATGTAAATATGAATAATGTATATGTCAATAATGAACTACTGATTAAAGTGACAAAAAATATGATTGTGTTTATATTATGTTATATAACTTACTAGGTCTATAGAACGTTTATTCAGATAATTGTGTCTCAATATTCCTAAGAATCATTTTGAGGTCAGAAAAAGCTTTCACAGGAAACACCTTCATGTTTTTCTTACTGGTTTTAATTTTTCCACTTTTAACCAATATAAAAGCTAAAACTGGTATTTCACAATGACTGAATGGCAACTGAAGGTATTTGATTTTCAGGACGCAGTGTCTTTGTTTATTTTTGCTTCTGGCAACCAAAAGAAAAAGAGGAAATGAAACAAGTATGAGTTGCAGATCTAAGATGCTTACTAAGGGTGTGGACCAGAGGCAGCTTTTAGTCAGTAGGATCTATGTTTGGAAAGAAGGCAGTGATACTCAGAGTCTGATGACGTGTCCCAAATTTGCATGTTACTTTAAATAAAAAACAGATGACTTCATACTAAAACTGGTTGACTGTTTATTTCTATCTTGTATGAGGATAAATGTTTATATGTTAAACTCAGAGCACAAGAGTACAATAAAAAAAGGCTTCATACAGGATTCATACAAAAATGATTTCTATAGTATTAAAGAAAAAGGTTTCTTGCTCAAAATCTTTATCTGGTCTTCAGCAAGAGATAAATGAATATGTGCTGAGCAGTGTGAGCTCCTCATTTCATCAGCTTAAAGCTAATCTCTGCTACCATGTGGACACCAGCAGAATTACAGGAGCTGAACCATGTTCATGTTTGGATCTTTATACAGCAGGTCTGGACTGAAAATATAAAGTTTAAAAAGCTTCCAGAGACCGAGTTGTGTTTTCTATCTTTGCTGCTGGAAAACATATATCAGTGATGCACCAGCATTGTCTGAGAAACCATAAACACAAGCTAAGCACAACATACCCCCATGTGTTTTAGTCAACTAGGTGACCGCAAAGCACTTGTCCCATTACAAACTGCTTCTTTCAGCAAACAAGCTGTGCTCCAGATGAGCTCCTTGCTGCATCGGACACTTTTCTTATTCAAAAGTAAGTTTTTTTTTAATCTGTTATCATTTGTTCACTTTCAGAATTATTGAGTCTGAATTTAAACTCCTCTGCAGGACATTTGGACCGTGAGCAATGATGCAAGGTGTTTCTGAGATAGCTGCGATGTGTGTTGGCCTGGTCGGGCTGATCGGGGCCGCAACCACCACCGGGCTGCCCATGTGGAAGGTGACGGCTTTCATTGGAGAAAACATCATTGTGATGGAGACCCGCTGGGAGGGCTTGTGGATGAACTGCTATAGACAGGCAAACATCCGAATGCAATGCAAAGTTTATGACTCCCTGCTGTATCTGTCTCCGGAGCTGCAGGCTGCCAGGGGTCTCATGTGCTGTTCCGTGGCCTTGTCAGGGCTGGGGCTCATGGTGGGACTTATAGGAATGAGATGCATCTCCTGTTTTAGTGAAAATAAACGGGCCAAAACCATTATACTCATGACTGCAGGTGCTATGCAGTTCCTGGCGTGCATATGCGTCTTCATCCCTGTCTCATGGACAGGTCATGTCATCATTAGGGATTTTTATAATCCTTTGCTGATCGATGCCCAAAGGAGGGAACTGGGCGAGGCTCTGTACATCGGTTGGGTTACTGGCGCAGTCCTTTTTGCCTCAGCTTTGTTGTTTTTGTGCCGCCCTTTGCCCTCAGAAAAAGGCTCATTTGATCACTCTGTCGGCCCTCTCGGTTACAAGGCAGCAAAACCAAGTCCCATAAGGTATCTTCCCATCTCAAGTGTTCCCAGCGTCTCTTCGGCTTCACATCAAGATTCTCTTCAGTACAATGGTTCAGTCATGCAACAACCTGTCGTGCCACTGCAAAACGTCCCTCAACTAATGACAAATAACGAATTCAGGAGCTACCCATCTGTTGTTTATAACCCCAGTCTTCCTGAAAGGGCCTCCTTGTACCATCAAGGCAGTCTAGCTCCCCATTCTTCTGTGCAGAGCTCCTTCCATGACAGCAACTTGTATACTCAAGGAAATTCCTTGTACATAAGCAAAAATACCACTCCATATGCAGCATCTTATATTGGCAACCCCACTATGTCCTTGCAGTCCAGCTTTCATCCGGTTCCACAATCTCCTGTTTTTGTCACATATAAAGAATCGAGGCTTCATCCAGAGAATTATGGCAGGACCAGCGCTGGAATATACATATAGGAGCATACGAGTGAGTTTCTGCAGATAATCACACAAAACACTGTCATTCTGTCATCTTGAGGCGAAAGTGAATGTTAAATCATTGTTTTTGCTGTGTGTATTATATCAAGGCCTATATCAAACTTTTTTCTTGTTATTAATATATTTTCTGCCTCTTTTATTATTTAAAATGTGCATGATGTGTAATGTGATCAGGTTAAACATAACTGCTATTGTATAAACAAAGCTGGGACTGCTTTATGAAGCGCTGGGACAGGTTTTATTCCAAAACAGCTAAACGGGGCTTATTTGTTTGTTAAGTGTGTTTCAATACATCACTTCATTTTATTCAGGTTATTCTGTCTACTGATATCAATATAAACTCACACTATTACCACATTATTCTAATTAGTATTGTTTTCATAATATGTATAATTTATTTGATTAATTTTAAATCACTATTCTATTACATTATTTGTTATTATTTGTATTAACAATGACAATGACAAGGAAGTTTGGAGTTTGAAGCTGAAGTTTTATAGATGTTTCTCATATTTTGTAGGATAAAATTGTTTAACAAGCAAATTTAGGTCTGTGGTTTCTTTTTCTACTTTACATAATTTTTTTGGGTTGGTTTAATTTATGTATTGTTTTTATTCCCTTTTTTCTTTTGTTTAGTTTTTTTTTTTGCCTGAGGGGGAACAGTTATTTTTTTTTTTAAATAAAGTAAACCAATATTCTGGAAAGAACTGATTAAGCTTTTGTTCAAATTATGCCTATATTTTGTGATGTGACCTACACTTAATTATATGAAAAGTAAAGCTGTATAAGTTTAAACTATCTGAAATAAGACATGCTGATAACATAGAGAGAAAAGTACATACTTCTCTAAATTGAGTTTAAAATACTCTTACTGTCATATTATTTTCATTATGAGGTAACTTGAACGCATATCATCATATTATATTATATGATTATAATTAGGCAAGTTTCCATCTAATTGTATATAGATATGAGTTCATGATATATTCCAGAGAATGATTACCAAAGGCAATAAGATTCTGGTAGCACTAACCTGAAGTCACCTTGAGCCCTGAAGCAGTTTCTGATGCTCACATATTTCACCACTAGATGACACCAGAGAAAAGGAGAAGTGTCCTTCTACACCTGATAACAACCCACTGCTTCCAAACTCTGTCATATTAAAAAAGACAAACAAATAAGTTAAAAAAAAAAATAAATGTATTTTTTTTAGTTAGTTTACTTATTTAAACACCAGGTTTTTCTCTTCCTCTGGTCCTGTCCAGCAGTTATGAGCAGAAATAAGTAGAAAAACACACACATATTTGTGATATAAATAATAACATAAAGAGTCACATTTATTAATTAAAGGGTGCCTTTGGGGAAAGCAAATGCATAACACGGCAAGCAGACCATCATTCTGCTGCCATTATTAACTCCAATCACCACTCATGAATATAAAAAATAAACAATAATAACCTTTAAATGAAAAACATATAAACACATCATATCACTTTTAATATATATCATATTATTTTAATTTTAAATACACAACACATGGTTTACCAAGCACAGAACAGAACCAAAACACAAAGAGTCATTAAGTCATTAAGGGCCAGCACTTATTTCAGTCTGTAATTTCAGATTTATCAGCCCAGAAAACTGCAAATTGGCCACAAAACAAGACATCAATAACAGAATTTTCTTCTCCATAAAATAAATATGTGTTACTGTTACAAATGTAAATGGGACAAATCATTCTGTATCAGCCTCTACTCGAACAAACCTCTGGGGAATCAAATAACAGTAAGATTACACTAATCCCAAGAAATCCACCAGACAGTGATGCTTCTCTACTGAGTTTTTGGACCATCAAAGCCAGTTACTGGTGCTGCTGAACAGCTGGGACAGTTTCCAGCATCCATCCCCAAACTGCTCTGTTTCAAGGAATAAAGTACATTTGGGTGAAGGTAACACGAACACATTTTATTTAACTACAGTAGCCTGTCAGAGAAACGGGCTGAGATAGTTAATCTTCAGGGAGCACCACCGACTAGTTTGTAGACTTAATCTGCGTTTCCATCAGCACTGGAGAAAAGATTTAATCATTCCTCGGTGTACCAAAGCAAAGACGTTGTAGAGGTCGAGTGTTGCCAGATTTGAAGTTAATCTTCAGGACGTATCCATTTTTGCGGATCAACGGCTTGGCTGTGCCCTCAATGGAGCGCTTGTACGGGGGGAGGCTGTTGAATTGCGTCAAGACAGATAAAGGTAACACCGGAAATCAGCAAGGCTGACTTCAAAGTTAAAGTTTTTGCGTTAAGGTGAATTTAAGCAGTAGAATTAATTTAATTTCTATTTTGAAGTATTTTTATTTTCGGCTATGGAACAAATTACAACCTCTTTGGATATAAATTGAATTTATGTTTAAAAATGAGCTATAAAACAAAAATATAGACATATTTCCATGGGTAAGTGTGTATTATTTATGAAAATACACTTGCATTAGACGCCAATGATCTTCCTTGAACATGTTGATTTGTCTAATAAAATGTTTAAAAGATTAACGGAGCCTCACAGTAATTTTTGACTAACAAAAGTGAAATTGGTGTTGATGTTAGCGGGCTAACAGTTTATGCTACACTGTCAATCAAAAGGACACACCCATAGTGATGCAGAATTTTAAGATCGAATAAGATCTAAAGAGATAAGTTATGAAAAACACACCCCCACCCGTACTTTTTTTTTTTTACATTGGAGATTTTTGCTTGGTTTGTTGTTGCGACCTGGTGTCTAACCTTACTTTTATTTTGAAAGTTTTTACCAGAGGAAGTTACCTGTTCATGAAGACTTGACAGCTGTAGCACAGCGCACGGTCCTCAGTTACAGCCTTCAATTCAAGTATCCACCGGGAAAATATCATAAGAAGGATGTCTGGAGATTAAATATGGATAACAAAACCTTAACAGTACACAAAGGATCCTAGGATGGAAAAACTGGATGTGTTTTGATCAGTGGCAACTGAAGTGGTGTGCGTGTTTTTTGCTTTTTTTTTTTGTTTTTCATCACAATGTGTCAAGGATGGATGTGGTTGGCATGCCAGTGTATTTTTCCAACAGAAACAAGAACTGGCAATTTATCAGGATGAATTATTGAGGACAGCAAAATAATAAATAAAACAATTGATGTCAATGTTAAATTCGACCCAGGAGGAACGACCATGGTGAAAAGGAAGGGACTGTTATTTTCACTGCTGTACTTCATGACAGAGTTTTGGTTCACCTCACAGCAAGTCCTGAGAATTGGTAAGAAACAATATATTTTTTAAATGATTTATTTAATGTTAAACACCCTGTAATTTCTGTTTAATTTGATCAGCTCACCCTACGATCTTATGTCACAATGAGACCAACAATGCCTTGAATTTCAATTTAAATAAGTGAAAAGTATATAACTTGTAGTGGAATCAACATAATGTTTATGTCTTTGAGGGAATGAAAATCTGTTTATAAATGCAGCTTGGTTGCCATAAAGAGAGTAACTCTTGGAAGTTGCTCTCAAGTGTCATTACAGTTGGTATAAAGAGTCAATAAAACTCAGTAGATACACTGCACAGGGTGTATAAGGGGGAAGTGATATTTTACTGGCTACTACAACACTTAAGATGATCTATCTTGAAATGATTCATGACTGTATGTTGAAATATGAAAGAAGGAACTGTACATAATTTTTTGTTATTATTGAACTCTCTTCTTTTGGTGAGATTAACATAATTATTGGTATCTTTGTTGTATTATTATTATTATTATTGATAATAATACATACATTATTATTATTATTATTATTATTATTATTATTATTATTATTATTATTATTATTATTATTA
>JBAMHX010000010.1:9106473-9120190 GCA_037177515.1 Pseudomugil tenellus | reverse complement strand
AAAGAAAGAGAGATACAGAGAGAGAGAGAGAGAGACAGAGAGAGAGAGAGAGAGCAAAGCCATAGTAATAAATATGTCAATCCCCAATGATGGAAATATCAGGAAAAAGTAAAATAAGAAACTGGAGAAGTACCAAGGCCTCAAGGAAGAACTGGAGAGGGCCTGGAGGGTAGTACCCATACTCATTGGAGCCCTGGGGGCCTTGCCCCCTACATGAGAAATGGCTTTAATAGATACCTGGGGAAACATCAGACATCTCCGTCCAGAAAGGCGCAGTCCTACGAACAGCTAAGATACTACGTAGGATCCTGAAGCTCCCAGGACTCTGGTAGAGAACCCGAGCTTGAGAGGAACAACCACCCACTCTACCCAGCGATGGGAAGGGTGGGTGAGGGAGGAATTATTTCACCATCTTATTATAAAATAATAATATGGTGAAATATGTGATTAACAAGCTAGCATGCATCCTATCTTACTGAAAGAGGCTTATCGAAGGAGGTACGTTTTCAAGGGGCAGAACTGAAGTATTGGTGCAGTTGTGATTATAACCTGAATAACGGACAGAAGGCATCACATTCAATAATATTTTTCCATTTCTGTGCCAGTGACACCAGTTCACAGATATTGTTTGTTAATTCTTTCATCATGATCACTTGAAGAAGCCTTAATATGTATTTTCAGATGTTACAGGTCAAAGATGAACTTCTCTGTGAACTAATGCTGTTCTGCACGCAGACTTTTGGAATCATTATTCAGTGGCATAAAAAGCAGAAACAGGTGACATGACAGGTGTGTCAATAGCAAATTGAACTGTTATCAAAGGGATTCTGACAAAGTTTTAATTTCAGTTCTAGCTTGTAATATACTTACTGCAACTATGGATCTATGTATTGTAATCAGATTACATTAACACAGTGTAAAAAGCATATTTCTGCAGAAGAGCTCGGCATGTGCGATGCAAGAAATTCTCAAAGAAATATCAGAAAAAAACAATCCAAAAATATTGGCCCCTCTAGTTCTAAAACTGTTTATTGTATTTCAAGAATATATGAAGATATTTTGGGATCTTAATCACGACATAAAATAGCTAAACTGACACATGCTGGTACTGAATATTTGCAACCAAATAATGACAAGTCGGCCTCTTTGAGCTAAAAGAAAGAAAACAACTGTCACTTACAGGCCTTCTAGGATTATCTGCTGCAATGGCTTAATACTGATTTCTTAAAAAACTAATTTGAGCATTTTTAAAATTGTTGACAAGTAAAATCAGAAATATTTAATACAAACTTTAGAAGAACTTTATGTTTACAGTGCTGTTTTATAAGTGTTAGTCTGTCTTATTTCCAGTCTGTAAAGTATCTGGTTACCTTAACACAGCTAAACTATTTTATCTTTAAAACATGTTAAGCTGCATTTTATCCTGCTGCACATGCAGCGTGATACACTCAAATAAGCTGTTGTTGTAGAGCTGCACTTCCATCTATTGGCCAAAGTCTAAAATTGTAAATAAATATAGGTGTGAAGAGATAAGTCAAAATGAAATCCAAAGTGGTAACAAAATGTTTATTTAAATTTGTTATTCATTAACGTAATTTATAAAAAAAAAATTCAACATGCAAACAGATGATATAATGCCATTAATATTAGCTTTGGTTAATGTGCAACAGTGCTTAAGACAAATATTCAGACATGACCTATCTTTTACCATTCATACTACATTGCGATGCAGTATAAGGCACGTTTAGTATCAAACAGTTTGTTATCCTGTAACATTTTTACACTGTGGAAACATTTTTCAAATTTTAAGTGAAGCATCATCCAGCTAAACATGTGCAATCAAATAAAGTTAAAACATTAGCTGCAAGATGAAAAACTTGCAAAGTACTGTGTGGATTTTCTGTTAGTTTTGTGCAAATGTGTTCAGATTGAAGCAAAATATTATTCAGACAAAATGATAATACATACGTAAATGAAAAATACAGTAAATGTTCTGTGTGTGTGTGTGTTTGGATATAAGTTAGACTGGAATACAGTGAAGATTATACAGTTAGATTACTAGTTTCCCTGAGAAAAACTAAATTAATATCTGAGAACAACTTAAAACCCGAATTGGTAAATGGGAACTTTTAACTACCTGAAAATTGCCTGAACCTCTTCAAACGGACAAATACTGGATGCTGTTTAGTGAAACATGGATTAAACTAATGAGGAACAAAAAGCTTTATCATTCACTGAAAGGAACTTATTATTCAAAAAAGAAATTACAAATATATATTTGAATGTCAATTTGAGATGCCACATTCAGGCTGAACGTTATTCAGTAAAATATAAAAGAAAGCAAGTCGATCCGAAGAGAATTACAGTATAAAAAGCTTGTGGGCCTCCATCGTTTGAAATACCAGTAGAATCTGAGCCTTATTACAATGTGTTGGTCATGTCCAAACAGGCAGTGAGCAAAGATCCAGGAACAGAGCATCCTGCATCCTCTGTGCAGGTCTGAAGTGCAGCAGTTTGAAGTGATTCTGGAGGTGGCCCACTTCGATCACACTCTGAAGAGGAACTTACCATTTCAACGGATGTCTGACACTCCTTGTTTTGTTCCTCAAGGCTGGGGGAAGAGAAAGGAAAGTCTGGTGCAGAGAGCTTGCCAAAAAGTTGCAAGTGATCCTGATCAGAGGCGGTCTCGATGCTGATGCTTTTGCAAAGCCCACGCAGACTCTGCTGCATCTCTCCCAGGTTCTGCTGTAGCTCTGTTTGCTCCTGCAGCAACCGTTCTTTCTCACTTTTCTGCAGAGAAAGAAAAAGGAAACAAGTTATCGCTGACATTTGCCTTTTGTTTTATATTAAACTTGGTTTCATTTTATCATTACATGATGATACATAACTCGGGTGTGTTTTATTTCTTCATTTTAACCATTTAGACCTGTTTATTTAGCACTAACCAAGCCAGGGATCCAATAAAAAAGAAAAAAAGAGGAAAATGTAAAGAAAAAAAGGCTGTTTTTTATGTTTTGCTGCATCTTTAGATCATAGTTCAGGTAGAAATAAAACATTTTACTGTTAAACTTTTTCTCTCTTAGATCTCATGTAAGAAGTAAGTGGATTCATGAAAATAAATAAAATACATGTAACAATTAGAATCCACAGTTAAAAGAAGAATTATTTCTTAGTATTCATAGTTGAAATATTTGGGAGCCATTTAAAGAGAAATGATGAGGTGTGAACATGCTTTCACTTGCTACTTGCTTCTGAGAAGTTCAGGTACAGTATTGATATCAAGACAACAAGAAGCTTCAAAATGAAATCACAGTGATTTGCAAAATTTCTTCATGGAGTCCTGCCAGCAGAGCTTCTGCACATGTGAAAAGCGGATACAAATGGACCAAACTCTCCTGATATTTTGTGAAAATCTCAAGTTACCTTAAGAGTTCCAAGAGGAAGTTTTCTCTACACATCTCTACCTCTAAGTCTTTATACAGTAAAACATCTTCCACCTCTGATGTAAGCGACTGTCTGACCTGCTGGAGTGGCACTGCTTTCTGGCTAGTGTCTGACGCTAGTTAAAAACCAAACAAAAAACTAAAAATCAAAATGATCTGAATGTAAAGAGAGCCTAAAAGACTGCCAATGGGGGCATGATGACTTAAAAAGATGTAAAACTTAATCAATTCATTTCTGCAACAATAACTCTAAGAAAGAAAGTGTTTTATTTTTTGTTTGTTTTCAGTTTTATCTGTTTAAATCAATGAGCTATTTCTACATGTGGTCATAAAAGGTCCTGTTAGTACTAGCAGATAAAGGCATTAATCTATGTGCTAAATAAAGTTTAACATATATGTCAACTTACTAATTTTTTGATTTCACACTCCAGCTGATGTATGCCATCCAGCTTCCTCTTTCGGCAGCGTTGCGCAGCCACGCGGTTCTTACTTCGTCGGCGAACATCATGGACAAACTCAAGCTGATCTTGAGTCAGCCGATGGTCCCTCAGAAGCTGCTGGAATGCACTCCGGCTCAAATCTGATATCTGCTTCACTGGGAATGGGAGCTGCATCTGTAGAAAAGAGTTTTGAGAAGTTGTATTTTAATCTCATTAAATGATGCATTCAGAGCAAAAGCAGGCTGGGCATAAAAAAAGACCTCTGCAGCTCTTTTGTCGTTGGCCTCGGCGTCTCCATCTGTGTCCATTTCTGATTCGTCTCCTGAGTTGAGCGAGGAGGAAATGTACGGACTCTTCTCTGCTTGGGACATGCTGTCAGTCTGTGTACCAGGATCATCACCTGTGCCAAGGTCCCTGAGAAAGGGACAGTCTCCTACGCTGGAACTCAGGTCCAACTGCTTCAGCCAGTGGAAATCTGACGCTTTTGACAAACTGTTTTGTTGCACAGAATCAAGGGACTGTGTTGGAGCCTGAGAGGAGCAGATGTCCGGCCAAAACCCCTTCGCAAGATGTTCAGCAACCTCCCTCTCCACACGACTCCGGTCCTCATACCCCTCCTGATTAGTTAGAACAGATAAGGTTGGAATAGCGACATCACCTGCCATCACCTGCTCCAGTCCATCTTCACTCTGCTGCATAACTCTGCTACAATTTTCCACTTCAGATGACTTCAGTGGACATGAGCACCCACCGCAGTTAGTTTCAGCACCAAGCGTTTCAACAGTCTGTTCATTATCTCTGCCAGCTATCACGGTGACGTCTGGTAAATTCACATTTTCCGGTGCCGGCAGCTCACAGTGTATGCTGCAGTCTTCCAAACTCAGCTCATTTTCATGACAAACATCTCCCATCTGTAAAATGTGTCTTTCACAAAATTCAGATGGATGATCTGCTTTGTCAGAACCTGGGCATGGCAGGGACAACATGGGGCACACGCTATTTGCTGCTAACTCTAGAGATAAAGGAGCCATTTGTGGCCCGCAGTTCTCCAAACAGAACTGTTCATCCCCACTGTTTGTCTTACCCTGTCTGCTCTGTGGGCACTGTGATGATAAATCTATTTGCTCATCACCTCCTAAAGGCCCTGAGCTATGGGACTCAAAGGATTTTGCCCGACTACTGCCGGCACTGGAGCCAAAACTGGCACGTTGCTCCCAGTTCTGACAACAGGCTCTGTGTCTGACCTCCTGCGAGGGTTTTTCACTTTCAGAAAACTTTGGGATGAGGAAATCAAAGCAAGCTGATTCTAAGTTGTGAAATCCTAAATATGCAGCACTGGTGTGAACAGCATGAATGTTTTCTTTGGTGAAAAGCAGCTTTGACGTGTAGGCAAATTGAAGCAGCGGTTCAAACCCCTCCACAGTCACCTGTGGAGAGAGGAAATGCAGGACATTTAGATGTAGCGAAAGCAACAAAATTTTGTCATCTCAAAAGCAGGCAGGGAATATCAATTTCAGCATGTTTCATAAAATATGAAATTACTATATTTCACTACATTTAAGCATAAATGTTTTAAAATACATTAATTCCCCAATTAAAGCAACTGAAAGAAACAGAGACGTGTTAACAACACTATAATTAATACATCTAGGGGAAAAAAAACAAGCAAAACATGATTTAATTAAAGCATCAGGGGCGCCTACCTCGTCTGGTAGAGTGATGATGGGATTCTGTCTGGTAACACTGGTAACCCTACTGTAGAAGTATTCGCTGCATGAGGCCAAGACGGAACAATGGGCCCGAAAACTCTTGTTTTCCACCATCACCGTCACATCGCATAAGATGTCCTGCTGCCTCTGCTCGTTCAAACACTGGAGAACGTGAGTGCTATGCACTGCAGACTGAAAGGTGAACACTGACATGCGAGGAGCGTGGGGCATCATGGCTGTTAAAAGCTCAACCTGTTCGACAAGGGGAGCAGGATAAAAGCCAAACAACATTAGAGTCATGTCATATTGCTTGTTAAACAAGACCAGCAGTGTAATTTACTGGTCTGGGTTTAAAAGTCACTGAAAAAATACAGAACAAAACTGTTCAATGGAAAAAAAAAGGAAAAGAATGCTTACTAATATGATTGTCTATTTTATTTAATTTCATGTGAAACATAAAACTTATACACAAAAGTGTGATTTTATAGCTAAACAGTTGTTGCAGATCTCCTGCTTTATGCTTTTAGTAAGAAGTACAATGTTGCAGGGCAACTCCATTCAACCAGCTGACAGGCACTTTTCTTAGTTCGGTTGATCCGTTTAGGAACACAAAAGGTCATTAATTATAGAGCTGAAATGTGTTTTCTTCCTAACTATAAAAATTACCAACTAAAAACAGAAAATTCTAGATTATGGGAAGCATTATTAGCTTTTTAAATAGTTTTACGTCTGACTGACTCAGCGCTATTTTTATCAGGCAGTTGTGCAACCAACTGTTATGCAGGACAGTACACTTGACAATCATTTCACGTTTTGTACTAATACTTGATCGGAAAATAACTGTAACAGCAGCCCGGTGAGTTTATGTACTGTCATTTGTAACATGCATTTACTATTGTTTAACGTAATAAAGGGAACTAGACCTCGTTTGCAAAATAGACATTCCATAAACTCTTTCTTTATTGGAAAAAGGCACGTGTATGAAATTAAATTAGGCAATTTTGACAAACTAAACAATTCGGAGCAGACTAGACTTAAAATGAAATGGGAATGCTTGAACTTATACATCAAGTTCGCTAAAATTGCTGACTCATGATTAGCTAAGTTACTCAACACGGCCTGAACGGGAAACGTCACGGAAATACCCAAAGCTTTAACCAACACGTTATACCACTTAACGATTAATAATAAGCTTATTAAGATGTTAAACTGATGTACATGTTTATCAAACAAAATGGGCTTTACGCTAGCCAAGACCGTTAGCTGCAATCATTGTGGCAAGACAATTGTTCATGATTGCTACGATTAAAACCTCTTGGAAACGGATTTACTTTAAAATTGATATTCAAATAGGCCAAATATTCACTGACCTGCCATGATAGCTGAATGACACAGACATAAGTGAATTATGAGTGAAGCTTTTGGTGGTCCGAAGCTGGACTTTCCTCTTGTCATGTGACAACACCAGGAAAATGCTAACAGCATTCACTGCGCATGCCCAGTATCTGCCACGCTTGTATGGCGAAAATTTTTTTCATTGCATGAAAACCTTTACTGTATAATTAGAGAATCATGAAAATGATTTATTCGAAAAAAGTTATAGCCAGACACATTACATATAATATATGAATGTACACATATCCCCACGTCATTCATATTCTACTTCCCAGCAGATACAATGCTATCTTAATTCAATTTCATTGCCATTCTGCCTCTTTCTTAACAATTATGACCAAAATTTTAATACTATTAAATGCTCCACATGTAAAATCAATACAATTTCATTCAAGCCCTGGTTGAGATCCCTTGTGCACTGGAGGTGAAGCGGCAGACTGGTTGACTGATATGTAGTTCCTGAGTATTTGGTCATAGTTCAATCAGAGCATTCGTTCATAGAAGAGGAGGTAGGCTTGGCAGCTCATCACTTTGCTCTCACTCACAGCTTGAACACTTGTATCACTGATATGGAACCAAGATCCTCTGGGAGAATCTTCATCTCCTGTAAGAGAATTAAGGGTCGATGGAAGTAAGCTGGTTTGTGTGTTATTATACTAATGATTGTAATATACAAATGCACCTACCTTCTATTGCAAGCCCTTTAGATAACGCTTTAGGCCGAACTTTTACATAGGCTGTGTAATGACCTGATCTCATTGTTCCACTGTGCTCTACGATGCCATACAAACTGTATAAAATCTGAGAATCTCCCTCTGAAACACCCTGTGTGGATAGAAATAATTGTGTGAAATCAGGTGTTAATACTCTTAAAGAGTCTTTAAATCTTTGCTTCTTATACTAACCTTGCATTTGGCTGCACAATATGGAGCAAGATCCAGAATCAGGGGGAAGTGGACATGTCTATTCACTTTACAAATACTGTATCCATTCTGCCAGGAAAGAAAAAAATATATCAATAATTCAATTAGTCTTGGTCAAGTCTTGATTGTAGTTTTAATATGGCCTTGTGAATACACACACCTTTGTTGTCAATAATACAGATAAAATAATTTGTTTTTTTTCAACTCTTTTACCTGCTGAAACCTTTTTAAATGAAGAGTAAGGACAGCTGGTGGAGAGGAGATAAGCATCTGCTTCAAGGCATCTGTGTAAATATTCTTCTTGGATCCTAAACAGCACAAATATAGAAAACAAGTGTCACTGATTGTAAGAATTAGTCAGTTGAGGAATATTATGATGGGTCAAATCTTATTTTGGAGTAAACCTACATACCTCCAGCTTTATCCTCCTTCAGCTGCTGTTTGGTGCAAGTGACACAAAGCAAGCTGTTGCTCTGCGTCAGTGTTTCCACCTCTGTGAACTGAAAAAGACACGACTGTACAGAACTCTCCTGCTTTTCCGGGGTTGCCCTGGTAGCTAGTGTGTGGAAGGCCAGTTCTGGGTCTTGGTTTATCACTGTATATTCTTTACTCTCCAGCACTTCCTCTTCACTCTCCATGCTTTGCTCTATAACATCTGATTCTTCAATGAAAGCATCATCTAGAGTCACTTTCTCCATTTTATCTACCAGCAGGGTGTCCTCCTCTCCTTCCTGATCCATGCTGGACATGTCATCGCATAAGCTGTCCTGCGAGTGCTGCTCTGCTGACAAGGCAGTGAAACGGTTGCTGACTGATGATGCAGCTAATGAATCAGTCTCAAAATCTCCGTCCTCCTCTTTGTCCAGCTCTATGCTCTGATCCTGTTCAGACACACTGACTAGTGTGGGAATTTCTTCACCCAATGAGGCTTTTTCCGTTGGTTCATTGTTAGCATTTTCTTCACTGATTGTATCTGCAGTGGCATCAGTTTGTTGGGTCTCTGCAGGAGATGTCAAACTGTCCAAAGTAGCTTTGCTGTTAAGCTTCTCCTGCCTTTTTTGATGCTATAGGTTAAGACAAGGGAACAGATAGTATTATTTAGCTTCAATTATCAAAATAATTAAAGTAAAAGATAAAAACTATTTAAGATTAATTTACTAAAAGTACCTTTGCCTGTTTCTTTGCCTGCTTCTTTGCCTTTTTCTGCTGGTATTTGCTGCTGGCTCCGGTAGGAATGTCATCATTTCCACTGCTCAAAGCAGGACTGTTTCTGCCTTCCTGGCTCGATTCGCTGGTCTTTTGAACCCCTTTCTTTTGATTCTTCTTTTTGTATGCCTGAATGAGGTTACCGCAAGAGATGTAAACATAAAAATGAATTGTCAAAAACAAAAAGAAGAAGAAAACTCCTTTACCTCCTCAGAAACAGGAAGGGAAAGATCCAAAAACATCTCCATTACAACAGACACCTGTAAGAATGAGGTCATGACAGCTGTTAGAGCAACATCTTCAAGTCAGGTTCTTGTTTGTGTTTGCAGCTATGATACGTACTGTTTTGCACTGCTGACATATTATAGTGCTGGTCATTTCCCCACCAAAAACTTGGTCAACAAAGTTTTTCATGAATCCATTTTTCTCATACTCTGAAAGACAGAACATGCTGTCAGACGGATGTCTTAAATACACGAATGACCTGCAAACTAAAAGTTATGACATAAGATACATTCTAGTTTATATGACATAGACTGAATGTTTAATGACCTACCTTTTGCTAGTGTCTTCAGCTGTTCTTCATCTGTGCATTTGCCTGATTGTTTCAATGTATCCATTATTCCTGTATTTACTCTCTGTAGAAACAAACTAACTTTAATTACAATGAAAATTCCCCCTGATAAACAGTAAGGGAATCTTAAAAATATGAAATATTCAGAAGTGAAAAATCTTTAATTTCAGATTTTTAGGAATTTGTGCCCTTAAAAATCTTTTGCCATGACAATAAATAAACATTGCAAGCTGTCGATTCTCTAAGCTCATTACATAAGAGGAAAATGGCTAATAACACTCCTTTGTACCTCATACACAATATATGTGATCAATCTGGCTAAATCTAAACTAATTGGTACAAATAATTTAATTGTGCACAATAATCTACTGGAATGCAAAGCCACTTGGACAACCAATGGATCCAAATGTAGAACAGCATTCTTTGAAAGAAATAAAAAGGATAAGTTGATGCTCACTTTCAGCTCCTCTGCTCGCATCCCATCCAGCAGGTAGCGCAGCAGCTCCTGGCTATCTTGTTGCTGAAACCCTTTAAACCTGGCAGCCCTGCAGGTTCAGAAGCAATAATAAGCTACCTCTGATGCAGGAACACAAGGTAATACATATTAAACACATCTCTGTTCCTCATGGAACACTCGTTGGACTCACTTTTTACACACTTGTGTGAACAATTCGCGTGGTGTTACCACACTCTTCTTGGTCTCCTGGATTTCATTGAGTAGTTGACACATTGCTAAAGTCAGAGATCCAGGCTGGTTTAATTCCACAACTACAGGCTCCTGTAATCATTATAAATTCAAGTCTATAAGTAATGAAAAGAATTAAAATGGGTCAGAAATAAACGTAAGTATTACAACATACCAGCTTCAAAGAGACGTCAGGTTTAATGTCAAGACTAAACTTTTCTTCTGTCCTTTTGTTGAGAGCCTCTCTTAAGAGATGTGTTTGTGAAAGATTCTGCAAAAGATACAAATTACTAATGTGTTAATACTGAGTTTCATTTTTCTGCTTTTCACATTATTGACATGCTGTAAGACACAACCTTACCTGAATGACTGCATTAAAGAAACAGGTGTTTCCAAGGTTGCTGAGTCCTTTTACCGGAACACCATGGTTTTCTCCAGTTATGCTTTGGTTCTGTGATTTTCCAACACTGTCTTTCGTAATGTTCTTCCTTTGAGGACTCCTGCTTTCCCTGCTTTCCTTGTACTCACATGCTGTTGTGCATTCAGTCTCTGATTTCTGTACAGTTTCTGATATACACTCTTCTTCCTTTATTTCTACATATGCAAATATAGTAGACATAGTAACTGAGAAGCATATTACTACAATGTATTAGTCTACCAACTGGTACCTACTCTTCTGTGGTATCTTTATGGGGTCTGCAGAAGGTTGCTTTTTCAGGTTAGTCACAAGCTGTGCCAGATGTCCCGTTGTTGAGTACTGGACTTCATCATCGCACACGTAACACCTGAAAGAATTCAACCATAAAAAAATTAAAAAAAAGAATGAGTTTTCCTCCTTTCTAATAACAGTATATGAAAACTACAACACAACACATACATACCACACACTCCAGTTGTCCAAGCTGACCACAAGGCAATGTGGATCTGAACGAGGAGTTTCATAATGCTTGATAGCATGCTTGTTTTCAGAATTCCTTCCACAGCCCTTGGGCAAAAGGGGAACACACTCATTTAATATTTAAAAAACAACTAAATATAGTCAAAATAAAAGCAAGGAAGACAAGGACAAACTCACTCTATGGCCACATTTTAAGCACATCCACACCGCTTCCGTTTCCTTCTCGTCTTCTGCATCTTGGTGCAAGGATGAGTCAATATTTTCCTTATTTTCCTCTTGCTTACAGTCCTGACAACTCATCCAATCAGAAATACCCAAAAGTTTCTTTAGAAGAGTTTGGTCCGTTCCTCTCTTTATATGTCTGCAGGATGGAACTATGAATGAAATAAATAAAAAGGGAAACTCTTATCAGGCTTTTTCAATCAAATAATGCAAATAAAGAAATTTAAATATAAATGGAATATTTGCATTTGTTGTTTTGTACCTGTCAGGTCAACATCATCCTCCTCTCTAGAGCTCTTAACCTTCCGACTCTTCTTTCCCATTTTTACCTAAATATAATGAAACATTTAAACAAAGAAAAAAGAAATACAACAGTCTCCTAACATAATATACTATTTAGCAAATAATTAAATAACATTTTAAAACTGTAAACAGTTTAACGTCACTAAATATACTGGATGGAAAAAATACGAGAAATATCACTTCAAGCTCAAAACAGGCAACCTACTGTCACAGAGTGAAGCTACAACAGTCGCCGTTTTCAGTTTAGTTTATTTTGAATGGACGAACTCCCCAATTTAGACATACTTACAACAGTGTATATATCGGAACTAGAAAATTAAAGCTTCGTTAATAAACTCATATATATTTACACATTTACAAAAAATCTGTTCGCTGGTGTGTCACACTGCAGTTCACACACGCAGGCAGACCACGGAGGAACCAATTGTGATGTTCAACATGTTCTATTGCCCCGTTTCTTCCTGTGTGCATCATTCTGAAGAGTCCGAGTGGAAACAAGTGTGATTAGAGATCGTGGGCTCTTAAACTAGTTGTTCATATGGTAAACTAAATGATGTACTAATATTTTGGTCATTTTCTTTATTTTAAACGCATGCAATGTATTTACAAACCTTGTCAAAAATACTTTATTGAATAATTAATACAAATATACATATCTGTTAGCATGATTTTGATAGCATAGAAAGAACAACTGACCGCAACTGAGTTGTTAAGTGTTTCTTTATGGACGCTAAAAGAGGTCGACACTTTAGTCTGGCCTCATAGAAATGTCTTATTTGGAGTGTGCCGAGTCTCAGCTCGCAGAGATCGAGCTGCTAACCAGTATGTTCCCCAATGTGGACGAACTGGAGTTTACTGACCAGCTGGCACTTGCTGATCTCCGGAACTACGCGGAGGGCTCTGCCTCAGCGGACAACCCTCCTCCCTCCAGACCCCAGTTCCTGATCAAACAGCAGCTGGACTCCACATGTACGGAAAAGGTAGTAGTATTGTCATGTTCTCGTGACTGGTATTATTTTAAGTGGATTATTAATTTAACTTTGGTGTCCCACTCAGAGAGAGGTGATCTTGTCCTGTGCTTATCCATCTGATTACCCCAATGTGTTGCCAGACATAACAGTACGGTAAGCCATTATGCTGCTTGAAGGCCACCTAATTTAGATTTTTTTGTATCTTGTGCAGTGAGATTTCTCTAAGTCTTTCTTGAAGTATTATCAAAATATTTTAATTACATTATGATGAAATTTGTGCACTTGCAAGCTTAAATATATTTTATTTAAAAAAAGCCAATTTGCCATCTATTTACATTACATTACATTACAGACATTTATCAGACGCTTTTCTCCAAAGTGACTTGCATCTGAGAATAAGAACAAAACCAGCACTAAATCAAACAATAGAGGACATCATAGATAAGTGCAGTCGAACTGATGTAGTGTATTTGGGCACAGGTGTTGCCTGCAGTGCTAGGTGCACTGATTTTTTTTCCCTATGTTAATTAGATCTGAGTTTCTGAAAAGAGCAAGAACAAATTTCTCAAGTTAATATAATTTCCTACTGATCACAACTAAGTACAGAAATGTTGCTTAAAGAGCTGCGTCTTTATCCTGCTTTTGAAAGTATATAAGGACTCTGCAGAGCGAACAGAGTTTGGCCGTTCGTTCCACCACCGAGGAACAAGAGATTTCGAGTCAAGATTTCGGGCAGCTGATGTAGGCACAAGTGTTATAGAGTCAAATATGTAAGGAAGGACTGGCTGGACAGATTATGAGCTCTGTTTTCGAAAGATTTAGCTGAAGGTGGCGAGCCTTCATCCATGCAGAGAAATCAGCAAGACATGCGGATATTGTCATTGAGACGGATGTATCATCAGGTGGGAAGGAGAGGAAAAGCTGAGTGTCATCTGCATAGCAGTGGTA
>JBAMHX010000010.1:9096073-9106373 GCA_037177515.1 Pseudomugil tenellus | reverse complement strand
GGAGAATCTTGTGGTTGACTGTGTCAAAAGCAGCTGACAGGTCCAGCAGAATAAGGACTGAGGATTGACCATTGGATTTGTGTCTTATTTCTGTATGTCTGTAAAGAACTAAGTTGATCTTGCACAGTACTTGGGCAGCTGGTATCACAGACCTGCACAACATCCTGCTTAGATATTAATAACAGAATAGAAAAAAAACTAGGATGACTTGGGAAAGGAACTGGAGATATTAGAAAACTGTGATGCTTTGGCTCCAAAGGACACTCTTTTATAGAAATAAAAGTCACAATCATTAAATTTCACTCACCACACTTTATGAGGTTATTAGCTAACATCATCCATCATGTATGAATGATCTAGGGCAGGTGATTCATTTACCAGTCAGACCAGCTTGTTTGCAAATGGTTTTGATTCATGACTGTTATTTTACTATTTAGCGGAGGAGTAACTTTACATTTTCCACATACAGTTCTGTTGCGTTACATACTGGATTTTAATTCTCAGTGTTTTAATTTTTATAGCTTATAATTTTAATTAGGAAGGCGTAGACATGACATCTGTGTTGTAGACTGCACAAAATACCAAATAATATAAATACAACAAGAAAGTTTTCTCATGCAGTCCATAAAAAGTTACACATTCCCAGTTCCTTGAAGCCTTTAATATTTTCTTAAATAACATGTTTTATTTGTGCTCTAGGTGTTCTGGTGTTAGCAGGGCCCAGCAGACACAGCTCCAGGCACATCTCAATAAATACCTCACAGAAAACTGCCAAGGGGAAGTATGCGTCCTTACTGCTGTGGACTGGGTGAAAGACAACCTGCAATCTTTCATTAATGAAAGTTTAGATGCACCACCTGCTCCCAGGAAGGAGTCTTCTACTTCACAGTCACAGGAAGTGTTCAGCAGACTGTGGATCTACAGCCACCATATCTACAACAAGTCAAAGAGGAAGAATATCCTAGAGTGGTCCAAGGAGTTGGGCCTGTCAGGGTTCAGCATGCCTGGGAAGCCTGGTATCGTGTGTGTGGAGGGTCTTCAGTCTGCCTGCGAGGAGTTCTGGTCCAGGTGACTTCAGTGTTATTTGTTCAGATGATATCACTACAAAAAGCATACTGATGTGCATTTTTTTAAAAAAATGTTCATACATCTGAGATTTTTTTCCATAACTTCTTCTCTTCTCAGAGTGAAGGTTTTGACATGGAAAAAGATCATGATCCGCCACAGAGAAGATATCACTCTTGAACATCAAGGTGAGGGCAGCAGGAATGTTGCGAGTATAGATTCTCTGCGCAAATTCACAGGCTTTGAGGAGGCGATGTTTGACCCCCATGGGAACCGAGGGAATCACATGGACCTTGGACTGCTCTACCAGTTCCTAAATGAGAAAGGCTGCTGTGATGTGTTTCAGATTTATTTTGGGGTTGAAGGGAGGTAGTAGCCATATGTCCCAAGCAGATGTGTTCCTTTTCCTGAAAACAATGACTTCAAGCAGGAAGAGGTGTTTACCTGATAAAGGGAAATGAGTTCTCATCTGGTTCCTCTGTGACTTCATTGCTTTAAATAAGAATAAAAAATAGGTTTTCAGCTAAAGGAAATATTTTCTAAAAAAAAGTTTAGTGTTAACTGAGTTTTACATTGTTTTAAAATGTTGTAATAACTGGCCAAGATGATCTTTTTTTTTTCAAACTATTAGATAAAATATCCTTTGAATCTATTTTTTTCTGTTGATAAATTGTTTGCTATTCTCCGTATCAGTGTGATTTGCACTTGATTTTTTTTTTTTTTCATAAAAACTGATTTAACTGAATCTTGACTTCAATCCAATCCATCAATCTGTGCATGGGCGACAGTTCAACAGAGTTGTTTGATGAGGAGAAATCCTAAAGATGCTCACACTGAACACATTGAGCTTTACTGCCCAGCAGATGGCAGCATTAGATCATCCAAATCGGCAAACAGCAACATGATTACACTAAATGGTGAGAGTAATGATTTGGTTTGAAGTATTTCAGTTTGGAGGGTAAAATATCAAAGTTATAATAAGTTTTAATATTTACAAACACTATTTAATTTGTGGAGGAATAATTTAAATGTGTTGGGAATGATCTGTTTCCTTAATTCACAGCAGCAGCCATTAAAGCTGATTGTGATGTGAAACTGGAGATGTGCTGGGAGATGCTTGTCTGATACTGGGCCTGGTGATGTGCTCTGTTCTGCTCCTGCTGATGTTAGGATATAGTTTAGTATAACAAATATGAAACTGTTACCATTCACAGGTCTAATGAACCCTGAACAAAGATGTCTGACTTGTGTCTTTAGGCTCATAACTCTACTGTGTTTGTTGAAAACGCTGACTTCAGTGTGTGGTTGTAGCTCTTCAGCCTGAGACCTAAACACGCTAACCTGTTCTTTATTCTTCCATTCTGCTGTGACAACATGGTGACAGAAAAGTGTTTCAGCTTTGATAATAACTGTACTGTAGTTACTGTACGACAACTTAAACTGGCTTCATTTTTGTGTGTGTGAGCAGAGTAATTACCTCCTCAGCGATGTACATCATATCATCAGATCTTTGATAAGCAGTCGGCACGGTAAGACTAACGTGCCTTTTGTAAGGAACTCATTTAGAAGGTTCTAATAAAGAAAGGTTTCCCTCCCCAACTTTAATCTGTTTTATTCTTTGCAAGGATGAGTTTCAGAGCTCTGCATTGATTTCCTTTTGGATTCTTTCTGGTCATTTTCTTCATTTCTCCATTTGGGTATTCAGCAACAATTCACCTTTAGGCTTTTGACGATGGAAAGAAAGAATGGTAGCGCAAAGGCAATGTCCTACAGAAGCCAACTGCCAAGTGTTCTTTTTTACTTTTAAGTAACTAAACAGTTTCTTTATCAGACAAGTCAACAATTTTTTTCATGATTTTTAGTTTTGTTTTCTACGCTCGGCATTGTATGTACGGAAAAATAAACGTTACCCATGAAAGATTTGATGGTTGTTTTGTACTCATCAAATTAGTATAATTCTCAGAAAGTTCTGTAAAGCTTTATTTGGGTAGTATTTATCCTCAGTCTGTTTTATCCATTTAAAGGATAAGTGAAATGAATATTTAGCGGACATTTTTGTTCTTTAATACTAAAATCTGTGCAGCAGAGATGCGATTTCTCCCCTGATGAAGCTCTTTCAGATCTTCCTGAAGCAGGAAACTTGGCCATCTATCAGTCTCAAGGTTGAATCACCAGCTTTTCAGTCCACATGCCAACATGTTTTGAGCATATGTTCATGAAATGAGACAAAACCACACAGAAATAGATATGAATTCTGGCTTGTCACACAATAAGATTAATTAAGATGTATGTATCTATCACACATTTCTGCTTGATGTGCAGTTAGACCAAATTTGGACTTGTATGGACTTGTACTTACATAGCACTGCTCCAAGACTAATCACTTTTTATTCCTAGTTCAAAGAACAAGACCAGTAATTCCAACCTTGCTTCACAAATGAGTAAATGACCATCGTGCCCATCTAGACAAAATCCGCTTGATATTTATGTCTTTGAGGTAGTTCAGCAGATGTGGGAATTCATGGGCTTCTTTCTTTTGTCATTACTATCACTGATCTGCAGACAGACGTTGATATATAGATACTGAAAGCTGAACCCCTGGCTCCTTTTAATCCACTTACCTTACAGTGATTCATTGTTCTATGACATTCATATATTCATATGGAATGAAAATGGAAAACTGAACAGAAATGAGATTGTTGGTGAGACTATTTTATCTTCTTTGTATTAGCAAGCATAATCATGAAAAGAACTTTAGGTTTCTAAATCAATTAACTTTGCTTTGTAAAACTGTTGACCTGAAACATCCCTGGAATCCTCTGATTATTACCACAAAGCTCACTTTGCATATAAACACACCACAGAAGTATTCACTTCCCAAGATGGATGCAGCAAACTATCAAGGAAATGCTAAACACACAGTCTTATTTATATATATATATATATATATATATATGTATCAACGCTTGGAAGTTGCCTGCAGAAATAATTAGTTATCCCTTCTTCCTTAGGCACATTTTGGCAACCCTTTTATGAATTTCATTCACTCATGATTTGCTAGTATTTTCCATGTTTTTATATTTCAGACAATAACCCAATTTTTTTTAGGTTTATTGAACTGGTCATGCATATGATTGAATTAGTTTTGCATGTGATGGTGAGGTACTTTAACACAGGGATTTCATCATGTCTCTTCAGCCGGGATACTTTCATACAGGTAATCATGTTTTTCTGAATGATCTAAAACTGAAAACACTGAACAGAGGTTTTGATGAAAAGCATTCTTACTTATGCTCAATTGCATGAAATAATGTACACTGTTTTTTTCTTTTTTTTTTCAGAACCTGACCTGCATAGTATTAATTTTTTGTGTTACAAGCATCAAAAATAATCCACAGATTTATTTTTGACTTGCCTTTTTTTTCCTTTTTCCTTTTTTTTTACATTACACCAGATATCCTCTTCTTAACCAGTTATTCTACAGCATCAGTTGCCTCATTGTGTTCTAAATGTTGTGACATAAGCTGTTAATTATGGTAATAATACATTTTAAACCATGCAATTTATCATGTGCACAATCTTTCCCTGTGTTTATGTCGGGTACACTGTAATGCCACAACACGCTCATGTAAGAACATTTCAATTGATGGTAATGATGAAGTAGATTGAGTGAGTGAGGAATGGATTCATTTATATTCCCTGCTTGAGATTCAGTATTGATTATTGTGGTAAATCTATCACAATGTCACTGGAGTCGCACAACACAACTTTTTTTAAAGGCATATCAGTCTGTCAATTCTCTGCGTGTTTCATTACCATTTTCAATTCAGCTGGAGTAAACTTGATAATCAAAGCAATTAACAACACAATCAGATGGTTTCCAAGTGTTATATGGAAACTCGGTTTAACTGCTCTTTGGGATTCTGCACTTTTTCTCCCTGTGACCCCTCAAGGTGAACTCTTGTATTGTTTGTCACCCCATGAATACCAACTATGGCTGAATTAAACATTTTCTCTCGTTTCACTACTATTTAATCAGTTTTCTTTCTGAGCTGTCTGTCTGGTGCAATCCCTTGGGCCCACTCTCACACTGACTGGCATCATAAAGACAACAGCCAGGCTGCTCTGGTAGCATTTAAACTTCACATCCCACCGGTTGTTCCTACATTTATCGCTGCCCTTGTGCACTCTGCTTGCTACAGCCTTATAAATCAAGGGAAACTCTGTTACATAGGTAATGTGCTTTGTCAACCTCTGAGTTGGTCTCAGCTATGGTCTCTGATTTTTTATCAATCTGTGTTTGTGATCACTGGTAGCTTGTTTTAGTTCAAAGTGTTTTCACAGAACTCAGAGATCCCTGTAATGCTTCATTTGGAACAATTTAATTAATGAAACCCCACTTGCAAATGGGAAAAAAAGGTAAAATCATATTAATGAAACTTGTTTTGTGATTACAGACTATAAGCCAACCCCTAAAATCGCTGACAACTTGCTGGCATGCCAACAGTTTGTCAGCAGACTTCTACACTGTGTTTACACATTAATATTATGTTTGTATCTAAAAATAATTGTAAATTACTGAGAGAAAAATGTCATTCTTCATGATACATATCTTGGATGCACTGGAACACATCTTCAGTGATGTATCCTGGTGTCACTGGGGGGGTTTGAGTCTTGGGACATGATACACCCTCCCCAGGGGTGCTCAGGCCCTGACCTTGCCTACCAGTACCATGAATCAGCCCTTTTAATCCAAAGGCACTTTGTGGCGTTCTTCGGGGTTTCATAATCAGCCCTGATGGTTTTTCATCTCTGTTCCAGTCACGCTTAGCCTGCACAGGACTTTGCTGAAAAAGTTTCTGCACTCAACCTTTCTGGAACGGTCGCCCAAGTTCGGTCTCGGGATCTACTATCCGATGCAGGATGTCCATACTGATGTCCAACACACCTGAACTTAAAGAATAGTTTGTTACCAGGCAGATGCAGAGCTTTATTACATGCAGATGAGGGAATTTAGCTATCTTGGAGAAAAGATGCATCTAAAAGTTGCAAAAGACAGAGTATGAGGACTGGATTTGCGCATCCCTGCTCTACAGGCTCATAGAACATTTTCATTCGCCCCAGACTTCTAGCTCCTGGTACTTCTCCCGTTTCCTCTTGCTGAGTTATTCTATCCACTCTTCCCAGGGTACTAGTAATAATCAGAATATCAAAAATCCGAATTTTCAAATTACACCCTATCATTCAAATAAGTAGTTTATTTGTTTCAGCTTATAAATTCATGACCCTTCTATTGTTTTTTCCACAGCAGAACTGAGTGACTTTCCACACAGATGGCCATAGGATGCCCTGTTGTTGACTTTCGATGTACAAACAAATTCATCTAACCCTTGAACCCCATAATTATTGTCTTGTAATGTCAACGAGCCAACCAGTGGAAAAAAGTCTTCAGCTATAGCAGTGAAGATATGATTACAGCTGCAGACGATTAGGAAAATAGCTACAAATGACTGACCTCCAGATAATTTCCTCTAAAGACCTTTTCACAGCAGACATTTTTTAGAAATGGGAAAATACTCAGGAGCATTATTGAAGGCTTCACTTCTGCACCTCTACATGTTGTTCTGTGTAGATCATCCAGAAAAACAAAATACTCTCTACTTGAAACGCAGCCCTCATTAATACACATGTGCCTGTTTTGCTATTTCAGGTCAGGACGTCTGCTTTGAAAGAAGCATATGAGATGTGCATATTAGCATGAAAAGGGCACATTAAAATAGAAACATAAAAAAATCTTTTATGATAATATGTGAGGAGAAATACTTTAAAACAGAAGAGCTTCATAGTTTTTTACTTTGTATAAAAAGCTGATAAGCTCTAAGATTTCCTAAAATTGTAATTTTATTGGAGGAACATCACTCTCCCACTCACTAATACTCTAACTTTAATTAAGTCTCTGGTGAGATCCTTGGAAGAATCTCAAGTGCTCATATTCAAACAGATGGCAAGTTATTTATTACATACCTCATGCCCCCCCCGCAAAACAACTACCGCAACAAAAGAGAATTATGACAAGGCTTACATTTATGTACTCTCCTGGGTTTCTATAAATCTAAACTCACCCAAACAATTTAGAAAAGTTTTCTTTAATCAGACCTAAAATATAACAGAGGATATATCAACTGGCAGACACCGTTCTGTGCCAGGCCATTTAAACGTGTACCAGAAGGAAAGTGAATCAGTGTGGATGAATTATTTTACAATGCAGTGGGTAGCCCTGTTTCGGTCATCAATCCACAAGCCTGCATATGCCCTGATTCAAACAGGGAGGCGGCTGCCTCACAATGCGGAAGCCTTCATGCAGCAAACAAGGGAATTGTATCTGACTGTACACATTCATCTAATGTTATGGTGATGCATCTAGGGGGATATACAAGCGCATGTTCTTTGTTCCAGATCATTTGACTGTTTCTAACTTCCAATCGGCCCTGTCACAAGCAGGAGTGTGAGTGATCTGTATAATCTCATCAAATATGATTAACCAAAGCACATCTGAACGTAGTATCTACATTCCTCTGTTCCAGCTGAGGTACAGATGAGGTGTGAATGTTGCAGCTATACATCAAGTGGGGCTGCACAGGGTTTCTTGGTACTTGACCAGTATTGCTTAGCACGGAAATAGACTTTTCTGAAAGTAACTATAGATATTTCATTTAGATGTGTTAATTCAGGTCAAACCATGATGTTACAGGGTGTTAACTTATTTTCTGCAATGAGTATTTGGGAGCATTATTGTTCAACCTGTCTCAACGCCTGAGGTGGCTTCATAACCTCTCCTAAAGCTGCTTTCTTGGTTTGTGATTGGATGATTGTACTGCTTTTGGAGCTTGTTATCTGTGTCTGGTTTGTGTGTTTTGCAGAGCAGGAACCTGCTGAAAAACAGTTTTATAATCGAGTCAAATAAAAATGAATTGAAATGTAAAGAAAATGACAAAACAATACACAAAATTCTGCAAATAAAAATGATTTTATAACGTAGTGTGTTTTATTGTTTACAAGTGTTTTTTGCAACAAACATTTAGGTAAACTACATGTCTTATAAAATGCTTGCCTAAGTCACAAATCTATCCTAGAATTTAAATGGATTAACTATTACTGTGCACTTGAACATTTTTGCATATATGAATACTTTCCTAGTCTCTCTCTCTCGCTCTCTCCATCACTTTGTCCATATGGCTCTAGCACTCCCCCGCTGGAACAGGGGTAGATTGAATGTTTCTAAGCAGAAATGCTGCGCATATTTCTTCTGACTTATCTTCTGAAGTTTTCCAGAATCGTTGGGCCAGAATTACCAGTAAAACCTTTTTTTATTTGGAACTAAAAAAAAGGATTAAAAAGGAAAATATTTCTTCATTACTTCAGTTAAGCCTCATTCATCCCACCTTATGATTCAAATCTTGTTATCCTTTATGTATCCTACACAAATCTCTGAGTGAATTACACAAAGAAATGTGCATGGTTGGTCAGTGAAAAGAAGTTGAGTTACTGGTTTTACTACTTTTTTTTTCACCAAATGCTGTACTAGCAGTCCAAAAGAAGGACAGCTATTTGTGTAAGGATCTCGCACAGAGTTGCTGTATGGCTCCACCAGCTGTCACAAATCTGCAGCAGAAATGTCAGGAGAAAAAAAACAGACTGTGCTGTCAACAAACTGGTTTATGCTATTGTATAACTTTACTCTCCACCAGTCTGGACGATCAGGCTAAAAAAAAACAAAACAAAACAAAGCTCATATAGTGGATTCTTTTACTGCTTAAGAAAATTTGGAAGGATTATTTATTCAAAAATCAATGTTTAACTTCAAAATCAGAATTGTGTTTTAGACCAAGTGTACTTAAGTGTTAATGTTTCTTTTTAAGAAATCAATTTGTTGCAGAAGAATTTAGTCAGACTTCTGTTCTGCTATGATAAGAGTTTATTTGGAGCTGGAGGGGCTGTTATGGACGCTGCCTACAGGGTACAGTGGGGATCTGTTTCCCCAGTTTAGTAAGACTTATAAGATCTCCTTAGAGGTCATATTGTGATTGTTGCATTGCCCAGGGTGTGGTTCTTCCATTTCAAGGGTAAGGAGAAAACCCATTTCCCAATTCCCTATTTGATATTGCACATAAACCTTCCCTCTCTTGATATCCAATTACTAAATTATGATGGAGTCTCAGCATTATTTTCTGCCAGGCTTTCTTCAAGACAGTCTATCTCAATTTACATAGCTTTAACAAAACACTGAGCTTTTAATAATGTGAATGAGTGCAATAGTGGTAGCTGATGTTTATTTGAACTGGCTGGGCTTTCAGCGTAATGATTATGAAGTGAGCACTGGGAACAGAAAGGCGAGGGGGAGCCGGGCGCTGTGTGAAGCAGGCAGATGGTTGGCTGGACAGTTTGTTGATAATGGCAACATTAGTCTACTGGGAAACAACATTATGCTCAAGGTCAAAGGCAGCTGAAGAATGGAGGAGCATAATGACTTGCGTTCGGTGTCCTGGAACAAAATTTCCTCTTAAGGATGATGATGAATTTAATATCAGTTTACTTCATCTACAGAAGGCTATTATATCGATCTTCAAATTGAAAAAGGTTCAATTCTGTCACTGAAGTGCTGAAAATAGATTATAAAAGGGGCCTTCTTTGACTTTTCTGATTTAACATGCACCTAATTTTTTGCTAATATCTACAATATTACAAAATCTCAGATTTGAAATGTTCTTACCTTTATATTTATTTTGTAAATTCCCTCCACAGACCACAAGTCATTCACATGGGCATTACATTTACACTACAGTACATACTTAACACTGCCGCAAGGATTTCGACTGGGACACAAAAACAGACCATATTAAGCAATTTTTTTCGCCTCCCTTCAATGGTTACCAGTGATTTTTATGGAAATATTTTAATATCTTGACCCAAACCTTTAGAGTTCTGCATAATAAGGCACCTTCTTCTAACTGTTTTAGATTTACTTCCTGACCTGTACTTAGAGATCTGAAGGCTGAATGTTAGTTGATTCTGGTGATCGCTCTTTTGAGGAGTGGATTTGAGCTTGTGGAATATCAGGGTGTTGAGACATGTTAGTTAAACATGGGCTTTAGTATGGTTTTTATTTTTGATTTATAAATCAGGTTTGTTTGCATTTTAAAAAGAGCTGGATTTGGGTACATTTATGCACCCGTGC
>JBAMHX010000010.1:9083596-9095111 GCA_037177515.1 Pseudomugil tenellus | reverse complement strand
TGTGTGTGTGTGTAGTTTTATTGGCATTTTCTATAAAGCACTTAGTGATTCTATATCTGTGAAAGGTGCCATAATCAACCTGAAATGATCACTTATCCACTGACTACACCATGGATTAATGTTAATGTGTATTTAAATTTATAGCAACAAACAGGTTAAAATATTAAAAGCAGTCAACCTCCTACAAAAAGCCAACATTGCACACAGAAATGTTGGCCCACTATGTAAATTCTAGCATTTTGACATGAAAGGTTCAAAAGTTGCAGAATTAGGAAAACAAAAAGCCTCCCTTGACCTTTTAATAATGGAACATGGCTTCTTTTACAAGTAGCTGTCTTGCACTCATGTTAAAATTCCTGGAAATGTACAAAATAACATGCGCTGCAAAATCCTCATTTCACAATTTCTGCACCTTTATTGTGACTCCACATTCTGGACAGGTGGAAAAACGAGCAAACTACACATTTTCTTGTGAGACCGAGATGCGAAACACTTGACCATAAGGTCAATTTGCTTTGTGACGGGTCTCCATGTTTCTTCACCCAGCGTACAGTCTTTGTGTGCTCAAGAAAACATTTGAAACTGCAGCCTCCTGTGCTGTCATCTACAAGAAATTTCATTAAGCTACTTCAAATATATCAAACTGAATTCTAGAGAGAAGGGGAGGAACTCGTGGAGATTTGAACCTTCCTATTGTTATCTCATATTAATGCACAAATCATGATTGGAGCTGAAAGCCTCCGGCAATCTTCCTGAGGAGGTTCATAGTTTTATAATTTCCTACAGGTTGGGCACTTTGCATGTATCATTAATAATAAAGAATGAGAAATACTTAGTAATTTTCTTGTAATAACACAGTTCATGTTTGGTCATAGTGCTGTCAATCAAACGGTGCTCCTTTCACCCTAACTGTGGATCACGTATAAGAAGTGATTTTATGACTGCTGGTAAAAGTACTATAATTCCCAAGCATATTGTCTGATCTCGAGTCAGTTATAAAGTACAAACCTCGGCACAACAAATGGCAGTTTTCAAGTTGTTCATACTTTAATCCACTCTTTCTCTCTCTCTCTTTTTTTAAAACTTTTTTTTTACAGTGGCATAGTTGAAAAATGAAAATTCAATACTGAGGGGAAAAAAGCAAACCTCACACATCCTTCATATAAAGCAAATTAATTACAGCAATCAAGTTTTTGTACAAAATGAGTTTTTTATAGCATCATACAGAACTAACAAAATAACATGTATGAGCATTGGCAATGTAGTTCAATGTCTTTGATACAGTGATTATGTACAATGAGGGGATGGCTGATTCACCAATGCCTCAACATGTCGATACGGTTCGCAGCAAACTCAAAGGCCATAACGGTGATTTTTGTCAATTATTTTCTTTTTTTTTCATGATAAATTACTAAATCAAAAAATGGAAAAGTCAATGTCAGACAACTACCTTAGTATTAACAGCAATATCGATCAATATAGTATATAATAAATGTCAATTAGTCATAATAATAAATACATATATTTAATGTTTTTTTCTATTTTATGCAGTTCTTTAGAATCCCTGTTTGAAGAAATCTTCAAAAACTGTGAAAAGACTCATCAAATGACAGAAACTGATATGACTTTAAATAAAAAGCTATTACAAGTATTTATTCTTCCTTTGACCTAAAATCAAATACTTACATGCCTTTTGGCAAAACAGGCTCTTTTAAGGTAAATGATAAAAAAAGACTTTTGGAATCCTTTAAATACTGTATATGCTGATATACAAAGTGTAATGCGTCAGGGATTCCAAGATTCAACAATATTGTTCACCAATATTCACGTTAGCAAAGTATTTTACAGCAATATCCACACATTAAGCATAGTTGTTCAAATTCAACATAAATGATGAACCAAAGTGAGGTTGGTTCCATTCAATCTGTTTGGATTTTACATCAAATAATCAACAAAAATGAAAGTTCCTCATCCACAGCGATGGCTGAAATCTTCATCATGGGTCAGACTCAGTATGTCCATCTAGACTCATATTGAATCCTGAGACAAGAAACAGTTGATGTGTTTTCCCTCTTTGTTAGTCCTCAGACTTTGTGCTTTAATTTTCTAACTTCTCTGTTGATATAAAACAACAGTGTAAGCAAAACAAGAAAAAAACAGGAAACAAATCAGTGCATTATTTTACAGATGGTGGTTAAATGGAATTGAACTGATCTGACAATCGCTTAGATTGTGCTTCTACATTTTGCTCTATCAAAATCTTTTTTTGTGACATTATAAACATGTGCATTATGGCTATGGTGGGATAAATTCCAGGCAACATCCTAAAATAATAGTTTAATCCACAAAAAGATTCCTTTGTTGTTTATGTTTGATAAAGTGATGCATCATGTGACTGCTTTAAAAGTAAAGCATGTTGAAAAGCTAAGTCTTGACTCTTTGTAGAGATGAAACTCATTTGTTATTCTTTGTGAATTTGAACAATTCTGAAAACAAAGTTGTGCATCACCTGAAGTAAAAGAGAGTGCAGGTGAATAAATGCAGAGAAATGTACAGCATTTAGGCACCAGAAATAATAAAAAAAACACATCTAATTCAACTTCACTTGGTTTGTATTAATTACAAAATGAGAAAGCTATTTTGTCAGTGCGAGCTTGGAAAAGAAACAAATCCAAGCATCAATTTTCTGGAAAAGGAGGAAAATTGAGTGAAATATAACAGAACATGTGGTGGTGCTGAGGCAGCTTAAAATTGCATGTCTACTGTTGAAAGATGAAACAAAGGAGAAGGGTAAACAGTCTAAATGAAATACTCTTTCTTTTCTTCTGCATGCACATGGTTTCCTTCTGCATTGATGATTGCTGTGTCGGCGTCAGGGGCGTCCTCTGCTCCTTTAGCCTCATGTGTTAGATATGTTCCTGTAGATATACAGAGACAAATCCACCAGCTGATAAATACAAAGCCCATTCATTCACTGCAAAAGCACTGCAAAATGATCCTGTTTACCTTTATGTCTAGCCAGATATCGTCCAAGTACTATTATCAAACACAAGGTGATGAAGACCACGACTGCAACAACGCCACCGATCAAAGCATGGTCAGGTCCGTGTTGTCCTAATGCATTAGGATCTGGGAAAAGATGGAGAGGAAGTAAAAGAGGAAGGAGGTTGAATGCGATTAACTGCAAGATGTTGTTCTTTTGATTCATGCAACTGCAGGAATGCAATAAATATATTCCTACTGCAAATAAGTTGGATGCATTACAGTCATTTTCAGTAATGTCTTAGTTATTTAGTTATCGTTATTGTTTTTTTTTATTACTAAATGTCTTCTCCTGTAGCTCAGGATCATGTTATAAATAACATGATGCAACTGCAGGGCTGAGGGAGAGCAAAGGGTTTCTCAGGAGCATGCCTTGGTGTTTGTTGTGTGATAAACTGTGAGTAGTTGTCTTTACTCTGCGCTCTGTGCTATCATTAGCTCAGGCTGATGAACGACTATGCCTTGTGCTCAGTTTTGCAAAGTGACCAAGGGAGATGATGACGGGGACTGTAACAAACCCTGTTTGACCACTCCATTAAGAAAATCTAACCCTCAATTCTAGCATCCCAAAGTGTAAAACTTAAAACACATTAAAATGAAATGAAAAAGAGAAAAACTAAAACAAATAAAACAACACATGAAATAGTGTATCATGCAGTTTATTTGACTCCATGCACACTAGAACCACCAAGATTCCTTATGAGAAACTCACAAGCAGATACAAGAGGCTCTGGCATGATGATGGTTTTGGTAAACTTTAGAATAAACTTGATTTTGGCAGCATGTTGGTGGAAATAATGATCTGTCCAGTTGAGTCCACTGTTAGCAAGAAGCACGAGCAAGTTTCACATCACACCTGATACATAAGGCTGCAGGAATAAGCATATTTTTTTTGACTTAGTAAAGATAGGAAAAGCTGCTCAAAAAGGTAAAAAGCATGAAATATTAAACGTTCTCCAATCAGGCTGAAACTTCCACATGTAAAAATGGGAAATATTCTTATTCTGGTAACAACGGTTCAGCTACTCTTCAGTTCAAGACTGTTGCAAAAAAAACAAACATCTGTTCAAAAATATTTGGGGGTGGGGGCAGGGGGAACAGTGATTCAGTTTGGCATAGTTAGGCTCATATGACGTTAACGGGCATGATAACATTATGAGCTGAGGATCTTATTTCTGCCTTTAGTTCATCCTCTATCTTGCAGACACAAACAGGTGCATCTCTAAATGAGTAAAAGCTGTAACCTCATACCACAAAAAATCCAGTTTCCACAAAAGAATTTTGCATTTCTTTTCTTTTTCATGTCATTTCCTAACCAAAACACCACCACTACCATTAATTCCATCTTCAGCCCAGCTCCAAACATGATTTACATTGTATCTCACTGGGCAAAGACAAACCAAAACAGAAACATGTTGGGTGATAACTTATGCAGCCTGTGACATGGCTGGAGAGACAGCGTCTGGTGTCAGCAGAGCGAGCATCCATGCATGGTGATTATTTGGCTCATGCTGGATGAGGCCATGATGTGCCCTGACCCAGAGCCAGACCCAGCATCACATACTCTAAATCTGACTTGCAAAGATCATCTGCTGAGATATTTACCTGTTGTAGACCCTGGAAAGTCTTTGGCTGTGGCCATGGTTGTAGACAGTGAGAGCATTAAGGGAAGATGAGGGGAACAACACCATGATGAAAAAAGGTGACCACAAAATATAAAGCAAAACAGAAAATATTAGGAAGAGCTTGGTTCTAACTTTGACTGGACAAAAGTAAGAGATAGAAAGCATAGCTAGCTGTCAGAGCCAGACGCTTTACTGCACATGCAGCAACATTTTCAGGGAGAAAACAGCACAAGATAAACACATGTTTGATGTATGCTGTCATCCTTTTACCTATGTTTTTCATTTAGATTTATTCTATCACCATGAAAACATTTTATCTGGCATGTTGGTTTCTTTTTATAGACAACTTTGTGACATTGTATCAACATGTGCTTTATTGATAATGTGATTATTATCAGTACTACAGAGATAAAACTAATTTAAGTGGGACTGAGATGAAACAGGATCTTAGGTGAGGAATGATAAGTTGCTGCAATCTTATATTCCTGCATTATTTGTCTTTGCCTGGTTAGTTTACCATCCCGAGACGTTTTCTGAAGCACAGATTTTAGTTTTAGATAAGGGTTCTGCACACACATACTTTACATGCAGCCCTGCTGCTTGTCTCAAGCCATTCACAGCCGTGCTTGGAAGGGAGGTTTACTGAATAAAACTGCAAGCTAGTAAACTCTGATGCTACAGAACCTTTTCCCACATTTATTCTTATCAAATATATGTGCAAATGAGGGATGAAGAAATACAAAGTAGCAGAATGAACTTGTGCACACTGTAACGCCCAAAAATAATTTATGAGCTGTTTTTGGATGTTAGACCTTCATCGGGTAAAACATAAATACAGTTCTAGCACTAAGACACGATTTAAAAACATTTTTTTTCAATTACTCAAAACCAGCTTTGCAAATATTTTATGATGAAAACACATTTCAACTGTTTGCCAAACCCCACTTAGGTCATTCATTTTAGTAAAAACACAGTTTAAATGAAGCCTTTCACATGGTGTCCAAAATGTCCATGACATCAGTATTAAAATGGAAGGATATTTATGTTGTTTCTACCATAAGGTCAAAGCTTTTCACACAAGACAACAATTTAATCTCTGGCCTACAGGGTGCTCTTGTAGCTCAATACTACAGCAATATACACAAACACTGCAAAGTTTACAACATTCAGAGAGATGAACTAAAGCATGCACATGAAGCATGTCATTTTGGTAAAAGCTCAAACACAGGTACATGATGTGCTCCCATCATTTTGTTACTAGTGGAAACCAATCTGCATAAAACTGTGAAAATGAATAATGTATTGTTTTCTATTTTCTGCTTCTGCAAATACATTTCTATTTGTGCAGTGGTTTAAAAACAGTAAATGGATGATGTGGTAACTTACTCAAAAAAGGAAGGGAAGTGAAAAGGAGTGAACACTGAATTCATCAAGTAAAACAATGCCATTTTCTAGCTCAGAGCTCGGTTGTTAGCTCATCAATCATCATCTGTGTGTTCAGTGTCATGTTTGTGAGTGCATGGCGGAAGGAGGCGGGGCCACGGCGAGGTTGCAAGTGTACCTGCCAGTGAGGCTGTGACTAAGCCTGATGTGGGAATATCTGCATTATAGGACTGAAAGAATGAAGGAGGAGAGGGAGGCAAGGGAGCTGGAGGCACTAAGGTGATGACGTCTGCTAAATTAAAATAGGAACAATAGAGCAAAAACAAGCCTCTCTGTAGGGAGCAGACTCAACACAGGAAAACCTACAGGAAAATTAAACAGCAAAAATCAATTACTGTGTATGTCTGGTGCACGTTAATTTGTCTTTCACCTGAGTGAATACAAGCAAAAAATACTAAAAAATGCATAGAAGATAAAATAGAAAAGCAGCAAAACTGAGTCAAGCCCTGAATGAATAAATCATTACAACACTATCTTTAGGGAAAGGATGAGCTGTGCATTGAGAATTTATCTTTTACATCTTTTCATTTTTAAAGGGATTAATGATTGGTTGGCAAATAGGCCCACACAGAGAGAAAATGGGAAATGTGTCATGCTTGTTGAGGTGAAAATGTACAATCAATGACAGGAAAATGTGAGGGGAAGCAGTAGAACGTAGTGCTACAGCTTACCAGCTGAATGTGGACTTCTGTCAGCTGTATTTAACTAAGCTAGTATTTGTTGTGACTTCCTTCAACATTTCATATATTGTCTTTCCTCTCTGTGTTTGAAACAGTTTATTAAAAGGATCATTTCAAATGCTGATTAATGCTGGCAGACGGATGACATTTATGGTTTCTCAGCTCTGCTGTCATTAGCAAATTAGGCTTAGAGGCTGAGATGATCCAAAAGACCTGGCAAATACTCTGCTAGACACAATGCTGCTCTGAAGAATGAGTGTCATCATCAGTGGAAATGAGCCTGTCTCACACATTTTTTTTACATACTCAACTTAATTTTTCATCTTCCCTAGAAACCAGGACCTTTGTATTTAGTATGACAGCGCTGCTGAGGGCTGGAAGTTGTGTTATTTTCTTAGATAATCTAACAAAGAGTAGAAGAAGCAACTTCTCAGCACACATGAATCTCACAGCTCTGGTAAATTCAACAAGTTTTTTTTTAATTTGAAGTAATAGAAAAATCTCAGGCAGCTTGGTTGTAAATGTGATGAATGGAGCCTTGAACCAGCACGCTGTTGCAAGATATGACAGGATGATATAGACTGGCCTGACATTGCTGCCTACCCGTATTCAGTGAGCATGCTGAAAGAGGACACTGAGATAACATAAGCTGAAAGGACGAATGTGTCATCTTCCTTTTCCTTCACTTTTCCTAAAGAATGGCTTTCTCTCCCCAAAGCCTCCGCCTTTCAAATCACACAAAGAGGCTGCTGTGCATCGAGCTACTGCTTGTGAGTTGAATTACTCCTCTGTGCTGTTATAAGTCGCTCCCAGACAAACTGGACTCTCATGTGGCACTGTTTAATTGACAAATATGAAAACAAATAAATCTATGTTGAATTTTAATCCTCTGTCCTTGTTTCTGTATTTTTATTTTGTGTTCTGGGCTGCATGTGATTAATACTATACACATGGGCTGCAGAGGCCTTAATGGTCTATTTCCTACAACAAGTTGTCTTTATTCTCTCAACCTGTACTGGGATTAACTTATTTGTCCTCCAGGCTAATGCTGCTACTAAATTCTGCATCTTAAAAGCTTTTCCTAAAAAAAGGGGAAAAAAATATTTATTTTTCTGCATCCTTACAGGATGAGTCTGGAAGATAAGTACCTATCTTGTGTTATCCTGAAAATGCCGTATTTGAAAATGAATTTTTGCCAACAAATTCTGTTAATCCAAAGGACAAAATATCTTATTGATGACTGTTAGTGATCAAACATCTAAAAATGAATTTTAACATTCTGAGCAACACTACATTGTTATATTGCTAATAAAAACATTTTGCTTCAAACTGAACATATGTTTTTATGTTGCTTCACACACATTTGGGGGGATTTTTATTTAGCTAATGATGAAAGTTTAAAAAACAAAAATGCTTAAGTGATATTAATTTGTTTTAATTGGATTTTATCAGAAATAACCATATATTCAATAGACCTTATGGGCATAGTTTTATTGAAATCTCAATTATAAATTGATAAAATGTATTATTATTATTACTTTATTTGTCAAATAGTCTGAAAATATATCATGTTTTATATTTAGATTCTTTACATGTCTATCTCAGGTTCTCATGCAAACAGACCAAATAGCAGCAGAGCTGTCATCCAACGTGCTCATGTGCCATCTGGAGCAACTTGGACTATGTGTCTTGCCCAAGGACACTTTATTGTGTAGGAATCAAACTGTCAACTTTGCAAATGGTGAACAAACTCCTCTAGCAGCTGGGCTGCTCTCTGCCATGAACTTATCAGCGATGTGCGATACCTAAAATTTCCAGAACAAATAAAATAAAAGCTGCTGTCACCAGTTATTTCAAATGATATGAAACTGAATGTTCAGAAAAACATAATTGCTCCAATTTTCTGACGCACGTGTTTATAGGTATCTCTCATGTTAATATTAGTTAAGCAATCATATCAAATAATAAGTGTCAAAGACCCAACAACAAAGGTTAAACATCAGGTATTTTCTTTACACATGCCACCAACATTCTACCGTTAACCTCACAGTACGAACAAACGCAACATTTGAAACTAATGTTGCAACAGGTGTTCACACTCACACTGTTCTGCAGTCCAACATATTCTCACTCCAGACTTATTATAACAAACCCTCAACAAATGCTCAGAAACTTTCAGTTTAAAGCAGAGAACATCCTTTTCACAAAATGCAAAACACTGCCTGGATATGAAGGTTTAAATAAAGCAGAATAAAGCAGATTCTCCTTTTAGAACTATTCAGACATTTTGACTTTGTAAACCACAAACATCTGATCCACTGGTAACAATGTCTGCAAGCGACTGAAGTGGCCACGGCATCGTCTCATCCCAGACCTGGCTGTAAGTCACACAGGTTTAACGGGTTAGTGGTGATGCCGCTTCACAACCTTCAGACACATTACAAAGCTGTTGAACAGAAGGTTAAATGGCTACATACATGATTCGATTTACAATCAGTCCCAAAGTAGAAACATTTAGTAGTGGGGAATTAAAATCTAACTGCTAATGTACACATCTAAAACGTTTGCTTGATGTGACAAAATCATATCTCCTAAAAAAAAATACTGCAAAGCAGGGATTTGCGCATGTTAATGATTAAATAAATATCACAAATGATGATTATTTAAACAACGTGAATGAGTTTATATAAAGTTTTTGTTTTTATGTTTGGATTTTATATAAATAATTTCAGCTGAATGTGACACAGATTATCTCACAAATGATCATGTTTGAAAAGTATCTAATATATCATGCAGAGATTACTGCTTTGCACTGATGCTTTCCAGTTAAAAGATTTGTTTTAATTATACTTACCTCACAGTGAACACTAAAGCATCAGTAAAACTGATCATAAAATAAAAGCCATCACCAAAGTACTCACCATATACAAATAATACATATTCAGCAAAGCTGGTCCCCACGTGGTTGCTGGCTTCGCAGCGGTATGTGCCATTGTCTGTTTTGTTTAGCGTTGTGATGGTAAGTTCTCTGCCCTCCACAATCATACGTTCAATGTCTGGCAGATCACCTCCATCTTTAGACCACAGCACTGGTTCCGGTCTGGGAAAAAAAAAATGCAAAAACAACATTGTGGACCTTTTTTCTTTCATATGGTTTCTAATGATTTCTTATTTTTAAATGACAGACAAGTAAAATGAATGTAAATTGCACATTAAATCATTAAGTCCAGTTTTACCCAATTTTATGCAGATGACAACCTACAAAGTTAAAACTAATCTCTCACTCACCTTGGGTTGCCTTTGGAAACGCACTCCAGTTTGAAGTATTGCCCTTCCTGTGGAATAATTAGTGAGTGTGCGATCTCAACATGGGGAGCATCTAAAAACAATAAACAAACAAACAAAAAAACCATTACTACAAGTGTACTTTATTAGTTTTAGAGGCTTTCACTCCAGCACTACATCCTGTATTAGCCTTCACCCTTTGGGCAGCTTTGAGCTGTAGCCCATATCCCTGTTGTGCTTTAGTACTAATCCCTTACCTGCAAACTAATCCGACACTAATCCAGAACAAATGCAAAGCTAAACTGCAGACATAAATGTAATCTCAATCCTTGTATTTTTTCTTTGTACTAATCCAGCTTTGTGCAGTGTGATTGAACTCACAGTGGACCTCCAGGACCTCAGTTGTCATGTAGGGTTTGGATAGAGACACATGGTCAATGCTGCAGGTGTAAGCGACACCATCATCTCGTTTGTCCACCTGAAACTGGAGACTACTCCTTACTGTAAACGACTTTCCTGTAGCGTTGATCTCCTTGGTGCCTGCAGAGGACAAGAACATATGCCAGGGAGAAATTAAATTTTGAATTAATGGTTTTGGGGAAAAAATCTGGCTTTTTTTCCCCTTTAAATTAAGAAAGGAAATATATAAAATCTGCCTGTAAATGTGAGTGAAACTGGAGAAACATGAAATAAAGATTTGAAAATGTTACTTTTCCGACAAGCTGTGGTGTTGTTATTTTTCTCTGCACCTCCTTTGAGGGTGGGGAATCTTTGGCCTTTGAAAGTCAAGTCAAAGAAGAGTGAATAGTGAAAGGAGAGCAATGCGAGTGTTGACTCGGTTGGTTGGGTGTGTTTGCTCCTACAGGACCATCTCTCAAACATCCCACTCAAACAAACAGACATACTCTCCTCCAGCAGTGTGAGTGTGAATGTGGTTGGCTTTTATGGTTGTCATTTTTTTCTTTCCTTTACTTTTTCTTTGTTTCATACCTGAGAATTCACTTTTAACGGCTCCAGCTCTTGATTTAAGTGTGTTTTCTATCAGCCTTATGTTAATATCTTCATCAATAAAAGCATCCTAACACATAATTAGAAGCCAATTCTTTGTATCTTTCTGCCACGCTACAGTCGGGACTTTTGTCTTGATAAAACTGTTCGAGTCTATTGGACCAAAACAAGATATAAGCCCAAAATGGTCTCAGAAAACATGTTTATAGATACGGTTCTTTGCATCTCAGCGTCTTGCTCACATCACATCCACAACAACTCTTAAATCGATCTATATAAATCAAAATAGTCATCTCAGTTGTTATGGAACAATTACAAACAAGTTGATTAGGTAAGTTGAAGCACTATTACTAGCGCTATATTATATTATATTATATTATATTATATTATATTATATTATATTATATTATATTATATTATATTATATTATAT
>JBAMHX010000010.1:9049736-9083496 GCA_037177515.1 Pseudomugil tenellus | reverse complement strand
ATTATATTATATTATATTATATTATATTATATTATATTATATTATATTATATTATATTATATTATATTATATTATGCAAATAATTGTAGCTACCAACTGATTCTTTTTCTCAATTTGCAAATGACCAGATAATTGGCTTTTTACAGGTCCACTACTTCTCGAACTTAAGAGAACTCCTTATTTCCTTTTTTTAATTACAGGACAAGCTAATTAATTAATGCATTAATGGAGCTGTTCATAAAGCCAGTTGATATGCATTATTCCAGTAGTGGTTTATATTCTAACAGGTTGCAGTATGGATGCGGACTGTTACATCATCTGCTCAGCTGTTGCTAAGCTAACAACAAAACTACCTAATTCATTCCCGACAATTGCTGGGGATTTTAACTACGTCTCCCTCTCTGCCACACTTCCAAAATTCCAGCACTTTGTCAGCTGCTCCACAAGAGAAAGTAAGTGGGATTTATTTTTAAGCAAATATAAGATCTACATACAGCATCTCTGTCCTGCTTCCTTTTGGAACATCAGACCACATCCGGCTATAAGCACTTAAGTGCTTTCAACACAATTCAGTCTGCACTGTTACGTGAAAAGGTACAACAATACAGGTGCACCTCCACAGCCACTTGGATTTATGACTATACTAAAATGCTGTGTGGTCAGAAGCACAGCAGGGGACCATTTCCCTTCACAGTGTACCCCTCAGATTTCCATTAAAACTCTGAGTCATGTCATCTGCTAAGACACTCAGGTGATTGTGCAGTTGTGAGGTGTACCAATGATGGAGGAGAAGCTGAGTGCCCCAGCTTGAACATGGGATTGTGGATTTTATTAGTTACAGGTGTAAGGGAAGCTCCATAGCAGCTGCAGTCAGAGGTGTAAATACTCCTTATTAAACAAATACAAATTCATTTAGACATTTTTAGATATAGATATGTAAAGCTATTCAGCAGCAATTCCACAAAAGATGACGTGACAGAAGCGGATGAAAAGTGGGGAAACGGATATATAGTGGGGAATCAAAACAGCGGCTTTTAGAGGACAGCAAATCAGGGTGCAAAAAGAAAGTGTAATAGCAGCAAACCCAGTATGATTTTCTGTAGTAGGCTACATGATTGTGTTGAGTAGAAAGTCAGAACATATGAACTAAGGCCAAATGAAAACTTGCGTTACAGGTGTTTTTCTACCAGAATGTGTTTGAATTTTCTATATGCTGGTGTGCTCCTGCATCTGAGTTTGCCTCTGAGACGCTGCCCTGCTTTCTTAGTTTCTTTTAAGTGAATGACATTTGCTATTGATAGATATTTTGAAGCTGCATTTAAACCCTGTAGCAGACCCAGCTTGTCATGATGGCCTCTTGTGCCTGCCTGGCTTAGTAGTAGATCACGGCCCAACTCTTAAAACAGAGATAATTGAGTCTGATTGGTTAAATGCTGGGGTCTGTCCTTATTAAATTATTTGCTTTTTTCAGGTATTTTTAGCCTGCTTTTCTTGAATCCCCTCGCATCCCACCTCTTGTGCTTATTTAAATGTAACAATAATTATGACTGAATTATGAATTAAGACTGAAACTTTGGTCACTGGGCTCCTGCTGTCTAATATGTCTGAAAATGATCCAATTTGCTATAAAGTAACATCCTCCTTTATAATGTATTACAGGTGGGTTTGGACTGAAATAGATAAATGCAGAAAAGTGGATGCATCTTTGACCTTTGCTCAAATACTTCTTGGCTATCTATAAAACTATTAGGAGAGTAAGGAGAGTCCAGATGTCATAAAAACTGTGAGAAATGATGAGGTAGTCTGGTTCCAAGTTTAAAATAATGAAGTATGAACAAGAACTAGTTCAGTTTAAAACTATGTGAACTGAACTTTCAGCGAGTTCTTGCAAAATGTGAACTTGTGCAACAGTGTATTTCACTTACATCATTTGATCAAACAGCCAAGTCACAGGTCTTGTATTTGAGACTCAAATGCCTAGAATTTTGCTCTAAAGTACAAAGAGGAATAGGAAGTACCTCTGTGGCATTAAACACAAATCTCTCCTGCTTTTCCTCTCATTTGTCAAGCTCCCTGCAGCATTGGAGCTGAAACACAGAAGCTGTCAGCCTGTTTCAAGGCAGCTGCTAGCACCGCCAGAAAGCATGCAGCGCCAGCTTTTGGAAGAATGGGAATGCGCCCAGGTGCATCTGCTTTGAACCAGTCCCCCAAGAGGCCAGCAGATCTACCTTCAGGCAAGTGGGGGCCCCTCTGTAACCACCACTTCAGCATCTGTCTTAACACAGAGATGATTCAGGGAATAAATTTGATTTATTTTAGATATTAAATAGATAGCCTTATGAATAATACACATTAATAAGACAGATTTCATATTGATATAACCCAGAAAACTTGCATCACCTTGGAATAATTAATGTCTTATGGTGAGGTTTAGTCAAGCTAATCTACAATGATTTAAAACCTACTTCATAAAGGCGTCAGAGGCATTATCATAATCATTTCAGAACTTCTGCTTATCACAAACTATAATCAGTTGCCTGTTGACCACTAATTACAGCTTTAATATTTTACTAATTCTTCTTTCTCACACAATTTTTTAATCTAATTTCTCACTTCATTGGTTGTTAAAATTCCTAAGAGAATAGATAAATGCATAAAATCTTTGCTATGATCTCTAATATTAGGAAATTGTTAATTATGTATGATCACCTCAGTATATTTTTCTACTTTGGTAAATAATGAAGACAGGGAGAGTATCTATGTGTCTGTGTTGGTGTGTCTGTGTGTTTGTGTGTCTGTGTGTGGATAAAATGTATTAATTTTGCAAATTCTTCAATGGAAAGTTTGAAAACAGGAAGTGCTTTCAAAAGATACTTATCAGGCGACTGGATGAACCATCTGTCTGTCACCACCAGCTGACCTCAACCTAACTTAATCAGAGGTAAAATTTAGGTAAAATCTGACTCTTGTCTGGGAATAAAATGAAATTATGATTCCTCTGTTTGATTATTTGCTGCACTGTTCATGACAGTTCATTTTTTGGATTAAGACACATGTCTATGATCGCAAAAGGGCTTGTCCTGTGGATGTAAAGAATTTTCTGTTTTGGCATCAATGGCATTGCAGAAAGCAAATGAAACCCAGAACTTATTAGATAAAAATGGTTTGATGTAAAGCAGCTATACAATCATGTATTTATTTATAAATCGGCATAATAATTTCATTTTATTCTCAACCTAACCAACTAACCAGAATATCAGCCAATTACAAAAATGAAAAGTTGTTGGACAGCATTGGTTGAGACTAAAACTTCGTTTTTTTGCATGACAGTCCCTGGTGTGACACATATGTGATGCTTCCTTCATATCCCATTTGTGACAGTTTCATGAAATGCAAAACTCAGGCCTGTTACAGTTTCAAGAGAAACAAATTGCCTTGTCAAGTGTATGAAGTTTTCAGAATGAAGAAATTTTACATATTAAACATATGCAACATAACTGAAAAAGCGACAGGTTATCGTGTTGGCAAATTTGTATTTTTTACTCATTTGTAATTTTATTTGTAATGCCTTAGCTTCTGCTGTTAAATTGTTGTGTTGTGCACTAAAAACCTTGCTGTTAATTTACAATCTGGTGAGAGAATGCTGAGTAAGTAAAGAAATGCTTTCCAGTCCTGAAAAAAACAGATACTGTAAATCCTTATGACACTAATGACTAATCCCCCCCGCCCCACACACATCAGTGGTAGTTGCCTTAACTGGTGGCTAAAACTAGATTTTGTCAGAAAGGTAAAATACAAAGTTACATCAAGATTTATGATGAAATGGATAAATAACTGGGTGACTGTCATTACTGAATAAATTCAGTTATTTTCTGTATAGTTGAAGCCTAAAACTGCCTAAATGAAGCACTTTCTTATGCTTTTAAACTAATTTAGACGAAGTTACCGCTGTTGTTAAGTTACATAAGACACGTGGATAACAAAGGACATACATTGTATACAAAATCATGATAACATAATTCCTAACTGTCTACGATTAATTGCCTTAATACTGTGCCTAGTTCTGAATTCAGAGAAATCGTGTCGCTGTGAAAGGAAAACTCTGTATGCAGAGTGACAGTAGTTAGGTTTTCATCAATAGATTACAATTTGAAGCCTAGCTGTCATTCAGCAACGCAAGTAATTTGTTTGCCTCTATACTCTGTAAACAAATTACTTGACACAATATGACAGTTGCATTTTGAGATTTGTAATGCCGTGTGCTTCTAATAGTTGAAAAACAAATCATAAGAGCATGAAATAAATATAACACGTTTTTGCTATTACATCTGCTATCGTCTTGCAGCTGGTCTCCCAGTGGAGTTAGATTTGACTGACAGCAGACACTGGTGGCAATGATCTTCCACAGAAGAACCAATGGCAAAACATGCAGCTCCCAGCACATGCTCGCTAAAGAAAGCTTTTAATCTGCACCTACAAAAGATTTGGATCCCGAGCACTGATTGACGTTCCCCATCTACGACACTTTGACATGGAAATGAAGTTTTAAAGTCAAGCCCTCCAGTCTCTGCAATGTTCTTTATCTCTCTTTGACTTGGAGATGTATCAGAAAGGTCTGTTTGCCCAAGTGGCATAATAAAATCCACAGCATGGAAGCAAAACTGATAGAAGCACATCTATGGAAAATACACTAGTTTGGAGCAGACTTGGTCTGCCTGATCTTTAGATATAGCATTCATGCATCACACATACGTATGCCTCCTTCAAGATCAGATACAAATGTAGGGAAACAAGTTTATTTGTGCCAAGGTTTCTTAGTCTTAAAGATTTATCATAAAGTGGATTAAAAAAAAAGGCAGCACAAAAGAAATCATCTCAGGGTCTCTTGAGATGGACAGCAAATCTGGTTGTGATGCTCTGTGCCAGCTTTCCACTGGCCTTTCAGGGAGCTACGTGCATGTCATTTCAACAAGAAAACTTCATATCCAAGCCCTTCTCCCATCAATCATTGTGCCATGTTCGGCAGACACAGACAGAACCACCAAGAAAAAGCTCTCTGGTGCAAATCTTCAATAAAGAGCAACTGTCACACTGAGCCTCCACAGCAGGCTCCATTACATTAAAGAGCTCCATACAGCATATCTCTGTCATCAAGCTTGGGGAAAAACATTCCAGTGCTATTTTTCAATGTGTTTGTCTTTTTTAAAAGCAGAAACAAGATTATGATAAAAGCTTTAGAAATAAAAAAATAGAGCACTTCAGACAGTTGTTGAAAAAGAGATGTGAAAAAGAGTGCAAGCTTGTGGACCACATCATGTAACCATAGAGAACTTGTGCTGGTTTATTGTGGTTAGTGCACCAAGTGCTGTCTGATGCATTGTTTCTCTTAATATTTTTTTCACTCAAACCAGAAGTTATCAGACCTCTCTCTGTTTGTATTCATCATGTCCATACTGATATGTTCACTACAGAGAGAAAAAGAACAGAACAAAAATAAATGGGGAAATTCAGCAAGATGAACTCACCGGATTTGTAACACTGCTTTGAATTAAGGCCTGTATTATGTTTTGCAAGCTTGTAAGCTTTGTGTTTTTATTCTAATAATGACTTATTTAAATATTTAAGTATTTAAATTCTCCTCCATAATGTACTACTTGTAACAAGTTCAAAAGGAACCTTTAGATTTGACTTTAATATCTATCATTTGAAAATAACGTCACCATCTGTGCAGACTGTCACTATTGTATTAATAACGGTTATTATTTCCAATTAACTTCAAAATTAGAATCACTCCTTGGGTCTTTGATTAAAGTTGTCAGTCCTGTAAGATTTGGCAGCTTCTAAGGACATCAGCGATGTTTGGGCCAGTGGAACAATGGATGATTTGGAGCACAAAGGAGTGCAGCAGCTGTATGACTTGACAGTAAGGATGTTTCCCAGAGGGTACCAGCTGCAACAGAGGAAACAATGCTCATTTGAATCCACACCATATGTTTACCTTGGACCTCCTTGTCATTTCGGAACCATCGAATGTTGGCAGCGGGTTTGCTGCCTGATGTGGTGCATGTCAGGGTGATTTCTTCACCCTCCATGGCAGGTTTTGTAAATCCTGTGATCTCTGGACGTCCTGGCATCCCTGCGGTTCATGGAAATAGAAAAATAAATTACATACTTTATATGTAATGAGTAGAAAAGCTAATGGATGAAGAAAAAAATCATATCTTTATTTAACTTTTTTTTTTTTAAAAAATGTTTTCCTAGCAGGACAAAAAGAGACACCCAACAACACAATACACAACAGTGAGAATAAACATGGTTTGGAGAGAATGATGCCTCATATTAAGGGTGAAAGAAATATATTGACTTTAACTGTCATGGTTATTTTCTTTCTGTTGTGCTCTAACAGATGTGACATCTTACACAAGTACAAATCTAAGTTTGGGTTACAAATGACATTCTTTGTTTACTTCATCTTTCAGCACACCTGTTCATGTAACTCCAACCTATTACCTTACTCTTTCAGACAATATAAACCCCCACAGCCCTCAATTTTCCATCATAACTTAAAGTGTGGAGGTGTTTCTTTTGCACAAATGTACAGCATGAGACAAAGTAACTGGAAGGACAAAAGAGTCTGTACTTAAATGAAAATGCTCACCTAAAACGGTGAGGAACGCCTTGGTGGTCTTAACGGGCATGGTGAAGAGTGAACATGTGTACTGGCCCTCATCTGACAGGCTGATGTCACTGATCCTGATGGTGAGTTCCTGTGATGAGGCTCGCACCAGCTCAATCCTGTGGTCCCTTAGAGCTACAAGGAAGAAAAAAAAAAAAAGTAAATTCACCATAACTTCTGTAATGGCAGCAAACTTGTAGAGATACCATGTGTGACCATTACCTGAACAAGGCTGAATATGATATACTTACAGTGATTTCACGCATAATAGGTGTCAAACAGCAAACACTATTGCCAATAGTTTGGAACATTTGCTTTGTGCTTACAATCTGGGATGCTGGATTTATTCAGCAGGGATATAAAATGCATCACTGGGATGGATTTAAGTGAAGCAGCAGGGAAATCCTACAGACCTGGATTGCAGTTTTTATTTTGGTAATCACTTTTTAGGTATTGATTTACACTTCAACACATTTAGCAGCTTGGTCTGCTTGTCACATTTTTCACTCACAGTAAGTCTGCAAAGCCCACAGTTACAATGGAGTAAACATATTTTTAATAAACACAAGTGTCAATATCGCCTGAGCGATAACTCATTATTGTGTTTAAAAAAAGTAATTTCTTTGCCTGATTTGGAACTTTTCAATAAAACATGTGGATTCTCTAAAATGAAGAAGGTCATCTTGTACCTTTCATCGTTTAGACAGCATTATATTCAGAATCACCTGCATCTGCGAGTACAAGTGACCAACCCCGAAGTGCAGGAGGGAAAGGACTCTTCATTGAATAAAATAGCACATTCTTAATCCTCTGTCCCTTTAGGCCTGGCCAGCTTTCTCCTGGCTCCTACTTTCATCTGAGGTAATTTCAACTCTACTGAATTGTACTACACAGGGAAAAGTCTGGCTAAACGCAGCACTGAGGATTTAACCGTTGGCCATTGTAAAGTGGTGTCATATCAGATGAAGACTGGCATTTGATTTTCGTGATAAACATCCGCAGAAGACATGTGATACACAATTACATCAGATTGGCTAAAATAGTTATTAGATTTTACACACATGGGTCATTATCAGTAACGTTGCTCCTCATCTTCAATTACAACATATCATTTGATGATTATTATCATATAATCACACGCATGCTGTAAAAAAGGAAAAAAAGACTGATGCCTGTAAGAAGTTTCTTATTAAAGACATTTTGTTCTTGAAGAATAAAGAGTGGAGTAAATAAAAACTATCTTCACGGCAGAATTAAAATTTAATAACAACTTGCGCCACCAGGCAACCAGCTTATTATGTGCTACAGGGCTTAATACAAACATTTGATAGTCTTACTGTAGCAAACAGCATCCTGAAACAAAGCTGCCTGATGTTCTTTGTAGTTAAGCATCCTCACTGCAGAGCTTTGAAAATGCCCAGAGGCTGCAGCAGAAAACAGCAAAGGCTTTGCTGGATGGTTGCATTGGAAAGGTGACGGGTCTAAGCAAACATCGCACAGGCACCCAAAAGATATGGATGTACTGACTGGAAGGATCAAAGATCTGAACAAGATGACACAAAATGATTCCTATGGCATGATATCCCTCTATCTCTGCAATGCATCGAGGAAAAGGCCTACTTTTCTCCTTAACCCCTTTGTTTCTCAAAGCACAAACACCTTTGAGATTGATGTTTTGCCTTTGTACGGTAAAAAGGATTAGTTGATGAAAAGCTGCCGTCGCTTTATGTCGATGACAATCTGCCTTAAATCTGCAGGCATTAATAGTGAAACATGTAGTTTATTCCAGCAGCTATGATCAGCTTGAAATATCAGTTATGACACATTGAGTGTTATCAAGAAGGATTAAAATATGATTAAACTTCCTATAATACTCCAGCATAACGCAATCTGCTTAGTTTGTTGCAATAAATAAAGCAACAATGTTGGAAAACTCCAGCTAAATCTCTTATGTCGCTCCATAACCCTTAGTATAGTGTCATATTTAAAAATATATAAATAGGAATGAACCTTTAGTTAGTTACTTGCCAGAAAGTTTATTGGATTATGATGCAGGACTGAGTGATTTCTTTGTTTTTTCCTTGTACTTGTTTTTTGTAGGGAGCTGACTGCAATTGGTGCATATTGAGAATAAGATTAAGACTGCTTTTCTCTGAAATGAAAAGACCTTTTAACAATGTCTGTTACTTAATCGATGCAAGGTCCCATTTTAAATACCAAACAGTGACCCAATGCAATACAGACCACAGATAATTTCAAGTGACATTTAAAGCACCAAGTACTCAGCTCATTTTCAGTAAGTCCTGAACATCACATTACCATGAAGAAACTATATCTAAATGTCAGAAGCTTGAATACTGATCCTGGTGGGCCGATTCCACGAAGAGGTAGAGAAACAAACATGGTTAAACAAAAGATGTTCCTGACTGATGTGTTGTTTTTGGATAGCCACAAGCATTATGGAGCAAATGGGTCAATGACATCCTGATGGAAATAGATGGACAAAGGTTTAAATAAGCTAAAGACAAGTGTTATCTATTATTTGGGCGTCACATGGCTGGGAAACCATACTACCATAATCCAGTCCAGTCTAGAGGCCCAGAATGTGTGCAGATCTGTCACAATCAAGCCCAAATGCTGCGGCTGACAAAGCTTTTTTTCCAGGTGCTTTAGGAAATCAATGTGATGAAAAGCTTCATTTCCCCCAAACCCTAGATAGTTCTGGTGCTGTTCATTCTGCTTAGGTGGAAACATAAATCTGCACCCTGACCTTGTGTGTGCTGCAGCCTTGCAGCATGGCAGCTTAACGGCATGGCAGCAGTACATCTCCTGTGATGGAGGCCTTTCCAAGGCTGTCTCAAATCAGTAAAACTGATGCCCTAATTCTACTGACAGATAAAGGATACTGTTGCTATGGTCCTGTGATGCAAAGTAAGGTTTAGCTTATTTCCCCTCCAGACCTTTCTAACAATAAAAACTGTAGTTTGCTAGATTACCAGTAAGCTTTGTCTTAGCATGCCACTTTGCTTAATGTCTTTGCCATTTTCAGAGTCCAAAACCACATGAAGCATATAACACCACTGTTAAATGGATTTATAATAAAAAAAGATGTTATTTCTACATTTACAAGAAGAGCTAACTATCATGTTAAAGCTCTCCTTAACAAACAAAAAGCATAGAACACAATTATCTCATGCCATTTACTTTTTCACTTCACTGAGCAACAAACAGATGTTAACAAATGTTTCTAATCCAAAACGGTGAGTTATCTTCTGACAGTCAGGAAAGAAAAGGACATTTTACATCTATTCATTACACTTGGAAACAAGCTGATGACTCTCGGGTTCAGACAAACTATGTTACATCTGCAATGTTCGCATTTGGCCATTTTTGCATGGCCTATAGCCACTTCGAACTAGTCCTGAAATGTGAAAGCTCTAGCTGTCCTTCAGCTAGAACACAGAATCCTGGCATACACCCCCCCGCTTGCTCTCCAGCCAGGGGCTCCACTCTTTGCAATTAGAGAGTGTTTGCTGCTGGCTGTGCTCACTCAGTGGCTGTGTGGGCGATTCTGGACGTGTTCCAGGTCTATAGTGGTGCAAGCAGGGGGCTTTTTCCCACCACACATGTGGCTCCAATTAAGAGAAGGAGAAAGCCTTGTTGCAGTGGATCATTGTCACTGCCCGCACTCTCAGAGATCCCACAGTGCAGATTCTACTCATACTGGACTCATGTTAAGATCTAGAAGTGGGGAAGAAAAGAATCAGGAAATCTCTTGGAGGCTATATTACATACCTACTTCAAGCATAAAGAAAACAGACACCGAACAGAATTTTTTTGCCCTTTTTATTTCTCATTCCCATAAGCTTAGATGTTTTTTTGTCTTTTCTTTTTTATGAATTTGCATAATTCTCTTTACTAACAAGTCTTACCTTTTTCTGTGAAACAAAACACACAAAATAACATAGCTGCTGTAAACTGGAACCAACAATTATACAGGTTGGCATAAAAACTCAAGGAATTTACATAGAACATAGTCTTCTATATTCTAAAGAGATAATATAAATAAAACATGAGAGTTCAATGTGGCATCGAGCTGAGTGAGTACATGCAAGAGTACCTCTTCACATTAGCAATAATAGCAGAGTGTTTCGTTCCATAATGGTAGATTCACATTTCAGTGACACTAGAAATAAAGCATTACACTTAAAAGCCTATTAGTTCCCGCAGACAGACATTAGCTTTGACCATGAGACCATTCCAACAATTTGTCACTGGTGAGAAGTAAACAGTGTTTAAAAGAACAAACTCATGGCTTGTCACCTGTAAAAAGTCCCCCCCCCCCACCCCTCCCTTGACTTCTGAAGAAACTAAGAAAAGGGGACAAACTTGTCAGTGTCATTTATTTTTGTTTATTTACTTTCTCATCTCTTCACACTTTCACCATTTATACAGAATTATATAAATAAATCATTAGTCGTCAGGATGACATTAAAAATCATAACAACAATAATAATAAAAACAGCAATAAGAAGTAAAACTACCTGTTTACACTGACCATCAGACAGAAGGCATTTACTAGAACGGAGGCTTAAATGTGCTTTTATTGGTGCTCTTACCAGTAATTGCATCCTTTGTAATTATCTTTCATTCTTTCAAGCTAATGAATGTTTTAATGCTCACATTAGAGCATTCATTTAGCACATAACAGCATTTTGATTACAACAAGCCAATTAAGATCAATTTTGCGTTGTGACCTTTATGATTCAGACTGAATGTTTCAATTACATGTCACAAATGATGAACCACTAACCTCTGAAAACTGTGGGGTAAAATGGAGAAAAGGGGAATTAAATCTGTAACAGCATATTTATGTATACATCTGCTGCACATGCTGGAGATCAAACTATTTGTCTGTCTTTACAAGCGACCTGCAGCAGCCAATCATTAATTACATTATTCATATTCACCATATCTGATAAAAGATTCCGTATGCCTTCATGAATGTCATTACCATTCTCTGCAGCCTCACTACTTACATTTTATCCTTTTCCCACAGAAAGCCAAAAGTGAAATAAATCATAATGAAGACAGCAAAGGACAGCTCTATTCTCATTTGTCCAGCTCAGTAATAATAATTCATAACAACGGCGACATATAAAAGGGATAATTCTACAAAAGACATATGGTCTAAATCAATTTTTTTCATCATGGCAGCCCACCAGAGCACCAGTCCCTTGCAGTGACTGCTAATTGACTTAATGTAAGAGTAAAGTATTGGTATGGCTGTTAAGGAAATGTGGATTTTCTCAGGTTCATGGTGATAGTTTGAAGAGATTTGTTATTTGTTGTGTTGTAGGTTGAATCCTCCAAGGCGGAAACGATTAACTAAGACTCAGGTATACATAATGGATGAGGGGGGCCGTCACCATATCAATATGCCAGCTGGCAGGATATAAGCTGTTCAACTTTAAACAAACATGCAAAGAGAGTTGGACACATATGTAGGAGAAGCAAAGTTATTGTCATTTTCTAGATAGATAAAGTTAACTGAGCTTTATTGGGTATTCAATCCTTGCCATTGGCTTAACATTTGATTATCATTCTTCCTCAAGGTCCATCAGGAGACGTGATATTGCTGTGGTGACCAATTCCACCCAACCTAGCAGCTAAAAAAACTAATGGTGAACCTTCTTTTGTTGCATGCCGCAGAGCATTCTGTTAAGTTTGTGTATTCAGTTTCTGAACCTTGACCTGAAATTGTACCCATTAAAGGGTCAATGTGAGATTTGAGGAGAATCAAATTTACTGAATTACTGAATCTACTCTAAAAATTCCAGTTAAGGCTCTAAAAGATTTGATGGAAGAAAAAATTGCTGCATCAATGACGTTCATAAACCGTACCTCCCTCATTACTCGTTAAAAAAGCATGAATGGTCTCCCAATACCTTTCTTTAAATTATTTTGCTTTTTATATATAAGCTAAATGAATACCTACTTAAATAAAACAGATGTCCATTAAATTAAATTGTTAAATAAATAAACAAAAGTAGACATAAGAAATACAAGAAATACATTCAATATGATTTGAGAGCCTGAATCTACAATTTAAACCTAGAAGCAATATCTTAAAGGTTGAGTTGAGGGTTTGTGTAGACTAAAAACAGCATCAGAGCACAAAATATGGCATCTCAGCTGCAACAAGTGATTTCTAACACACGTTCTCTGATATTGTCCACACCTATTATTCCAATGCAGGGTTGTTGGGAGTGGTGGAACAAAGACAAGAGGCAGCATTAACCTGGAAAGGTCGGCTGGCCATCACAGGGCTAACATACAGAAGCCCTCCCTGTTACGTTATGGTACAGTTATGGGATGGTCATGCAAGTATTTCCACAGCGAGTCAAACCCTGACTCGGTAGGAGCAGCTTTGCCCAAATAATTCTGCAATAAACATAGAACAGGAGCTCAAACACTGTGGTTCTTTGTTCTTAATGTGCAGCTTTTATGATGGAAAAATCCAAAACAGATTATCTTACCAAACGGTACTGTGTTCAATCTTTGCCAATAGATTTTTATTTTTCAATATTTTTCCAAAATAAGTAATTGGCCAACGCTGCATGTTGGTTCAAGCCTCAGCTCGGGGAGTGGCCTTTTTTGTGTGGAGTTTGCATGTTCTACCTGTGTTAGCGTTTGTTTGTTTATTTGTTTATTTGTTTATTTCAGGCAGTACCAATCATAATAATAAAGGAAATATGCAATCGGCTCTTCTTCAAAGAGAAAAAAAACAACCAAAAATAAGTCTGCCTGAAAGGGAGGGGGGAAGAAGATACCATATTAAATCCCACCCCATTTCTATCCAGATACATACAGCAACAGCTACCAACAAAAAATTCCCTCGCAGTAGGTTAGGCCAAATTTATACAGAGCAGACAAAAGCATGTAAGACCGAAAACAGAGAAAAAATTAAAGAAAAGAAAATAATAATTCACTTTTACCAATGAGCAACTAAACGTTGCAGTCATGGGGTGCTACCATAGGCAGCAACTATCAAACAGAAACAATGATTATTTACAAAAATGTCTAGAATAACATCAGAACCATCAATAGTAATGATAACAAACATACCGACAACGTAGACAAGGCTTACTTGTTCTTATAATGTCTTATTTTATTCTTGTAAGTCTTATATCTTTGTTCCATTTCTTTTGTTTTTTTTTTTACCTTGATAAACTGTTTGTAGAGATATTTTTTCTTTTTACATTCCTTTCGTAAGCTGAGGGCTTTTACAGTATTTTTTCTTTAAACAGTGCTCTTTGAGTAGACAGTGTTTGTCATACAAAGAGGTAAAGATATCTAAGAATCTATTATACGCACAGTCCACATCAGATGTCTGATAAATTGACCTCCAGTCCTGTTGCTCCGGATTATTCTTTAAGGTAGTGATGCACGATATGAAAAATTTTAACCGATACCGATATTATTCTGCTTGTCATGACCGATAACCGATAAATTACCGATATGTTTATATTCACTATAATCTGCAGTTTGTGCTGGATGCAGTGATTGAAAACTGATGTTTAAGAAGCTCCGGTGTATCTTTAACACCAAACAAACAGTTTTGGTTCTTCAAATATTCATTTCTTTTATGTCGTAGCACAAAAATGTGGTCATTCAAATAAAGTGCATCTCTTGAAAATTCAGTAAGAGATGTACAGTTTATCTATTATATGTACTGACATACTAAATAAATATCGGTTGATAATATCGGTCCAGTTTACTGATACCGATATTAGAAAAACCGACAAATATCTGCCGATACCGATAACAGCACCGATATATCATGCATCCCTACTTTAAGGGACAGATTGTTTCATTGCTCATTGTTCATTTACTGATACTTTTATGTTTCACTTTCTTGAAATCACAGTTGTATAAAGCAAAAACAGATAAGTGGTCTGTAATATCACATATAAACAAGCCGCTAGTAATATGACTTCCCATAGTATTAGTAAAATATTATCAATAATTGTGGCACTATGTGAAGTTATTCGACTAGGTTTTAATATTATAGGATATAAGGATAAGCTATGTATTGAATCAATAAAGTCATCGATAACTTTTAGTTTTATTTGGTTTAATAAGTCTATGTTGAAATATCCACAAATGAATAATGAATGAAGCGTGGGTTTTCTCCAGGTACTCCGGCTTCTAACCACCATCCAAGAACATGCATGTTAGGTTGCTTTGTTATTCAAAATTGTCTTTAGGAGTGAATGTGTGTGTGTCTTGTTGTTTGCCTCTATTTGTTAGCCCTGTGATGGACTGGGGACCAGTCTTGGGCACCCTGTATCTCCCCCAATGGTTGCTAGGATAGATAACAGGTACCTGCAACCCTGAATTGGAATAAGTGGTACAGATGATGGACTGATGTAATTGACTTTATCAATTAATCAACAAAAGTTATCAGAAAACACAATTTTGGCAATGAATAACAAATAGAGTAAGCAGCTAGATTAGTTTCATTTAAAAGAAACAGATTGTAATGCCTACGCTGATTGTATACTTGTCAAAGTGAAATTTAAATGGAATAAGTTGTGCAGATGGCAAAAATCAGATTTAGACTGACTTCACTCAGCAGCTGTAAACCTTAGTAGTTATACTATCAAATTTAACTTCGGAAAAAGTAACTGTAAAGTTAATTCTAATACCCTTCTTCCAGTCACCCTTATTCCATATCAAACAGCCTTATCTTTAATACAAGGCAAGTGGGACTGAGCAGCAATAGAATTCAAAAAGGACCTCACAGAATCATTACTTGTATTTGTTGAGCAAACCGGATAAAACATAAAAGGCGTAAAGAGCTGAAATCTTTCTGGAATTCACATACAGTATGAGAAATTGCTCCTACTCTCTCTGATGTACGAGAAAAGGGGAATCAGGAGGGGCTGCATGTGCATCAAATGGCCATGCTGACATGAACTCCCAAGACAACATCAGCACGCTGAGAGGTAGAACAGAGCAGCAACAGGGAAAGACAAAAGGCACAGAGACAATCAGATATTTATCTATTAGACGGAAAAAGAAATCTAAACATATTAACACTGAGAATAAGGCAATGCAATGTTCCTACTATAATCGAATCTTTCCAGAAGCTCTAAAATCCAGTTGATATTAGGAAAGCGAGTCTCAAAGGAATTTAAAAGGTCATTTTAATACTCTTCCAGTCACCCTATTTTATATCAAACCCCAAACGCATCAAGACAAATGCCCTTATCTATAATTCTAAGCTAGAGGGAAAGAGCAGAAATGGATTTCGAAAAAATGTTCCACAGAATAGTTACATATATTAGATGAGCACAGAAACACATATAAAAGGTACAAAAAGCTGAATCTCCTTCGATTACACATCCACAGTAAGAAACTGAGAGATTAAGTCGAGGAAACCTGCATCAGCATGAAATGGCCATATGTCACAGACATGCAAGACTGAATAGTACACTGAGAGTCGGACAACAGCAGCAACAAAGACAAAAAGCGCTGAGAAAAATGGCGTATTTAACTATCAGGAAGAAAAATAGAAGTCTAAAAAATAACAACACTGAAAATAAGACTATTTAAAAGTACTGCAACAATTAAATCTTCTTGGTGACAACAGTCAAAGACCATCTGTTTGTCAGAGGAAGTTAACTAGCCTTCCACAAGCTCAGCTCCCTGAAAGTTAGCATAAGGTTGAATCTCACATTTTTCATTGGCTCTATAAGACGCCCCAACAAACAGAAGAAAAATGAAAGATGCAGCCCTGTGCCAAGCAATTAACTGGTGATTTGGCACAGCAGTGATTTCCTTCCAGGTGTCCCTCCCTGTTCTATGCATGAAGCTAGTGTTGTTCACTCTCCCCATTCCGCCTGGTATCCTCACAGGCATCATATTAGTTGTGCCAGTAAAGCTTTCCATTTAGCTGGAAGAGACAGAAAGGAAATATTTCCACACTTAGTCCGATTACAACCTCTACTGAGTGGACAACATTCATTCTGTCATTTTTATTGCTCATGAAAGAGATTATATCATGTAAATATTTTCTCAGGCCAGACAAAGTGTATTGTGTTTGTGTATGAATTAGAAGTATGTTTTCTTATGGTTGTGATTTACAATGGTTGTGATTTATAAAATGAAGAAAATATAACCTAATTTTAGAGAGAACACAACGTAAATTGTAAAATGTATTTACTAAATTAACATAATTAAGCAGTATTTAAAAAAATAAGATAAAATAAGCAATTCCAGACTACTTCTTTAGGAATTTAGAGGGTAGGTCACATTCAGTTCCTGCTTTTTAAATTAATTTAATTATTATATTTATTGAGCCACTGTGGCCTCATCTAATAAAGTTGATGGATCCAGTTGTAAGAATGCCAAGGAGGAAAGACATCAGATCTCTGCGAAAAATGTTGCAGTAAACAGTCTGGGTAGGGCTTAATGAGAATAGCAAACTATTAGGAGTCATTCATCTCCAGTGAGAAATAATAAAAGGAAAACATACTCAAGAGAATTGTTAATCTGACCCAGCAAGTTCATGAAAAAGTTTGCAGTTTCATTTGACCACCCAACAAGACTCCTGGGTAGATGAGACAAGTCAAGTGCACTTTATTTAGAAAGCACATCCACAGTAGAGGTTTGCCATAGTGCTCCACAATGTCAAACATTTAATAAAATGACAAAGATAAACACAAAAATATGAAAACAAACACACAAAGGTACTTAGAGGGCTATGATAATACTGAAATAATGGTACACCAACATAAACCACACACAAACACAGACCCAACTAAACCTGGGACTAATCTTTAAACACCAATAAAAATAATCATGTTTTAAGTTGAGAAGTTAAAAACAAACTCGATTGTGTACCAAAATATTCAAGAGTCAAATGTAAAGCTAACAGGTCAACAGGTAAAGATGAGTAGAATAGAATTTCTCCCCAATCATTAGAAAAGGTTTTCTCTATTTTCTTTCTGATACAGAAAACTTTGTAGGCGTATGTTGTTGAAATGACTGTAATTAAGGCTTTAGGAGTAACAAAAACATACAAACTATTATTTTTTATCATAAACATGTGGAAATATTGGATAATAACAATGGATATATTTGACTGGCTGTATTTATGTCAGAAGACATGACCTTACAAACATAATTTTTTTTCATCCAATGTTTCAAGGACATAAAATAGATGGTTTTGAAGATTTCTTTATTATGGGAGTTTTTCATAAAACAGATTCTACAAACACAAATATTAAAATGCTACATCTGATCTATTGCACAACAGAAAATGTGGAATTAAAATAATAAAAAGAATGTGTTTGCTTCAGTGGTTTTTGCTTGAATGAACATCCTTTGGCTGCACCCACACCGTTCACACCAGTGTCTGTTTAAGATTCAGTTAACTTTCATTTAATTGTATTTTGGAAGTAATTTCATCTAATAAAACACCTTAGACCTCATTACTAAATCCAATCAGCTGCGAGTGAGGAAGTATTTCTTCAAACCAGATTGTGACTTTCTTTCTGCTGGCATCTCTCTCTCCTTTCAAATGTAATTCAATGAAAAGTTCATCTTCAATCACTGAACCAATTGCATTGTATTAGCAGCTACAGCATAAATGAAATGGGTAATATGCTGTGAGAAACACTGATAGATGAGCATCCCAATCCTTACGAGACCCGTCCACTGTTGTACCCCTCCCTTTCACCCCAACTCCAATTTATCAGATCCAGACTTTTGCCACCTTCAAATTGAATTTGGCTGGTGAGATCACAATATTATTCATTCTAGTTGAGGCCTTGTTTCACTAAGTTGCAACAGTCTATTTCCAAGGCAGGGTGGCAGTGGAACAGCAATAAAAATGTAGGGCAGCAAAGTTACTAATTAGATGCAATCATCTCACAATCCACAGGCGTTATACTGTTGTAAACAATGTTGTGTGATTACAAAAGTACAATACAAAAACAGCCTGTTTCTGGTTGGTTTGTGCCCTGGGACATCAATGGAGACGTAAATTCATTAAAGGTCTGCTTTAACATCATGGGTAATATATATACTACTCTTTTATCATGTCTTGCTCGTGTATTCAGTCACACCACATGCTTGCGGGGATGTAGGGACATGTATGAACACTGGAAATTTAAAAAAAAATGATTGAAAACACTGACGTAAAATCACTTCATCAATGTGGAAAGTTTTCTTACCTTTTTTGTCTCCAAAAAACAGAGTTTGTTGTGCAGGGTTTGACCACTGGAGGGAAGTGTTATCATTGTGATCCACACGACAGGTCATGTTGGCTGTGCCCCCCTCCACCACCGTCACATTCTGAGTGATGGGAAACTGACCTTGGCTACCTGTGGATAAAAAAAAAACAGCTTATAACATATATTTTTTTCAGACCATTTTCTAATTTTTATTTTTAAATAAATTAAAGATCAGCTCAGAATTTACATGACAAACTCTGTAGTTTCACTATTTTTCACAGTCACAAGTATGCCTTCGTTTTCCCTCCGAAACAAAGATAGTTTAACAAGAGCCTGCTTGACATGGTCTGTAGCTTTTAGCAGCAAATGTATTTTAAAGACTGTGGTTTCTTTTTATGGAAGCAACAACAGTAGGTTTTACTCTCCCAGACTGCCTTTCTTGTTGCCTTATTTCAGGGCCCTAATTGGTAGCATGGCCTAATTAGAGGTAGTCATGTTCTGCTGTAGAGTGTAGAGCTGCAGCTGGGTGGTAAAGTGACACATAATCCCAGACACCGTGGGCCTTCGATCCGAGCGACATCCATGCCCTAAAACAGCCGCTCATCACAGTGTGCAGAAGACATCCAAATAAGGCCTAATCACCCTGCCTTGTTGGATTCTACCTTCTTACTCCACATTTGTACTTGTAGTCTCAGCAAAGTCCTCTAATTAAATTGCAAAAGCAGTTTTATCCTCCTTGTGTTTTTATTGAACTCTGCCAGGCTTCAGAAGCATGTCTAAGACAAATACTGCCTTGAAGAGAATGGTGATTAGACAAAGTCCCCTAATATGAGCCAGACCAGATCAGACTCTAAATATGACAGTAAGTAACAACTCTATTACAGCTCTAGAGTTTTGTGTTTGAAGCCGTGCGTGCTGGTAAAAATTTCACATGGTCCACATGTTTTCTCCCGATTTCACAGCTTTGATTTGGTGTCCGTTTGTACAGTTATCCGCCCGAGTTTGAAGGTGACATTGTCTCTGCCTTCTCCCAGGTATAGTTCACTGCAGGGACATTTCCACCAAGGGAGCAGCTGTCTGCCTCATTAGTCCCATTCACACATGGGTGCAGAGAAAGGTAGGACAGCCAAAGGTCTGTGGACCTACCTTGACCTAGAATTGTCCTAATGGAGCCCATTGTCAGCTACAGGGTGAAGGAGAGGCTGACTATGAGTGGTGATTGAAAATCAGTCCTTCAGAGCACATTATGTACTGAATGTACTCATTACTTCTCTGCTTGTGCCCAGTCAGTGACATGCGCTCAGTCACTGGAAAAAACTTGACCAATTTGATTATTATCAGCATAATAACATTTATAATTTTACTAAAAATAACCAAATTTAAATAACCTTCTAAGTGTCAATTAAGACTAAATTAAATTTAACATCCATATCTTCATTTCATCCGTCCATCTGTCTATGCATCGTTTTCTCTCCTGTCATTTCTGCAGCATATTTGCTGTCTGTTTTCAGTGCCTTCTGTTCACTACTTACTGAAAGGCTCGATAAATAGATTCAATTAAAACTAAATTTATCATCCTTGAATGATGTGATGACATTTGTCAGGTGATGCTCAGATTGCAACATATACGTAGTTACTGCTTAGAAAAAATGGTCTCTGAATGAAATGTCTTCACATTATGTAAACATGACCAATGAAAGATGATCATGCAATCAGAAGCAGGGCGGCATGATGAAGATGCTGCATGTCACGTCGTGAGTCCGGATTTGACTGAAACAGGAAATACCTGCCTTTCAAAAAAGGCTTTTCACTATCTTGAAATTCTGTAATAGTGTTGAGTGAGAAAAGGCTATTTTTGAGGAAATACAAACCTCCTCAGCTCCAACCGCAGTGTTTATTTTTCTTCTTTTTTTACTTGAGAGAGCAATAGGAGGTTGGCTTGAGTTGCTTCTACAGTGCGGAGCCAAGCAATATAGCCTTATAGTTAAAAAGTCACAAACAGCTTTAGGATAAACCCTGATCTGTGCAACCCTGTACTCTAACCATAAACAGAGTATTGAGCTTATTCCACAATAGAATAAATGTCATTTATGAAGTAACATAATATTATGATTCAGAAAATGGTTAATATCTTACAAAGACAGGAAGATATGAAGTGAATAAGAAGAATGGTGGTCTATGTGGCTATTAAAAATAGTTTTTTCTTTACTTTCTACATAATTTCTAGAGTATTGACACTTTTTAATGTGCATATATTCACGTAACGAGGTCATTTTCTACAAAGCAAGATGACATGGTGAGACTGTGGAAAGTTGTGCAGCAGTTTCCTGCATTTCCTACAAACTCTAGGCTTTTATTTTCCACACTGTTCTGTGCTCTTGAAACAGCCGTTATTACCTGTATTACCCACACAAAGACGTGACAAATTAAGAGAAATTCTGAACCATTGATCTGTGCAATGAGCAAATCCAGAGGAGACATATTGCTTGGTGCAGTTTAGGCCCACTTGTCCTCCACAAGGAAAGGGTCAGCACTGATCAATACACATTTTTTTCTGAATGATCACCTTTATCCTGTGATGAAACATTTCTTTCCAAATGGAAGTGGTCTCTTCCAGGAGGACAATGACCCCATCCAAAGGGCGCACAGGGTCACTGAATGATTTGATGAGTATGAAAAATGCGAATCACACATTTTGGCACTTGCAGCAACAGATTTAAACCCAGTTGTATACCTATAAGAGAATTCAGAGCTACTTGTGAAAGAACACATCCAATCACTAACTATAAAACTATAGAAAATTAGTCTCTGCAAGGAACAAAAACCAGGATGAAATAAAACTATTAGTTTACAACATGACTGAGATTATATTAATTCAGGAAATCGTTCATATCTGAGAAAAATTTGCAATAATAACAAATTACCTTGAGATATAATTGATACAGTGAGCAGTATCCATGTGTACATGTGTTTGTACAGGTGGGCTCATGTTTATGATTGACATTGGGAGGGCATGAGTATATGGATATCAGCTTACTATAGAAAAAAGCAACTCAATAGACAGATTGGTGGTTATTCTTTACATTTGCCTAATCCCGGTCATGCGCACCAGTTGGCGGCAAAATATGCGGCATAACCGGGCGTAACTCATAGTGTTTACATAGTGGAACTTGTAAAGAAGCAAAAATCCAGTCGCTTAAAAGCAAAGGAGAACCATGTTGAACATTTATTCGAGAGGGATCATGAAAGATGCTAACAGAAGTTGTATGTGTGTGGTGTTTCATTGCCTGATCCGTTTGAAATTAATAAAAAGCAGTTGGACAATAACCTGTCTGCAGTCTCGTGACATTTGGAACTATTTAAGCCGAAAGCTTTGAAAGCTTACAAATCACTGGATGGATAAATTGTTTTTTTTCATTTTTGGGCATGTTCATGTAATTTTATACTATAGTCCAAATGACTCACTATGCTTCCTACAGAGTTACGATCTTCCCTCCGCATGAGGCTGAAAGTAGCTGACTGCCAGCAGGTGTGTTGGTCAGATTGCTACGTGTCCACAACACACACTTTGGAGTTACATATCGGACTGAGAGGATAGTTTTAGTGCATCCATTTCACAGTGATTGTCGCCTAATTTTCTTTGATGGAAGTCTACCAGACATTTATTATCGAGGAGGTTTATTGTTGATTAAAGCTACGACAATCTGCAGAGAAACTCAGTTCTGTGGTGTGTAGAGCGCACTAAAAGGAGTGACAGCTGTCAACGACACACGAAAAGTTTTTAAGGCTGGAATATAAAAATGAATGATTGGTACAGGGTACATGACAAATACACTTTGACAATTCAAAATCTTCAAAAAGTTGAGTAAAATCTAATCTAAAAAAATACTAAAATCTTAAGTAAATAGTAGATTAACTCGTTTCCCTGCAGGATTATATCTGGCAAAAATCAGTTTGTTTCCACTGCTTGTACTCACAATAATAAATATGTTTAGCGTAAAGACGACACATTCATAATGTTCTGTTTGTGAAACTTACTGCACTACACAAACTTGGCATAATCTTTATTTACAGACTGTAAAAATAGATGACGCAACACTCTAGTTAATATATGCAATGGCAGCGGCGAATGTGTCTTTCTGCCGCCAGCCCGAAGCTGGATCAATGAAGAAGTAATCGTCACTCGTCAATGTGCCTATAGACTTCTCAAGTGAGGGGGAGGAGGTGGGGGGTTAAAAACCTACTTGCAACAGTAGTAAAACTACTAATAAAAAACACAGCGATGGAATATTTTTCTAAAATTCTTACTAGAAAACCACAACATGTGATTTTAACTTGAACAAAAATCTTCCTTGTACAGCCACTAAAATGTCATTTTAACATCATACAAACAAACAATAAGTATGAAATACCAGCAAGCTCGATAAAAGCAAATGAGCTGAGTTGAGTCACGGTAGAGTTTTCCTGTAAAAGAGGAGCGAGTTCTAAAAGTTACAGATGTACGAAGGCTGTCTTCCCCACTGATGACTCCAGACGAGTTGAGTGATGAAATGAGGAATAAACCTGCACTTTTGCAATATGCCCTCGGGATGGGATAGGCGAAAACCTTAAACACAAAGCCTTTCTAGCTGTACTAAAAAGGAAATACTGTTCTGGGAATTGTTGTATCTGTTTTCGAGTGTATCACACTAAAAAAGGAGGAGATGTGGGTGTGTGTGTGTGTGTGTGGGGGAGGGGGGGGGGGGGGGGTAACTTCTTTCCAAACAGATGTTGCAAAATGTTGACAGTTTGCTGACATCTAGTTTCTTTTTATTTTTGAACATTATAAAGAAGTAACAGTAAAATAAAATGTAAAAAAAATCCAAACATGATGCCACGAGTCCATCTCTCTCTCTCTTTTTCTCTCTCTCCCTTTCTTTTAGATCCAACCTTCGCTTTGCTTTTCTTGCTTTAAAGCACGAGATGGTAAAATCTGAGCTAAAAATGACCCAGTTTTTGCTTTTAAATTAATCAGTTATCTTAAAATCAAATCAAGTCAAATGGTTTGTTTTTGTGCCTGTTGGTTTGAATCAAAACATTTCCAAATTCCCACTGCTTATGAGTCAAACTCCTGAAGCTGTAATTGGTCTCCTAGCAGCAATCTTCTCTTTGATAAGCTCCACCCCCCCCCACCGCCCACATTTTAAAGACAATCTCATGGATCTGAGGGTTCAGACTTTTTTTTTTCTGTCTTTACGAGAACACTCCAGTAAAAGCTGAACTTGGCAATATCACCCTGAGCTGAGAGATTATGGTCCACACTCAGGTGGGCCACCAGCACTCTGATCATCAGTCACAATGTCAGCACACATGAGATTAGTCAAGTTGTTTGCTGTGCTTCACACATTCAGAATGCTGCTGACACATCTCTCCACGGTGGCATTAAGTTTCATATAAAATCAGGCGACACTGCATCATGAATGAAATATTTACCTGCACAGCTGAAATTAGATAGAAATGTAAATGCAGTAACGGAATAGCATCTTTATTGTGAACACAAATATTTGTTGATTACAAAGGGGAAGCATAGAAACAGATGTCTGCAAGCACATAGCCTGGATGTGAATGCCTCTCTGTGTGAGAGATGCAGCAGGCGTTGAGCACATATGAATGTAGATGTTAAACATGTCTTGCTGTTGAGTCTACATTAGCAATAAACTATTTCATTTCATCTTGACTCATCTCATGCTGTTATCTGCATGCAGCTCAGACCACAGCTTGATGGAATCTGAGCTCTGACAATATTAGAAGTAAAGAAGATGATACTTAGGTTATTGATCTTTGCTTGCCTTGTGGTCTGGGTGGTTATGTAGTAAAAAGTCAAGAGTTTAAAGAAAAAAAACTTATGACTTTTCTTAAAAGGGAGAAGTAAGAAAGATTTTAATTAATAAAACTAAACCATTTCTTGCTATTGCTTATGTAAAATAATGTGTTTCTGTGATACTCACAGAAACACATCGGGCTACAGAACCAAGTAACTAAATCTGAAAAACAAAATGTTAGAGGTGTTCCTGTATTCTATATAATTTACAGATTAATCTAATGATCAGCAATTCTGGGCCAGGGAGGAATAATATAAGGAAGCTCTCTGTTTAGGAAAACAGCGAGTTATTGGAGGAAGAATGAAGGATACCACCCCCAAAATCTTTTACAGTTTCAGCTGACTGCACAAAATAATGGGGAGTAGTTCCTTGATAAATGGTTGGAGAGCAGTCAGGCAACACTCTGCAGAATAAACTGTAAGCAGAGTAAAAGATAATGTCTCTGCATATGATCCCAGAAATGTTTTCATTCATTAAGGAATGTAACAATGATATATTTTCATACAAAATGAATGGATGAGTATCAAACTCTTCTGGAGGTTATTATTCACAAGAATAATATGTATCGGTACAGGAGGTCCTAGGATCTGCTCTGCATAACTTCATAAAGCCTGATAGAATAAAATCATATGTAGGAACCACATCTGTATTTGCAAGCAGATCACATAAGTTAAACCCATTTCAATCAACCAAACTTTATTTATGAAGTACATCTTCCCACAAAACAAACATACATTTTTACCCATTGGGACCTGCAGGCCACAAACCTGTGCATAAAAAAGCACACATCAACAGGACATTTACCCACACATAGATATAATTAACTGCATATGCTGTACAAGAAATGATGTTCTCTACCAGCACTGTCCAAACACTAGGAGTTTAAATTAAAACTGTTACATTTTACACCTAAAAAAAAGTCAATAATCCAAGTTTGATGAATTTACAGTTTTATTAGGATCTAAAGAATGAAGAAAATAATATGAAACACAACTTACTGCCTCCACGTATGAAACAAACAGAAATTATTTTCATCCCACAGTGACATTTTGTAAAAATCATTTTTACATGCTTATCATCACAAACCCAACAGTAAGCAATAGACTGAATATTTATTACTGATGACTCATCCATCGGTGCACCAGACATTATACTTTCAAAATGTTCAGATTTAATATAAAAATGTAACCATACAAAATGCTTTGTACAAAACAAGCTTTGATCTAAATAATTCTGGGTGAAAATCCTTTCAATGTTGTGGATGATGAATAAAGACATCCTATGAAGTGTTGTGGCTTTCAATAAACCCAGGTCAATAACATTTTTATCAAGAGTTTTTCCAATAATAAAATCATATCATTCAAATTTATGACTAAATTCAAAAGGAAAATTTTGAAATAATATTAATGCCAAAGTATCTCTCCAAGCTCAAGACTAGCTGTCATGTAAGAATGGCCAAGTGCCTACAGAGCCCAGCATGATAAATGGGAATCATGACTGTTCTATGTAAGAGGTAAATTTTTCCAAATGGCAGGTAGGTGTCTTTGTGTTTGTTTCAAAAACCCTCATTCCTTTGGAAGAAATATTTGCTATAAGCTTAAGAGAAATGTGAAATATTCTTCTGCTTTTGTATTTTGCCCTCATAACCCAGAGCTAAAATAGTTTTTTTTTTTTTTTGGAAGACCAGTTTCAATTGAAACCCCAGAAAATGTCTGCAAATTTACAATGAAACTTAGAATTTGAAAACAGAAAATATGACTGTGCAAAAGTATTAACAAAGTAAAAAAATTTGGATACTTTGTAAATCCCCTTTCACCCCACTTATACACTTGACATGTTCAATGTATAACATTTTTTCCTTTTCCTACAACGTATTTATCTTAAACTGCTACGTGTAGCACACGAAAGGATCCATGCAGCACAACGATTTTGGACATATGTGCAACATAGCTTTAAATAAATGACTTGAATCTCAGATCGAGCCCTGTATTGTTGCAAAGCAGAGCCTAAAAGCTACTGTTGTCTGCTGTTTACAGGGGACCAAGTTGGGAAAAAGTGGAACAACAGGGAAATGTAGGTTACTCCTGTTTGTGTTTATGAAGCTGCTGGTACTTCTGCTTTGCCTCAGCCAATAGAGAAAAATAACAAATAAATAAAGAGAATTGTTACTGCAATGCTGTCAGCAGTCAGGGCTTCTAAGTCCATGCATGTCAAAATAGGTCATTCTTATTCTGCAAAAACAAACCAATTCCTGCAGACAAAAGAAAATAAATACAAGCAAATGGATAGAGACGTAACTTCATTACTGGTTTGGTGCATCTTAAAAAATAGCCATAAAGTGACCTGGAAAAAAATTCTGCACAAACACAGGATTTTTATTTATTTATTATGAAAAAAACAAAACATTCATACAAGACCTGAACGCTCTCCAGGAGGTAGAAATATTTTTATCAACGTCTGTCATGAAGACATGGCTGCACAGAAAAACATACAAAGGATTCTCCACAGGGTGCAAGACATAAGGCCCGAAGAAGAGAGAGGCACAAAGATTAGAAAGATAGAAATAAAATCTACCTAAACCGGAACGATGGAAAAAGTAAACGCACAGAGAAAGTTTAGAAGATTTGAAGACTACGTCACCAGGTAAAAGACACACGGCTGTGTGATAGCGGTACACGTGTCTATTGCTGTCCACAGAAACGGCTAGATGAAGCATAAGGGGTGTACTCATGGACTATGACCAAAAGCAACCTTGGAAGGTGAGTCACTGAACTCAGGGGTATACTGGGAAAAAAAATAGTCCCTGGGACAACCCAGTAAAAACACAAGTTAACCAGTGTGCACAACCATTTAACCAGCTCGTCCTACATCATTAATATTATAAATATATGGAGACATGGTATTGTGGTGATAAAACTGTTTCTTTGATACTTTTTTCATCGCAGCTTGTGTTTTCATCACTAACTGGCTTATATGGATGAGACTCACTGGATTTAATGGGTTTCTACATGGAACAAAATCTCTGTGCTGCTAATCAGAGCTTCTACAATCATCATCACTACGGTACCTGATGAAGGTTCTGCTATGGTCAAAGTGTCAATCACCTTTGGAAAACACTTTTTTAATTACTGTTTATTTTTTTTAATCACGCAGTTTTTTGTTGCTTCTTTTTGTCTCTCCACAGGTAGCAGGATCAACTGGTACAAAACCAAACAGGGCTTAATGTATCTGACTGGTTCAGCCTGCTGTTGGTTACAGAACCAATCAGCAGCAGTGTTTCATGTGCTGGTGATAAGAGAAAAGAATGCTCTTTGCAGACTATTTAGATTAATTTATTACTCAGATACAGGAGCAGCGAAAGGAGCAGCTGTTTAAACATCATGAGCAGCCCAGTGTTGGTCAAGCTGGTCAGGCCAATAAATGTTATTACAGTCAAATGCCTTTTTTGTACCATCTGTAGTTCTTTTAATGTTTTATGTAAAGCAACTTAAATTGTCTGTACATGTGATTAAAAAAAATAAAAAATACGTTGCCTTAAAGTCCAAAAACATTTGGCCTGGCCGGTACAACGGATGGCTAGTCAATAGCTAGCTGAACTATACAGTGACTCAGACTGTCATAGTGGCCACCTTGTGGCCATTTCACCTTTCTCTGAGAGATCAGGCTGGTTAACTTAATTCTAACTTTAACTTAATATTTAGTAGAGATGTCCTATATTTTAATAGAGATTATTGGCCAATATCAGCATTTATATATGATATTAGGAAATATCAATATCGCTTTTTCATTTTTTTCACTGGCAACTGTGACATCGTCATCATCACTTGCAGCATAAAGAGCTTAGAAGTGGACTTGTTCAAATGTTTTGGAATTATTTCTGTGTCTACAGACATAAAATGTACAACAAAGGGGGGGGGGGGGGTATATTTTATATATAAAATGAGCTTATATTATTTTTTACTATTTTGTGGAGGAGATCATAATATATCGGTATTGGTTGATATTTGTATCAGAAATTAAGAGTTAGACAAAATTGGTATGTAGATATCAGTAAAAAGCCAATATAAAATTATTAGGGTATAATAATAACATATTTTCAACGAATATGTTTGCAATTAACATGTTACTCATGTGTACAATAGTAATGCAGTTGCATTCCATCAACTCATTTAATTAGAATTTGATAGAAAAAACATCTAAAAGAAAATGTTCTGCACAAGCCACACTACAGTTATCTTGCCCCCACACCCCCGTCCCTTTCAATTGTCAACTCTTGGCAGCGGAGAAAGATGAAAAATGACTGAAATTCATATCACAACACCGAAGTTGTTAATGTCCCTTCATGCACACACAGATTACAAAATGTGTTTGATACCTTAAATCACTTCCAGAATATCAAGTGAATGCTTTCAATAAAAAAGTTGTTGTAGCATTTTTACTGTCTCTCTGAAATGGTGCTTTGTTATATGGTTTTTCTATTTATTGGCTTTTATTTGGTAAATAGTTAATTATACACGGCTTTGCTTTTGCTAAAAGCAGCTTACCATCCAGCATTACAGAAATGTAAAATCTGGTACAAGGCAACAGAGGTAGATTTGCTCTGTTATACTTATTGTGAGTCTGACTAGCAGATTTGAAAGATAATGATGATGATTACAGCTTTAGTTAAAAATTTTTCAGTCTTTTTCAGTATTGGGAAACGAATGTAAGCAGAGTGATCTGAAACCCATAAAGAGACTAATTCTAATCTGTGAAGCAAATTTTAAATGGTTTCCAAGTTCTGCTCTGCTGGCCTCTCAGTTGGCTGTTACAGCATGTTTATATGATCACTGGTGTGAAAAAGAAAAGGGTACATTTGTTGCAGGGTGAGAGATGTGTGTATCACATATGACACTATGAGTAATACAGAAAAAATTCTTCAAAGCAACTAAAGTGTGGCTGTGAGCTTCATGTCCTTTCAGAACATTGTGGCAAATAGGACTACTTTGTGCCAAATTGATTTGCTAAAAATCTCCTTTTTTCCTTCTCTCTTTTTTGGTTATTATGTAAATCTTTGAAAAATAAACATTACTATGGCATTAGAGTCCAGGGCTTCTGTTGCATTTAGCTTGTTTTCATTGTAAAACTTTATTGTATATTTAGCAAGAGTTACATTTTTCTTTTTCCAAAGCACCTTAACATATTTACATGTTTTATTTAAATGAAACCTCTGTCTTTAGGTAGAGCTGGTATGAGTTTCCAGATGCATGCTTTGCATGTCATGTGCTGAACTTCCTGTGCATCACAACCAAGACAAATACTAAGGCATTCCTTTTGTAGTTTGTCTGTGTATTTACATTTATGTTTCAGTATTTTCTAGCTGCAGATACGGTGTGGTTGTAAAAACAAAGAAACCAACAGAGACCCAATGAATGTTTGAAGAGAGAAGGCGATTGACCGATGAAAGCAGGTGGGACAGAAAGAGAGAGATCCTGTTCACAACTTATACTTGGTTTTTTCAACCCTTTATGACTCCCTTTTATCAGTTTGACTGTAAAATTGACTACTTGCCAAGTGACCTTTCTTGAACAGGAACAACATGGGAAAAACATATTCAATATAATCTATTTCTGCTCAAAAGGTTAAATCTGTCACCTTTAACAATCATTTTTACACTGGCATGTAATTTAAGCCCTATTGGTCTAACATCCAGAGAAATGTACCCTATGATTAGGGCAAACTTACTGATCTGAGGCACCCAGCAAAAGATGCAATTTCAAAAGCCATCAGCCTGGTGAAGTAGGGAGATTTAAACAACTGTTTAGGGGCAGCAGCTAATTAACACTAAATCTAGATGTGATCCATTAACTCTGGCTAATCTGTAAATTACCCATTCAAGGTGAATTGTACAACTAGTTTGAACTCTGTCAACTTCAGAAAATGGCACAATTAAAAATCAGAAGGGAACACGTTGACATCTTGGTATAAAAGCATTTCATTATAAAACTTGTTCCCTCAAAGAAAATCAATACATAATTATGGAAAAACATTACAGGCTGTTATTACTTATACCCTGATTAGCAATGTATTTGCATAACCCATTTAAACATAAATTTAACAAGTCAGAAAGTGAGAATATAGAGGTCACTTGTGAACAAAAATGGAAATAGATCCATTGTAAAGAAATTTCCCTCTTTGCTGCTTCATCAATTTTTAGTTCAAATATACCTCTATGTTTTTATCCCTAAGGTTTAAATATGAAAAATGATCAGTCTCACTTGTGTATTCTTATGAAGACCCACAAGTCTATGCATCATTAATCTCCACCGGGATTAGAGAGATTTTCAACAGTGCTTCCATCAGCTATGAACAAGACCGACACATGAGATGACCTTCAAGTGAGCAAACATCTGTGTACAACTTTGCAGCAAGTGTTGTTTTAAATGATGCAGTCACTAGATTTAGATTAAGAATATCTTTTATCTATTTATTTTTTAAAGAGAATAAATAACTAATCTAGAATAAGATGTCTATCAGCTTTGGACAGGTGTTGGGAGCATTTGGTGACTGTTACTGAACATCGGCTGAGCAAAAGGGAGTCTTCCTTGACAGAGGTGGTACAAGGCTTTGTCCTCCCCTGTGATTACACACAGTGGGAGAGGGGAAGGGGTGGTGTTGGACAATCCCAAGAAGTGGCAATAAATATCCCTGCTGGGAAAATCTCTTAGAAGTATTTTTTTTTCTGCTGGAGAGAGGAAAGCGGTGATATATCAGCTTCAAAAAGTGGGTCAGAAATACTTTACTGTCATCAGATGAAAATAAAAGTTAAAGTAATGTTGCTTATAATACTTTACATATTACAACTTGACCATACATTTTATTATATTTTTTCTTACAAAGTCATGAAGCTTATATATCATCCTCTATTTTTTAACACCATTAATACCAGTAATCAATGATAATTAAACTGCTGAAAGTGCTGCTGGACAAGACTGCACGCTGTTAGACTAGATTTCAGAAGGTACAAATGCTGGATATGTTCTGTTAATTAAAAGCTACCCCCCTAATTACTTCTGTAATTAGAAAACCCCCACCATTTATTCACGAGAATGTATTACATTAATCAGAGGACTTTTGTCCAAAAACAAAGTAAAGAAACTAAAATCCCCAAAACACAAACTGAAGCCATCTCTGACCTAAATAATGCTTCAATATATGTGTGAGTGAGAAATGACAGAATCACGTTGAATAGTGCAGTACAGGAATAACAACCTAAGGTTAGTGAAATTTCAGTGTGATAAAGGGTACATCCAAAACTAGCAAACATAGCACTAGCAAACGTAACACAGCAGGATCTAGACATGCATCAGGTAAACAACTAGAGAAAATAATAATGATAAAAAGCCACATTTGAATCCCCCATTCAATTATCATGAATATGAATGTAACAATTTAATTGTAAATTGATCAAAATAAAAAATTGTTAAGAAAATAACACCACTTTTTTCACGAGAAAGTAAAAATACAGCATAGAACAAAAAAGAATAAAGCAGGTTTGAGACCAGAAGCTGTTCAGTTTGAATGCACTGTAGGTCTGGGAATATCTTGTTTAGAGAGCGCAAATGAGAAACACTCTCCTCACTCATCTACCACTGAGGTGTCCTTGAACCAGGAAAACCCCCCCCAGCAGCTCCAGTGGAGCTGCACAGAAGCCAAATACAGGGAAGCATAACTGGGAGGTGCAGGCAGCTCCCTGGTGTGAATCCATACATATGAGAAGCAGGTTGTATTGGAGAATGAGCAAGCAAACTCAGCAAACCTCATTTGGAGTAAGAAAATGTTTGGGGGGTGGGGGATGGAAGGTGGGGAGGGTTAGAAAGCTTCAGCTGAAACAGCATATGTTAATGCTTTCTGGCTCTTGGGGGGAGATAAAAGGTTGATCCGAACATTGTTTATTGGGAACGGTGTACAACATAAATCATGTAGGAAGGAAATGGAAACAATAACTCACCTTTCGCTTTGCTTTTTGTCCCAGCCACTGATAGCATGAGGGGATAAAGCAAGGAGACAATAAATTAGATAGGCAATATGAAGGAGTTACAGTGATAGCACGATGATTATTTCTTCTGTTCACGGTGACACAGAGAATATGATTAAATGGTGGAAATGAAATGCATGCTAAGAATTAATTTATACAATCGCCTCATGAAATGTTAGCATGTTAGAGTTCAAAACCATTATGACTTACAGAGATTGAAAAAGTATGAATTTTACTCCTCTGTCAGTTTTCACAAGCTCAGTTTGCATCAATCTTCGAACAGCGAGTTATAAACAAGAACATCTGAATAAAGATGTTATTATGGTGGCGAGACTTTTGGTCAAAGGGACTTCACAATACAACATATACGCAACCATAGACGTGTTTTGGTAAATACAAATCTTTCATACATTTTAAATTTGGACAAACATGTTCCTCTGTAATGTCACTGGAATTGCTAATTATCTAAAATGTCAAAACTGACTTGGTCTATAACTATATTGCCATGTTTGACTTTCTGATCACTCAGAACTTCCAACCAACATGCTTTCCAGTGAAGAAGACGTACATTGATGAGAGAACAAGTGCAGAGTTTATCCAGAGCAAAGCTCTTTTACCAATAACTGCATAGTTGATGGAAAACTGAATAATTTAAATGAGAAAATCTTTAATGCAATGAATACTGTTGCTGTTAAGAATCAAGAGCATCATAAGCAAGCAGAAGAGACTATGCCAAAATGCCAATTTGGTCGCAAACCTGTACAAAATGTACAAAACCTAAACATTTAATATGATTGATTTAAAAATCCTACAAGAAATAGTTTGGTATTTAAAATCAAAAACATGCACTCTGGACTTCTTAAAAGCAGTTTGTACCTCTGTAGAAAGTATCTCTTGCTCATCGTCAACAGCACGCTGCAACAGGTGTTTTTCCCAAGTCACTGAAGATAGCCGCCATTAA
>JBAMHX010000010.1:9024429-9049636 GCA_037177515.1 Pseudomugil tenellus | reverse complement strand
TTTAAAAATCCTACAAGAAATAGTTTGGTATTTAAAATCAAAAACATGCACTCTGGACTTCTTAAAAGCAGTTTGTAAAGTATCTCTTGCTCATCGTCAACAGCACGCTGCAACAGGTGTTTTTCCCAAGTCACTGAAGATAGCCGCCATTAAGCAACTTCTGAAAGGACTCTTGATGCCTCTATAATGAACAACTATAGACCTGTGTCTAACATCTCTTTTATATCCAAGCTAATTAATAAATTTGCATTTAACCAGCAAAATGACTTCGGAAATGAAAGTGGAATTGTAAATAAATTCCAGTCAGGCTTCCAACCTCATCGCAGCATTGAAACATTTGTGGAAAAAGTCCTAAATTACATCAGGCTCAATACTGATTCTGCTGCGTTTAGTGCTGCGTTTGATACTGTAGATCACAGAATCCTGTTGCACAGGCTGGAAAACTTAGTTTAACTTCTGTTCAACTTATATATGTTACCTTTGGGTCAATTACTACATAACTTTGTTATCAATTATCACACTTATGCAGACAATCCACAACTTTACGTGTCTTTGTCACCAGACGATTGTAGTCCAATAGATCTACTGTGTAATTGTTAGGAGCAAATTAACACCTGGATGAGAGAAAATTTTCTACAATCAAATGAAGAAAAAAAACTAGATAATTCTGTTTGGTAGCAAAGAGAAGAGAGTAAACACCTGGAGACTCGGGCTCCTAAAACCACCAATCATGTCTGTAACCTTGGAGTGCTGATGGACTCAGATCTAACTTTCAGCAGCCACATCAAAGCTGTAACTAAGAAGCTTTTTTACCATCAGTCAGAGGATAGATTTTAAAGCCTCCTGATTGTTTATAAATGTCAGAATGGTTTAGGACCAGAATACATCTATATTATGTTCAGTCCAATTGGACTCTTAGATCCAAAAACTCAGGTCAACTAGTCCAGACCAGAGTTCAGACCTATGGTCCAGACTAAACATAGAGAAGTAGCATTTAGCTGTTTTGCTACAAACAATTGGAACAAACTGCTAGTAGAGATAAAACTTTCACCAAATTTAGAAACTTTTAAATCAGGTTAAAAACATTTCTTTTCTCATGTTCCTGAATCTTCATGGTAACTTTTTGATCTTGCAATTAAATATTTAATTTAATTTATGAATTTATCGGGATTTTTGCTTTTTCTTTCTGTCATCCTTTGCAACACCTGTAGTGGCTTTAATGGTTTTACGTAAAGCATTCTAAATTGTCTTGTACACGAAATTAGTTGTACAAATAAATTTGCTTTGCATAAATAGTAAAGACTACAGACAAGCTGATCTTTTCATCATAACAAGAAAATAAAGTGGAAGATGTAGGATGTTCACTGACAGTACTATCATGAAAATAGAAGATCGGTGCAACACAAGGGAGTATATCTGTGATCACATTTAGGAAACTTGTGATGCGTGTAAAAAAATTGGATTGCTTGTGATTTCCTATCAACATAACAGCTTGAAAAAAACTAACACAAGAACCTTCTTAGTACTGTATAGTCTAGATATCTCTGAACGTCTAGAGCACGATTCCACATGGAAAAAACTGACAGATTAAGAAAAAAAAAACAACCAATAAAACTTAGTTGCAACAGAGTTAGAGTTTAGCAACAAAAAGTGATAGAGCAGGGGTGAGTAACTCTCAGTTTAGTTGACATTAAACTTACGCAGTTTAATGTCAACTTCTGCCAATTAGGTTCAATGTGTATCAGTGTGATTCTGCAGCAAAACATTTGCAGAACTGTGGCCCTCAAGGCCTCGAGTTGCCCACTCCAGATATAAGACAAACTATGCAACAAATCAGTCCCAATACTTGCACAATCTAGGTAAAAAAAAGAGACATTAAGTGCCTCAAAGTTAGTAACTTTACCAACAAAGCACATATTGAAAATGTAAGATCTGGATTATTCTACAGTCACCCTGCAAGACTGCACTTGGCAACGCAACCTGAAAAAAAAAATAGCGGCCACGCTCCATTATAATTTTTTTTTATTGTTATCTCGAGGTACAAGATAATTTTCTTGTTATTGCAAGATAAGGTTTTCTAGGAGATGATTGAGTCTGGCTCAAAAGGAAGATGCAACCCTTTTACAGATGATTTCATTGATCAATACTGATCCAATGACAGCTGAGAATGGCTACAGTCATGGTGTAAATATGTAATTATGTAAATGAGTAATTGAATAATCCTAATAGTCAGATCTGCTAAATTTTCCCTTTGTCAGACTTTATATAAGTAAAGTCGGATGTACTGATCAGCCGGCTTGCCTCTTGGACCCACCAGCTGAGGTGATGGGAAAGTAGAAGATAATGAATACTCTCTCATCTATGTTGAAGAACAGTTTCCCTCCCCAGATTGTTCCTAGTCCTTGTCAGTCTTGCAGAGCTCCATCATAGACAGGCTGCTGCATCCAAAGCGTAAATGACCTTTTGCAGGAAACCTCCCAGTAGATCAAGAACACACACAATGAAATCCAACACAATGTATTGATGTACATACTTAAAGTTTTAATGTTTCTATGGTTTATCTACATTAACAACAAGTAAGTTTCTGGGAGGGGGGAAGTTGTGTGGAGTTACCTATGTGTATGTTCTTCTGAACCTTCCTCTCACAGTCCAAAAGCGTGCATGTTAGGCTGATTGGAGTCTTTAAATTCTTGTTGACCAAATGATTGTTTGCCTCTCTGCCTTGAATTTAAGAGGGACAAGGAATAGCTCCAGCTCCAGCTGCATGTGAATAAGCTGTTATCTAAAAAAAACAGCTTGTTTTTTTCAAGATAGCGAGATAAATTATCCCTTTATCACAAGAAAACATGTAACCATGGTCGTTCTTGGCTTCTGTTTTAAAATGAAAAGAAAGTATGTTTACTCAGCACATATTGGGTTCATCATGTCTGGCATAAACTTGGTTTGGAATATTTTGTTAAGTGTACCTTCCACAAAGTTAGGAACTAAAGTCTTAAGTGGCTGCATCAGTGAGGTGCAGGAATATGTCATATACACAGCACCATGAGTGATTGTGGATATTCCAAAATGCTGGCTGACAAGGTGACTCCCAGACTCCTAAAGCTTTGCAGAGGAGGAATATTCCAGCATGATAACGATTCAATGCACACTACCAAAATCAGACAAGAGCTTCTAAAGAAAAAAGTGAAAGCTATGACACCTTATGGGGATTGTAAGACGAAAGTTAGAGCAACACAACGCCTCCAGCGGAAGATAAAAAAGTGTCCCTAAGGAATTACAAAACAGTCTCTCTACAAATGTATGCAGTCCCTCCAGTTGCTGTCAAAACTAGGTGGACAGAAGGTCTTTTAAAAAATATTCAGATTTTAAACTCCAGGAATATGCAGCTTAATATAGCTTCAAACTATAATTTTACCTACAAGCAAATACTGTTAATCTTTGTAGTAATACAGTGGTTGTGATCAATTTAAATAACATTTCACAACAAGTTTCCAAAGCACTGCACCCAAAATCAGTATATCACAACAGGCATTTGGCATTGTAGTCGTCAAGACAAATTAAAATAAAAAACATATATAGCTCCCTCAAACAGATTAAATGAAATAAAATGGTTTCACTTTTAATGAAAGACAAAGATTATGAAACTAGATTAAGATTATATGATTTTAGGTAATTTGACATTTATGTGATATTGCGCTTTCACATTTAGGTAAAGTCAATATACCTCTACCACATGTGTTTACTGATTTGTAGTAAACAGAAGGATCTCTGGTGTGCACACCAAACTTTGAAACAGACAGGGTCCTGAGCCAAAAGGCAAACCAGAAGACAGACCAGCTGTAGAGCAGCGACCATGTGGAGAGTTTGCAATGACAGTGGTCAGCTGGTGAAGAAATCCCTTAAGATGCATGTCCAATTCAAGGCCTGCGGACAACATCTGGCCAGGTTTGCAATTATATCTAGCATGCAAGGTCATTTTAGATTATTGTTATTAATGGCCCACCGATATGAAGAACTGATAACAAAATGCAGCACTTCAGTTAACTTGCTGAAAGGTTCCCATGTCAGTCAAGTCTAGCTGCAAGTCACTGCGAAGCTAGCCCTTCAAGATGTGCTACGTCTTTGTAATCTGCTAAATGTGAGCCTGAATAGTTATAAGGTTGCTGATCGGGTTTGTGAAATGGCCACTGATTTAAAAACACAGTTAAGTGAAAGAAGCAAATACTTTATTGCAAACTCTCTTGCTGTAAATAAAAGTACTGACATGTCCAACACTGCACAGATGGCCATCTTCAGCCACGGAGTGGATGACAATTTGCGCGTTAGCAAATAATGAGCTCTCTAATGCAAATCATAAACTTTATCCCAACTAAAGGTTTAAATCACCGGCAACTTCAGTCTTTTATGAAGGAAATAGATTCAGTTTGCCAACATTTCTTATCATACAGAGGTGCTTTGTGAAGAAAACGTCTCAAAGTGTTTGAGCTCAGCAACAAAATCTGTCAGTTCATGGACAGTAAATGGTATTTGTATGTGTGTTTGAGGATTGGGGAAGTTGAAGATTAGGGGTGTTCAGGGATATACCGAATTCGTCTTGCTGTGTGAAGTCATCTATATTTATATTTGCATTGAAGCTGCTTGTCATTGTTAAGTAACTAAGAATAAACTTTCTGTATCAAGACTGGTACCGCTTGATGTGTTGTCTAGCTAAGAGAGTCAAATCTATAAGATATTATTTTTTAAAAGGTGCTGTTAATATGTAAATCAGCAAAAAAAAAAAAAAAAGATCTCTTCACTGATATTATTGGTTTTGAAATGGATTTTACTCAATAACTTTCGACTGTTACTTCTCTGCAAACTACAAGCTATTCTGGGCAATATTGCAGAACAAAGCAAATTGGTAAACAATCCCCTTTCATCATCACTCAAGAGACAAGCACTTTGCCTCCAGTGGTTACATAACAGAAGGTGCTTAGATGTCTTTCAAGAAGAACTACTTAGTAACATGCAATGAGGATAGAGCGTTGTTAACAAAAGCTTTAACTATAGCAGATTAACAGTAGATTTGCCAGTGAGGTTCACCAGACATCAACAACTCCACATGTAAAAGGGCAAAATCATGCCCGCATGCCAATTAAGTAAGCAACCAGTATGCTATTACTCAGACAATGTCATTGTTCAACCAGACATTTCAAGAAGTTTAAATTTGATATGATTATTCAATTTAGAAATTCAAAGGAACAAGCAAAAGGGTAGAAAAAATAAAATTCAGCCATGCCAGTGAATATTTTTATATCATTTGAAGAACTTTGTTCTGCAATGTGTATGAATCCTATGGTGAAATTGTGCAAACAGCAACAGAACTGTGAAGAAAAAAAAGTTTTTAATCCTTCATTTGGGGCAAAGTCATCAAACTTTGTGTTGTTAAAATTTGAATCACGACTCCAATTCCAATCATTTAGATAGGGACCTGGTCTTGTTAACCCAACATAACAGCCTGGAGGCATTTCAAAGATGGCTACCAAGTGGTGAGACTTCGATAAGCACTTTAAATGACCTCCACATTGCTCCCAATGGCAGACAAGTGCTTTGCTTCCGGCTCTGCTGCCATTGGTAGTGAATTTGAAACACTGTAGAGTGGTTTTTGTAGAACTGCTGCAGTTTAAATGCTCTTAACTGGCACAGGCCCACCGCAAGACTAATATGTGTTCTCATTTATACACACACATAAAAGATAAATGGAAATAGAAGCACTACAGAATTACTGAAAAAGTTTTTTAAAAAATGCAAAACGTTCATGGCCGACAGCACAGGCTCTATGTTAAGCAGGCATAGCGCACATGAGGAGAAGAGAAAAATGTAAAGAAAAAAGGCCTATAGATTGACTGACTGATGCTCTTGTTATATATTGGTAGTTTAATTATTGAAAGCTAAAAGTAATTTAATTAACAACTAAAATAAACAAGCAAGTGAATTTAGATGCATTTGGTGTTGCTTACATGCTCCAATAGCTGTGTCCAAAAGGCAGCGCCCAAGCAAAACACGCTATTACAAGCAAACATTTCAGATTTATAAAATATTTTTCCTGAAAAATTTGTAGCACTTTACTCAAGCAGAGGATAATGCTGAAAAGAATAAAATCCCATACTTAATCCTGTGCATTTGATTGTTAAGATGACTATCAAAAATAGGCCTACTACCTAACTTGCTGAAGACTAAACCCACTTTAGAGTTTACCTGCATCCTCTGTCTGATCTGAGTGCTGACAAAACCTGTCTGCTATGGTATGTTGAAGGAATTAATCACACTAAACACACTTTTTTTTTTTTTTACCATTTAGCCATTTTAGATGAAACATAAACATAGTCATATAGTATAACCCTTATCTTTGCACCATGGTACCTCTGGATGTCTGTATCTGAAAGTCAGGGCACTCATCGTTTTACTAATTACAATAACCAATGGCTGTGGGTGGGATGCACCCTTCTGGAAAAATAGCACTATTTCTGACTTAAAAATAGGTCAGTGGTAACCTGAACCAAGGGAGAGAGGAACAAATGCTTATTTATAAAATAGGTCATTTCATGGTGATCCTTGAACCAACTCCTATCTGATGTGGAAACTGGAAACATTGTACAATTGATGTATGCCATGCTTCTATCTAATGGAAAATGTATTGTTTTTGACAGTCATTAATCTTTCGTGTGCTTCCAAGTCTTCACCTCTTTCTATTTCCCCCCTTATGTGGAAGTTATTAATCTCAGACTCTCCCCCAATTCGATAGTGTTGACAAAGTCAGACACCATGATAAGATTCTTCTTGCTGTGAACTGGAAATGTTTGCAAGCACATGACAAGCATGTCAATATACTTTCTTTGGAGAGTTCTAACATTTTGTCATTGCCAAGACTTTCACTGAAAATCAATAGCACAGAGAACAACAACACCCCTCTCCATGAGAATGTCTGTGTTTATAATAAAAACTAAAAGTTAAATGCATTACTTTTTTTACTGTAAATGAAAAATAAAAGCATGGTAGTAACTACTCTTAAAAGCAGATTTGGAAGAAAATTAGATGGGATTAGATGGGAAATGCGACCTGTAATAAGCTTCATTGGTCTTATGGGTCAAAGTTTTAAGGGACAAAGTCAATTAGTCCCTTTAAGGTGGTTTAAGGATGCTGAAATTTTAGATATTTTGTTGCAGCATATGTAAAACAGATGAAAACAGAGAGTTAACACGTATTGCTGTTCAAAAGGAAACAAAGGCACCTAATAGAATGACAAGCTAATGTAAAACAAAATTGTAACCAGCATCTTCAAAGCCAACAACAAGGTTCATGGCCAGATAAGTCACCAGAAGCAAACATCTGGAGCCTTTTTTTTAGTTGATTTTCACTGATTGACTCTAAAAGTGTGACATTAAATTTGTTTATAAACTATGGAAAGACTTGAAACAAAGAAATATCTACTAATTCAGTTGGTGATTAGTTTCACCAACCACTCAGACATTTGACTTCAGATCTCTTTAGATTACTTTTCACTAGGGTCAATCTGTCTGCCTCTGTCACAAAGTAACCTCTAAGACAGGGATCCTTAATCCTGATCCTCACAGGCCAGTGTCCTGCAAGCATTTAAAAGTTTCCCTACTCCAACACACTTAGCTAAGAGCTAGATGTCAAGCTCTACATGAGTCTACAACCCGTAGTTTAGAATAAAGGGATTTGCAGCATGCAGGGACATGGCAGGACATCAGTGCTCGAGTACTAGAAATTAGAATCTCTATTCTAAGACAACGTCGCCATAAGCAAACATTTTATGGGAAATTATTTTTATCATTTTTAACTTACATCAAAATACGTGGAATCAGTCCTAAAAGTCATTTAGGGCAGCAGTACATGGTGCAAATAGCTAATTTAGACCACCATTCAGAGCAGTCTTAGACAGATATTAACTGATAAAATAAGCTGAAGCTTTTAAACAGTGAATGCATTCTTAAAATGATCATTATGATAGTTTGATGAATTGTTTTCTAATGCAGACACAACGTGAAAAAGTTTGTAAACATTTAAACTTTATTATTGCATCTAATTTGAGCAATTCAGTAGTTACACACCCACCCACAAGTTGCATGTAAAGGAAAGTTACACATCAAACAGAATGGTGCATGTTGGTCTCCATGAAATATGCCCAATAAGTATAACTTCTAAATATTGCATTACAAGGTGCTGACGCTTGTTCAATTAAACCCGTGCTAGTGGAACAGAAAGGAACTAACTTGTAAATTGATTATAACTCATTAAAGATGCTCCATGTAGGAAAGCAAAAAGCTTAAAAAGTCAATACTCTACAGTTGGCAAGAGCAACACCTCTTTAGACATGTTTCTTTTAGATCAGCCTGGAAGAATTAACCTTTTATAAAGGAAAAACTTGTTTCATTTTGATAAAAAAAAAGATCAACATAGAATTGTAAATGGAAAGAAGTTCAGATTAAGACCCCTCTCTTTTAGCTTTCCCATAAATACAATGCAGCACATGTTGCTGCACATTTTAACCACTAGCCCGATAAAAATGGAAAAACACCACTTGAAGGTAACATTACAGGCCCACATATTATATCTTCTCAAGATGACCCCTTACCAATACCTTGTTCAATTTTCTCGTCTTGTCTCTACTGTTTTTCAACTGGAGCTCTTCATGTAACAAAAGCCTGCAAGGACCGCTCCAGTTAGAGGAACATAAGCATGGAAAGGTTATTGCACATAACTGTGTCACTGTATGATGAAGACTTTCTCATCTTTACTATTTGTGCTTTTAGAGTAAAAGTAAATTAAATATACTGGTACCAAGCAAAATGAGAATGTCTATAAAAACTAAAATGAAAATAAATCCACTCTTGCAAGGCACTCGTCCAGTCAGCTCTTTGTCACATATTGCAGTTTTTCCTGTAGTGGCAAGTATTATCAGATGTCTTTGGTTTAGGTGAATTCCATTAAAAATAAATACAAATTTGTTTCACTTTAGCCACCCACCCCATTTTATGTATCACTGTATAAAGATCTGAGGCTTGCATTAAATCATTTGCATAGTGTCCTTGCTGATGGCTGCAATGTTTAAAGTGCTCTCTAACACACATTAAGAAAAACAAATCAAGTCTTTAGTTTTAGACTTTAGATCCTCTGTGCAGTTTGCCTAATGGCCACTCATGGCAGCTCAATTTTGTTCATTTTAAACCAGAGTCAGAGAGGAGTATAAAGTGATTGAGGTCATTTGTTTAGATGAGGGAAGCTGAGCAAGGCTTGTGTTGTGTGACCCAGTATATCCTGTTCTGTGCGTGTCATTCCAAAAAGTCTGCAACTAAGGTGAAAAGTGCAAAACCAGTAAGACCCTTAAAGGCATAATAAAAAGCTGTATGTGAAATTGTTTAACCACCTAATACTCAATGAGGCTTTTGAACAAGCCATTTAGCTGATTTTACTGTTGCTAGGCATTAAAAGGCACATAATTGTAAAATATAACAGCTTAACCATGGGTGGTCATGTCAAGCAAATTAAACTCGTGGTTATAAAAGAAAGCTGGAAAATATTAATTACTCATAATAGGTGTTCACTTTTTATACAGGTATTGTATTATATTTTATGTATATTGCCTTTTAGACAGACAATGTGACCAATGTACTCTGATGTTTATTTTTCTACTTTCTTATTTGTTTTTTACATCATTCTATCAAAAGTAGTCTCGCGTTTTATAACTTCAGTAATTACATTTCCTTCAGGGAAAGCCTTTTGAGCTTTAAGATTTTAATAGCCCAACACCAAATTGTATTTTCAGCAGGGGCTGGAAACAAACCTGTCTTGGTATTCTTGGTAGATGTACTTTCCGGTCTTCCAAACAAAGTTTGCTATGCGGCATAAATGCTTTAACCCTTTAATGTCCTGGTCTACCATATGGTAGAGTTAAATTTGAGGTGACTATGATGATTTTCTTTGGAAAGTTTTGAAATGAAACCTTCTTGATTCATCTTTGTCACTGTGATTGGGTATTTAAAACCCAAACTAAGTATTTGTTCTAACACCACTTTTTCAGATTAGCACTTATTCACTATCATTGTGTTAGTATTGACTTATATCTCAACCTTTTAATTAAAAGAAATATTATTTTTTGTCCAAAAATAAAAAGAAAAATGCAGAAATTTTTTTAATGCAAATATCAAAGGGTTAAAAAACAAAACAAGGAGTTAAATTTTACAGGTGTACCATAAATAACTTAGAATATTTGTAAAAAAAAAAAAAAAAAACAGAGGCCTCTAAAGTGTTTGCAATCCCTCTGTCACTCAGCATTACTTGTTAAATGGGGTTTAGTGTGCATACTACACTGTTTGCCATGTCATGACGTTATGCTTCAGTCCAGTTGAGCTGTATTTGATATAAACTGAGATATTTCAATGTGATTTCAGAGAGTCCATCTATTTCCTGCTCTACACATAATCAGGTTTCTTTCTGGTACAGAAAATTGCTTGACATTATGTGGCTGCCCCAATACCTTGCAGAAGCCCTGTGCATGCTGATTAGGGCCCCTGCTTAAGGCAGTCCAGGACTCAAACCTCCTAAGACTTTATCTGCCAACCCTCAGGATAATGGCAGGCATGGACACTACTACTCTCCTATGGTTTCTGTCTAGCATAATGGTGACACTGTCAAATTCCATGTCTTCATGTAGCACACGGGGGATATGTAGACTTACACTTCGGATTTTGTTATTCCGTATGGAACAGTGAAGATGAGAGTGCAGCTAGAATTAGAAATACCTATATATATTTTTTTTCTTTGAAAAATAATATGATGAAATGATTTTTTTCATTGTGGTTCCCTCTAAAGTATAAAGACTTTGTGTAAAATAAAACAGCACTAAGAAAAAAGGAGGGTTCTATTTATAAATCCAAGCTTAACTTTTAGCTGCTATTGAAGCAGTTAAAAATATGGATGTTACTTTGATAAAAACAGATTAAAGATTAAGAAGGAAAGCTATATCTATTAAGAAAGATAAATAGATTTAATCATACATTATAAAAGGAAGTCTAATTTGTATACATCTGCTCATGCTTATATGACATAGACCCCCAAAAAGCATTTGGTAATTATCTTACACAATACTACAAATTAAAGACACTATAATGACATCTATGATCTGTTGTCATATTTAAGAATTAAATGCATCTCCTGGCACTCTAAATAATTTCAGATTGTGAACCACTGCAGGTCTTTTAGAGCAAATACGTGTAATATGCTGAGTGTGGCCCAACTCCTCATTCGGTGTTTCTAGCTGAATGAACAGTTGGGTCAGTCTTCTTCACTTTGACAGGTGTGACATCTTTGGTTTGTGTTCACTTCTCTTACCCTGAAGGAAGAAAGACTGATAGGAAGGGTAAAGAGAAGGTGAGGTTCTCAAAGTCATTACAAGCCTGAAATATGGGAGAGAGCATGGCTGACACGAGTGACAAACCCTTCAAAAATGAAAGTCACACAACTGTAATGTGACAAAGTTGTCAAGAGTCCTGTGTCATATGCAACTACATGTGATATATACAGTTTAACGTCCTCCTGGTGAAGTATATCAGTTCCTTATCTTTCAAAACACACTCACTGTTTTGTTGCATGTCGCAGAGATGGTCAAGTCAGTCTCTGGATAGTAGTCTACTTATTTCTGGCAGCAGAGATAATCCATCTTGAATAAAAAGTCCTTCACCTTGATTTCTAGATGTGATATAAATTCAAATGCACTGGGATTGCAATGAATAATATGCTAACAACCCCAACTGTGAACTTATTTAGTTACAGGATGATATATTGGAAATGTTAAAAAAGGTTCAAGACTATGCTCCAACATAGATTCAGTGTCAAATCGTGATCTTTAGTTTTTTAAGACATAATTTTTCCTGAAATCAAAAACTGGAAAAGAATCCTCACAAAATGTGGACATGAATGCTGCAACGAAGTTGGTCTGTGACAGCAATGTGCTGCATGCAGGCAGTTGTAATTACCTTTTAGTAGAGGTAATAATCCTTCATTATCATATTATTATTTATTTATAATATTATTATTTTTAAGCAAAACAGCAGTAGGGGAGATATTATGTTTCTGACATTCCAGACTTTTATTGTTTGATTAAGAACTGTATAAATAACTGCAGATATAAATAGAAGAAAAATCTTCCGGTAACACCTGTCAAATATTAGCAAGAGGTGTAGCTTCCCCTTCTATTATAATTTTAATGCAAGATCTAGTTTCCATGTAAGTCTGATAATCTAATGGTTTAGTGATTAGGTGTTTGGATGAAAATAGTGTTTTGACCTTTAATCAATAGTCCTTATAAATGAATTAAATGAATAACATTTATATGCACACACAGAGATTTAATTAATAGTCTGAAAGTCCACTAAGTTGTTTCTATAGGACTTCCATAAATGCAATTGATTAAGGTTTGTTTTTTTCAGCTGAGTTATAATATGAAAATGTCTGATGTGTTTTTATCCCTCTGTTACACTTTCATGGTTTCGTTTTAAATCCAGAGTCAGTTCCCTTGACAACTGACGTGTTTCTCCTCTAAAAGGCTCTTTTGTTGACTTTTACTTGAGATATAACTCCTCACAATGCATGTTTTCACTCCCAGATACTGTTTTACTGGCTCAAACAATGTGTACGTATTCTGGGTTTACTGTATGCATGCTCCATTTCAATGTTTGCAGTCAGTGTGTGTGCTAGTTTTGTAACTAATAAACTCTATTACAGTTCTTGGTTGTGCTACAACCATTAGCATCACAGTTTAACTATGAAGTGTCACCATGTGAGAGCAGAGATCTGTGCTGAACTTCAGTGTTTTAATGATTTACCATTTTATAAAATCCAGATGATTCCAGATGATTTTAGGAAATTGTATTTGATGGTGGATTTTAAAAAATACATTTTATTTGAATTCCATTTGGCTCTGGGACAAATGTCATACTTTCTCCCAGAGTATGCTCCACAAAGTTTTGGTCAGCTAGATAAAGGGATTCAATATTGTGTAACTAGAAGTCAGTCACACTGGAGGACAATAATCCAGCAGTAGGACTATGTGCTCCCTTGTGCAAGGAGGAACTGGTGAACTGTCAGAGCCCTAAATTATATCTAACAGACCACTAATGTTCAGTTTTCTACTTAGACTGTCAGAAACAGACTATAAGAATGGTATAATGACCCAATGTCCACAAATGGGGTCTGTGTTCACAGCTCAATACTATCCATCCTGACTGGCATTTCTTAGGGAAACCCAGCATTCGTAAATTTGACATTGGTGGACTCTTCATGGATTAGGACTGGCTTACAATGAACACATAATGGATGAGAAGGAGTCTGGAGATGCCGTGGAGGATGTTTTGCCACCTACAACATCCTTCAGCATGACCAGTTTGGCAAAGATGAGCTCCTCATATCCAAAGTCAGAGTAAATGCTGCTGCTGCAGTGGGACCTGTGTTCCTTCTGAGACATGGAAATGCTCAAGCTCAGGTGGCTGGAGTGTGTAAGCAGTCTATGCATGATAAAAACATTGCTGCTGTGGGCCAGCCTGCACATTTCTCAGACATGAATCCAACTAGCACTTCTAGGACATCATGTCTTGTTCCATCCACAGCTGTATATCATTCTACAGACTGTCCAGGGATTAACCGATGTCCTGATCCGGATCTGGGAGAAGATCATTCAGAAGAGGATCAGTCATTTCATCAGGAACATGCACAGATGTTGTAGAGAGTGCATACAGACATATTGGGTTGGGTCAGGTTGTGATCTGATTATTTCACTTTTATCTTGAGTATGTTTTTGATTCCAGAACAGTGTGGTTTGATTACTTTGATTTCCTTTGATCACTAATTTGTTCTTTTTTTAAGATTTGTACAGCAAAACAATAAAATAACACATTTAATTTTATTCTTTAGGCCACACAAGAGTATACATTTACCAGAATATGTCCACTAATTTCCACTCTGTTTAATCTTTGCTCTCCTAGCCTTTTAAATCTTATTGGATATGATTAACTCTGGAAGATATTAAATCAATAATTTATTTGACAGATGGTTTGCAGCCACATCTGCTTTGTGTGTCAAAGTGAAAGCATATACAAGTATTCAATACTACTTTTCAACAAATTAGCTAAAAGCTATGAGAGAAACGTGTGTATATTTTACAGCATTAATAAAGATGGTGACAGTTATGGCACCATTCTATAAATTATTGGTCATGATTAAGGTGCAAAAACGTATATTGATATCAATATAATTCAATAAATACATCAACTATTGACAGATAACAGCCCTAACAAAATAATAAAGGTCAAGCATTTATAATTTCTTACTTTTGTGCAATTAAAGAAAATAAATGTGTTAGACCATAGAAAGAAATAATGGCATTATATAACAATAATAACATGGTTTTATTATTCATGGTTAATATAGTTGTTTTAAGTCAGTATTTATGTACAATTCACTTGGTGTTGGTGATAAGCCTGAGTTCTTGTCTTTATATTTCCTGACGAGCGCTGTTTGGAATGTATAATCACTCATGATAAAAGTGTAACAGCATGAAAAACAGCAGAGCTTCTATGTTTTTGGCTCATAAAAAGCCACTCGCTGTCTGCTGGTCAAAAATCTGTGTGTGCACTGATAAAATGTAAACAGTTTGGACATTCAACAGACTGCTAATAAATTATTCATCCTCTTCCTATTTTTCAGCCATTTAAAGTTTCCTGACAATAGATTTTCTATCAGATTTATAAAAACTTTATTAGCACCTTTATTTGTCTTCTCTTTTATTGCTAAATATGAGAAAAACTAATATGAGCTATGACCCTGAAATGACAAACAAGTGAAAAATAATCAAGGAAATATCAAGTATAACGTTTCTAGAGCAAGGGAGTATGCATGATTCTCACATATTAAGTCTATAACTATTCTGATGTTTGTGAAGTCAGGTTGTATGAAAAAGATGACTAGAAAGGCCCCCCGAAAGGTTACACACCCTGCTGTGAATGAGATGATGTATCTGCTGGATATAAGCCAGCCGTGAGTGCAATCCCCAGACAGGTTTGAAGGAAGGGTATGTGGGAACTCACTTTCCTTTGACAACAGACGCATCGTGCGATCTGGCAACACAGCGTCCGCTTGGCTGATAGGAAACTCCTCACAAACATATCAATGCCACCAATGCAACTCCAAATACCCCAATACGAAGTGTCTTCATTTACTCCTAATTCCTAAAAGAATACCACTTTCCCTTCCTTTAGTGTTAAACGAGCAGACGCACCGGAGTGTGAAAGCACAAGTGTCATATTTAGTTTTAGCGCCTACTGAGATCATTGATAAAATCATTGCAGATGACATGGGTTGGTGGAGAAATACACTCAGGTAAAGACAAAATATAATTCAGCATGCCACAGGTAAGTGACATGGTGATGCTGTTGTGACTCAGATCCTGTGAGATGGCAGATTCAAACAAGATGTGCCTCTAAAATATCCATTCAACTGAATAAATGCTGACAATTTCATCTAAAACTCTTGAAAGTAGAGGAATAATGTCTTTGAAGGTACACTTTAGAGCACAGCAGGGAGGTTTTGGCCAGCCTGATGAATTTTACAGACCAGTGCTTCAACAGATTCATCATGGGGAAGCTGAACCAACGTAAACCCATTTTACATCTAAAGCTGCTTCAAGCGCTAATAGATGTCAAAACAAAGATTTACCCAGAGCGACTTCACCACCTGGGAAAGGCTCAGCAACCAGTTTCTAATAGTGCACCAAGTATATAAATCAAAGTAAGAAAGATAAAGATAAAGAACTCTGTGAATTTCTGTGAGATGCAACTATGTTAAATGCAATATAAATGTAATAGTAAGAGAGGAGTATAGCTCATGAGCTGTGCAAGCATGCAGAGCAGAAATCCCCAAGATTTAAATCTCTGAAGCACACACCTCACTATCTGTGTTTCTAAATAACATAGACTCAAGTCATATCTGTATTCTTTGGTGAACTGGGCCTCTGAGGAGGCCCACTGTTTTAAGAAAAAGGGATTAACTGTTTAATTAACAAGTTTTAAGTACCTTTCTCTGAGTCCAATGCAATTTATTGTTAACCAAAAGAAATCTTCCTGTAAGCACCACATATTTTAATTGGCAAGTTCGCAGGCTGTGTGGGCATAAATAGCTAGATAACTCAAAATAAGAGGCATATATAGCACAGTCTGCCATCTAGTTTTCAGGTATCAAAAAGAGGCATCGACTAGCTTTTTAAATAGGGGCAGCCATTTAAAAAACAAAAAGAATCACAGAAAATGTGTCTTATTAGAATAAAGGTTTTCACAGCTTGGGAATGCTTAAACTTAATAAAAACATGCACACAAACCACAGCAGCAATAATCTCCTCATCTGAATGTGCTGCAATTTAATGGATCAGAGTTCTGTGCATGGCAACAGATGGGGGGTCTAGCTGGCATACTTCTAATTTTCAAGCCTTCAAGCCCTGCTCTCTCACACTGCCACCTGTCCCACAGGTCTAATGTTATTCCCACACTTGGGCGGGTCATCCCAAGCTATCTTCAAAGTTTGCTCTGAGGGCATGCTGTCTTTCTGCACCATGTCATAGAAACAAGAAAGACAACATGCATTCACCTTGACACTGCACCATCCATAAATTACACTCACCTAGAGGTTGTATAAGGAAATTACAAATTACCTTACTGCAGCATACTGTTTTGAATAACATATGGTCATATTACTGAAGCTATGTGTTCTCTTGCTCGGAGGGCTTAAGTATTTGATTGATAAATATGCACTTATTCAAAGCATGTGTTGATGCACTAATCTTAACTTGGAAAAGGCTGCTCCAACCAAAGAAGGAGAATCTAACAATGATTCAAATAGGCTCTGAAATACTCTGTGAAGCAAATGTATGAAATACATAAAAAATAACTCAAACAGCTGAGCCTAATTGTTTACTTTTTTGTGAACAAAGGCAGTAACATACAGCTGACAATGTCCGCCTTGTTTTCACGACTATACCGACATTCTGTGTAATGAACAGTCATGGAAAGGAATCACTACGCATATACATTTTGTTTCCTTTGAAATATCTTTAGTTATTACTTGCTCTGGCAAATGCACCTTCCTGGATTCTTTATTTCTCTGTAACTACACTGTGTCATTAATTTAATAAAGTCAGAGCATCTTATGGTTTTTAACAGCATCTTGCCCTGGAGCGGTCTACTTATTGCACTTTTTGGAACATTCATCACCAGGGTAATATTTTTAGACTGTCCACCTATAATATCTAAACCTGAATCTATGCCAAGAAAACAGTGGGAAAAAGACATTTTTCAGATGTCAACTCTGCAAACAGCTTTTACAGTGTGCTGAACCATCAGCTACTGCCCATGGACACTCAGCGATGGGGATTTTCTTTGTATTCATTAACATATATTTAAAGCTACTCTTCAGCGGAAGGTCCACAAGTTGATTGAAGGCATGTTTGCTCTGAGGCAGAGAGAACAAAGGTTGACTTAGCTTTAAGGGGAGCACAGTATCTGCACACCTGCCATTAAAAACTGTAATATCGCTTTAGCCTTCCGGACCCCAGCCATCAATAACAAGGTCTTCATGACTGAGAAAGACAAACAGGCAAACAATTCACAGACACAATCCCACCTGATAAGGCCCATAACCTCATTCACTCCTCCCTGGAAGAGTTAATCGAGTCAAGCTAACATCATGAACTGAGATAATGCCAATAAATGCCATTTTCTCACACCGTCTTCAATAATTAAGGCTCTCTAATCCATCACTTGCAAGGGTTAGGGTGAAGACACTGCTTCAAGATAAGGCTCAGCATGTTCATTATTGCAATCACAAGGAAGCTTTTTCTTTTTGTCCACAATCTATGTATTATATTATCTGTTGTATAGTCAGAGCAACTTTCTACTATTTTCATTTCATGTCGCCACCAGTTTTTATTCCCAATGCAGCAACAGAAAGAAAAAAGTTGAATTCATTTTTTTGATCAGCAAAAGCAGCTCATACTAATAGGTCTTGCAGGGGTTGTTTTTGTACGGAATTATTTTGACTTTGTTGAATTATATATTCAGGGCTCCACTCCTAACTCCAGAGGAAATGGGAAATACATAGCTACTGACTGTAGCCCAGACTAACTTCTCACATTCTAGATGCAACATCTTCATCATGCAGGACTTCACCCACTGTCTCCTTCATGCACCCCCTCTGCTGCTTATAATTTTGCACTCATAACTGATAGCTATGACAGTCTGGCTGATTATTGTTTTCAAAGACTAATAATCATCAGATTTGCTCATGTCACTGTGTTGACAGAAAAACAAGATCTTTAGTTAAATCAACACTGTCAGTTTAGTAGCCATCCCGCTCAAACTGCACACTGAATGCCATTGACTGCAAAGGTCTTTTGGATTTTGGCTGTTCTGTTGTTCTGGATGCCACAGAGAGAATACAATGTTTGTTTTTTTACCTAGTTTAATTAAACCCACTTGCAAGCAACAATTTAGCACTTAGTATAAAATCCCCTTGGACTAATGTGCAGGGTTTTCTATGTGTCCTTAGTGATGGATGCCTGACATGGAAGAATAGGATCCACACACCACTAGGGAAGTATCATTTAAGCCATTGGAGTAAGGTAGGGGTCTCTAAGCTAGGTCCCCGACTGAGCCCTCCATCACACTTCACTGAAAACAAAGTAGAGCACTGATATAATTTGAGAATGTTAATTGGAAAGGATTTGATTTTAAGTGACATCTTGACAGACATCTGCAAAACTACAACAAGCTGTTGAAGAACTATTTTATCTAAGCCAAATGTGTTACAGCAGGGAAACATCTAAAACCTACAGGTAACTGACCCTCAAGAAGAAGAGTTGCTGACTGGCTTGTAGCTTGCAGGCATCTGTTTCTAGCACAATTTTTAAAACTAATTTCTTTAAAAAGCTTATCCAAACCAAGTCATCTTTATTTTTAAAGCACTTTAATCTACAGTAGGGACAGATCAAAGTACTGCACACTGAAAAAAACAACTTATAACCAAAATGCTTACAACTGGCTCATTTTTGCTGCTTTGTTTTTTCCCTACCTGGGTTTAAAGTGTCACTTTGTTTGTCTTTATTGTATTTTTACATTTTTATGCTTATTTTTTCTTACATTGCTAATTTTGTTTGAAATGTGTTTGAAAAATGCTAACAAATAACTCAAAAGTGTCTTAAAAGATTCTTGATGACAGTTTGCCAACAGATATTTCTTCATGTTTAGGGGGGAAATAGTTTAAGATCACATGTTCTGTTGTTTCATTTATTTAATGGTTTTAAAGAATCAGCAGCTCTGTAAGAGCTTTCATGATGTTGAACTAAAAAGATTGCCTTGTGGTGATTTTTAAAATCTGTTTTAGGCGAAATGTTAAGATTTATTCTGCTTGAGAGACTCTACCAGAGATGACCTGTAAAACTAATGGCTCTTGTTAGTGCATCTGCTGGTGCTAAACTGAAGCACCCATGTTACACAAGTGTTCATTTAATTAGCAAGTGAATCATTTCATGCTAACATCTTAACATTCTGGTTTTTTGTGGCAATTGGATTATAGTAGAATATAAAACTAACTCTTAAAAAAACAGACAGAAAAAACAAATACCGCAAATAACCATTTCAGCTGAATTGTGCATAAGTAATGGTTTGTTCACAGAGGATTTGCCTGAAAAAGTCAAATATAATTTTAAAGGCTTTAGTTTATGTGGTACCAGATGATCATACTAACACACCAGATCACATTACTGACACATCTGTTGTGAGCTAAACATCTTTTAATAGACCTGCACAGAAAGATTGTTCTGGCTTTACAGGGCTGCTGGTATTTGATGGCAAATTGCAGCCCAAACATCATTTTACACATAAGCTGCAGTTAAAGTGAAGGTCAGATGAGCAGCAGTACAAACCTAAAATATGTTCATGTAGTTCAAAGAATTTCATATTGCAGAAGTGATCAGAGCCAGGATGCAACTTGTTAGTGATGGCATTGTCATTGTCCCACATCTAATTCATGGTTTTATATTATTTACCTGACAGCTGAGTATTATAAGCTGAACCAAGGACAGTAAACATAAACCTTTTTAATGCTTGACTGTAAAACCTGAACATCTCCATTTTTAGCCTTCAGGGAATTACTTTTAACATTCCTCGGCTACCTATTCCTTACATACATCTGCACCTGTCATTGATGTTTTGTGAATTATGTCCAATTAGGTCAGATAAAAAAAGTAGAACCAATAAATCATCTTGTTTATACTCTTGAGAAAAGAATGCACATCACAAGATGTCATGCTGCAGAAATAAAATTACACCTCCCATGGGCAACATGGACCATGTATTTCATTATTCCTCTCACAAAGTGAAAAAAACTGCACTCACCACTTTTCTTTGTCCTACACCTACAATGCTATTATTTCTGACACCAGCAGCTTGGTCTGACAGACACACTGTGGCATACTGTACGCATCTGGGCCAAGACCCACAGCTAAAGAAGAGAACTAATGAGCATCTAATGAGTACTGTGCATGCACCTCATATCCTAGTAACCTGATTCCCCACACCCACCTGCTCACCTGCTTCCCATTCCCTAATCTCCCACTGTCTGAGTTTTCAGAAAGTGCCTGGAGACTGTGTGACAACTAAGATTTTTTTTAGTTTATAACAAGTCATTGTGTGAAATGAATGTAATAAAATCTTGGTTTGAGTCTGTGTCAGATTGTCACGTGAAGTGCAGTCCTACAACTCAAGAGCTAAAATATATGAAGTTGTCTCCAATCATCAGAGATGCAAATTAGTCATCTGTGAGAGGCTCTTTTAAGAGGATGTTTATGTTTCTGGCATTTTGAAATTTATTTACACTTTTGTGTTTTATACTCTTGAAAAAAAAATTGGCCTGCAGTAACTCGCACACTGAAAAAAACAAGGGTCTTTTAGTCTTTGGCAAGCAGCTTATGAAGCTGTCTAGTCACGTTTTATTTTTGTCTAGTGAATTGAAACCTGTTTTTGTACATTTTGAATGCACCATTTCCATCTCAGGTAATCGTATTGCTCTGCTGTCTACTTTGACCTGTTTCTTAGTAGTTTTTTTTATTGAGGTTAAAACTAATGGCCATCATTTTCCTCAAATTCTTACTTGTCTTCACAAATCTAGATCACCACTATTTAAAATAGCAAGAGACTGTTTTTTTTTTTAAGAAAGCTGAGTCTCTCTTGGTGTCTCTCCCCCTCTCTCTTTCTCTCTCTTTCTCTGTATGTTTTTGGGAGGTCAACATTGTGTTTAAGTATAGTCTGCTGCTACTGAGACCAGCTTTCAGAGACTACAAGCTTTCTGACGTATGCTTGCTTCAATTGTCTTTTACCCTATAAAACAAAATGTATCATATTTGAGACACGCATTCTGAGACATTTACCCCAAAACACTTTTTTTCAGATTATGTTAAAGGACTAAATAAAGATTTCATTTTTTATTTTTAAATCAGATTTTTTTTTTTAAATGACTGACTATTCTTCTCAATTCTTCATAAATTGGGCTTTAAATTGTAAACACAACACTTAACCAAAGCTAATCCCAGGCTAATTATCATTAACCTGGGATTAGCTTTGCATCATATTATTCGTCAGAAGTTATTATTTTTATGCAGAATTTCTGTTCAGCTTGGAAAAAAAAGAAAAAGAAAAGGAAGCAACAGTGAATAGAATTAACCTTAGAAAAAGAATCATTCCTGGCAGAAGGATGGAAATATTTAGAAAGGAAGCACAGGCAGAGGACAAGTGCACATAAAATTGCTGGAGTTCCTAGTAGCCTCATCAGCTCATGTTCTTGTACACTAGAAGAACATCAGCTCCCAGAACTCACAGTGGTGATTCGCTACAACAGCTCCTCGCTCTCTGCAGCCAAATGCACCTCTCAGAAAACTTGCATAGTGGAACTAGCAGAGTGCAACACTCAGTCATGTTCTCCACAAAAAAAAGCATTTGTGTCTGAAGAAACACTCTGAGTGAGTGATGTGAGAAATCTTTATTTTACAGGCTCTAAGCCAAATGATTAAAAGGTGAAGGTTTGGGGGACTAACTTAAAAAAGACATGAAGAAGGCCCTCCATCCATTTTCTAAACCACTTAGTCCAATTTAGGGTTGCCACGAAGCTGGAGGCTATTCCAGCAATCAGCAGAGGAGAGGCAGGATACACACCCTGAACAGGTTGCTCGTCCATCTCTGGGTGCAACAATTCTAGTGCCAACTATTTTTTCTCATGAATTATATTCACTGAATTATAATTCTGGTTTGCATTCTTCATATGTGTATAAATTGTAAAAACTCACCATAGAGGAAAGCACATTTAATAAGTCAAATCATTTCTGAACTAATAAAAGTAAATTTTTCTCAGCAAGTTTGGACTTAGTATGAAAGAAAGCCATGACCTTTTCTAAATTATAATAGTTTAAAATATTTAAAAAAAAATTTTCCATTCATGGCTTAAATGACTACAATCAATAACCCAATGCACTTGCAACTAGATATGGAAGCGGCAAACGCAGAATAGTCTTCGACAAAAATAAAACACTGTTATTGAAACCAGAAAAGTTTTCAACAAAGCACATTTGTTAAGCATGATAGTCTCTGCTATCACCTCAGAGTCTCACGAAAAACATCCGATCATATTTCATACACTTATCCATGTGTGGATTGATTGAAATAAAATACTTCATAAAAATATGTTTACAAAAATCAGACTTACCAAACCAGCGTTTGGTCATTGTGCCTTTTATAGACGGATCAATGTGTCCCAAAGGCTACGGTATGTGAACCCACTTAAACACCTCATACACCATAATCCTCTGACTGTGTCCAGAGGATCTATATGGTCACACAACCACATACACACACATACACACACTATGAGCCCCTCTTTTATAAAAGGGAAGAAAGCCACACTCTTAAATTAACTGGTCTACTGAAGCAGTCAGGGATAAAATGACACTCCAAAGAATTATCATCATTATACTGCTCTGACAAAAATCGGTATCAATGATGAGACTGAATACTAACAAATCTCCTTTACAGCCAAGTGAATTGAAGAAAGCAGGTTGGTGGCTGTTGCCTTGGAAATCTGATCATGTTCCTGGCCCCACAGGAGCCCAGAAGGTTTCCAGAAAGAGCAACCATTACCCGATATGTCAGCATCAAGTATCAGCGGTCACATCTCCTCTTTCTTTTACTTCATGACCTCAGATGTATCTGTAATTCTTAATCCCAAATGCTTCTGTTAACTGATTATCCAAGAAGTAAGGTATCTATAAATAGCAGAACATTAGAACTTTACAACATAAGGCCTGCAGCTTAAATTAGCATTTTCAATGGTTCCTTTCCATTACACTGCACCAGAATGGTGAAAATTTTTTTGCATATTTAGTCACTTTTATTGAACTTATCATACAGTATATTACTCATATTACTCATATTACTCTGTATATCAAATGTCTTAGGTGAGAGGAACTCTGTTAACTAACTTCTGCATAACCCTTCAGAGACAGCTTAACAAACCCTCTGGAGAGCTCAGTAAAGGTCCATCAAAACCATTTTTCTCCTTTTACTCTCTTATTAAACAGATATGGCATTTGTCTCCTGCTGCAGAAGACAGACTATAAACTGCAAACCTTCAAAATGACCTAAAAGTACTGAAAATAGTCCATATTGTCATTATAGTGAAGAACAAAACCCTAAAATTATCTTGTGATCCATTTTGGCTTTGATCACAATCCTGCAAACATACAATTTGATATCAAAGAAACAAAAAGAGCTTATGCATTTAAAAAGACATCAGTAAACCAACAGTCTATACTGTAGGAGGCTAAAGGCTGTTAAAGAAAACCACACTTTTCCACTCATTTTGAATTATGTGCAATACGTTACTGACAGACTGGCCATAAAAGAAAAAATGGCTCTTCTGCCTGTGCAACACATCCTTTGGGAAAAGTCTATATCATATCAGAGCCATTGGCCATTTTGTGTTGTCCACTATCCAGTGGTGGTCTGGGGAGCCCTGGAGTCTGTACACTGTGATCTGTGGCTTCAAGACAAAGAGCGAACAGCCAAGGGCATTATTTCATCCTGTTCCAGACGCCAGTAGCTTGACTCATCTTTGCTGAAACACGTCTTTCCCTTGGGATGATGTTTGGTTTAATTATGGATACAAGGGACATCAGTCAAAGTTAATGCTGTCCTTGTTTTACACAGCATCCATACAAGCTGCTTTTGCCTTATCCCGAACACGCCAAGAGAATAGCAAAGTTTTTTTTATGGGCTCTTTGGGTCAGACATGAAGCCAGTTGAATCTCTGAATAATTGATTAGGTCTAATCTCCAACAGAAGCGTGTCCCCAGCTGCTGTCATTAAATGATCATTTCCCAAAGAAGACTTTGGAGATTTCTTACAGAAAGTGTTTATATGGGGGTAATTTTTATCCACCAATAGCTGGTAAAGATCTTTGTTATGGTAGAAATCTCAAAGTAATTCTTATAGACTACCAGTAACAAGTTTTGTGTTCTGCCCTCCTTTACTGACAGTGGCCTCCGGCAACACTCATCCCTCCACTGGTAGAGCTGTGGGCAATATGGTCATTACCTTCAGCCCTGTGGAGCTTTACTTCCCTGGACAGCCACACTCAGAGATAATGGAGCTCCTTATGAAGGCAAGAATATTAAAAATGCGCCTGGTGGTGCTCACTCGGGAAGTTGTCTGTCTTTATTGTGTGGGGAAATGAGCAGACACTTGGTGTTAATGTGCAGGTACTGCGCCCTCCCTGAGCTGACAGGATTAGTCTCACTTTGCAAAGATCACTTAATGTTATTGTAAAATGCTGAATTACACTGTTCCTACTGTCTAATACATCTTTGTCTAAAATTATTGATTCAGTTTATCCCTTCCGTTGTTTCTACTGCATATGTGGCTGGTTTATCATGAAGGCTGCAGCTTCTTTATAGAGCAACAATCAGTGCAGATTAATTGCAACAGTTCCTGCAACAGAACAATAGCTTCTCTAAAAATATGGCGCAAATGACTGTGTGTCAATGTACCTGCATATATAT
>JBAMHX010000010.1:9011023-9023257 GCA_037177515.1 Pseudomugil tenellus | reverse complement strand
CCATCCATCCATCCATCCATCCATCCATCCATCCATCCATCCATCCATCCATCCATCCATCCATCCATCCATGGATGATAAATCTGGGCCAACTGAGAAGCTGAATCTGCTCAACAACCATTCCTAAGTCTGCCCAAAAGTTTTGTCCAAAATTACTCTTTTAGGTAGATTTTCCATCTGCCTAAAATCTGCTCATTTTAGATAAACCTTGCACAGTCTATTTGTTTATATCATCAAACTGAACAAGGTGTTTTTGGTGGTGAAAGCAATAATTATTTTTTTGTAGCATTTAACAATTTATTATAATCATCATTTTTTTTTAATTATTCATACCGTAAAACACCTGCTTACTGTATTTCCTGTATATATATGACATCTCATAGTCTTTAAAAGCGTACTGAACTCATTTATGATGCACAGTAACTCACAAATTTGGCAGGAAAATGTGCTTGCTTGTTACACCCCTAACCCCTCTACTTTAACCCCCAATCTACTAATCCTTTTGGCCAATTAATTGACTCAAAGAAGAATAGCTGTTCTAGATCAAAATTAATACAAATATTAAACTCAAACAGTTTGTTTTGGACTAAACCTGATGTAATTTAATGTTGTGTAAATTTTATGGAATAATTTGAGAGCCACTTAAGTATTTCAGTAATCAAAGTCTTGAAATGGTGAAACAGCTAAATCACTGGCATTCAACTCTAATTGAACCCCAATCTGCTTGTCACACCTCAACAGATGGTACCTTATGTTGACTGTGATCTCCTGATGGGAGGTTGGGCTCACACCTCCAACCTCCCAACACAGGTTTTCTTCTCAAACAATGCAGCCATGGTGAGGAGATTAAGTAGTCTGCCACAGGAGTGCATGATGCTTCATTAGGCCAAGCAAGGATGGATGTCGGTGCCTGAAGCAATCTGGGACCCAGTGAGGTGTCGAAAGACCTCTAATGCAGTCTTACTCATTACTGCCCACTGTATTGACTAAATTTAAGGAGAGGTGGAATAATTATTCAAAGATTCAAATCAATTCTTCACATAATGCTTTCACTCAAGATCTAATCACAGCATGGTTAATGTATTTACTGGTGCTAAGGTCAGCAGTGCATAAAACCATGTATATACAGGTGGTGATGTTAATGGCACAAGTAACTCATGGCACCTACAAAAACCCTGTAACCAGCTCTATTACTCTGAGACATTACGAAGCTATTAAGAAACTTTTTAGACAGTCGATTATACCAAACAATTAATTCTGTCAGTCAGACTGCAGGTCTGCATTTAGCATCATCTTTGCTTGAAAGAGGGTAAAGGTGATATCATTGTGTAAAGTTATTAGGACTTCTTGTTTTTATTGTGCTTTCTGAAGGGGTTCAAATGCATTCCAGGCTAGAGAATCATTTTTCACATGCTGTTTGAGCAGGAAAATATGTTTGTGTCAAATTCAATAAAAGGAAATACCATTGAATTCTTGGTGAAATGATGGTTATACTTCATTAGTTACCTGCGAGTGTCACACAAGTGAACAGAAATTACCAGAGTTCAAGTGAATGTGGTGATTCAACATTCCCTCATTATTTTTATAAAGATATATAATCTATATCTAAAAGCAAAAGTGCTATCCTTTTCTATCCGCACATCTCTGTGCCCTCGAGGCCCGCAGTCCTCAATTTTTCCATGTCTCTCTCCTCCAACATACGTAATTGAAATCAAAGTAAAATCAAATGGATCCAACAACATCCTTTTCTGGACTGTGGCTTATTCCTTTAAATCTGGATTATTGAAGCAAATAAACATGGAAACAGGACAAAGACCAAGATTCAGTCTTGAGGAGAAATAATTTTCATTTTTACAGAGCTGCAAATCATACAATGTAAAGGGAAACATGAGAATCAGCTTTAATTGTGGTAATGTTTATGTTCTAATAACTCAGGGCCGAGTTTACTAAGGTCTCATTTTGCGTGTTCTCATTAGTGTGTGGCATCTAGAATTTAGTGTGTGATTAGTACGTGATCTACTAAGATTGCTCACGCAAATGACAGCGGGTGCAAAGTGTTGGAGACACTACTATTTAAATGAGGATTTAGCGTGTGTCATGGTTTTCATGATGACAAATTTACAAAACCGCAAGCGAAAATACAAGTTTGATCTGATGGAATTAGAGGTGTTGGTGGAAGAAGCCAATAAAATGTCTAAAGAGCTACAGCAAATAAATCTGACAGCAGCTCAAAGGAACGCACTACACATTCAACAAATGTGTGTTTTCGGTTTATGTATATATGCTCAGAGTTTGCGGGAAGCACAAGCTGCACATGAGTGAAGTCAATTGCTCCTATAACACCAGGGAAACCAGCCACCTAAAAAAAACCTTGTTTTGTCTTATTCAAAGAATCTTGAGAGCTTGGAAACCTAATAAATGTCGCGATCCGGCGCGACATTGCATTTAGGAAATCAGTCATGTAAAAGACGTAACTGAGAGATCACTGCTGTGTTGGCTACTGTACGGTTGAATGACCCAGATGCCAAAAACTCTAGACTTGCCAGGAGTTTAGTTATTGCAGGTATGCATGACTCCTTCTTGTGTCTGGCTCCAAATCTGCGCTGAGTTCCTCCAACAGCTCAAAAACAGCAAGGCTGGATAGGCGATATGTTTTAATAGTTAGTTTTCTCTCTCATTCCAAACATGTTTGGAGGAAATATGTGTTTTCTCCGTCGTCTTTGATTATTTCTATGTCTTCGTATTGCAACAATCACTGCAGCCATGTGCGCGCAATGACGCATTGCCCCCGTTTGCACCTCCTTTTGAAACGTGCTAAATATAGGTGCAGTTTCTACCAGCAAAATTACTTTCAGGTTTGATAAATCGCTTTTCGTGTGCAAATATCATCAGGACGCGCAATTTTGCACCTTTGGAAGACGCAAACCCTTTTACTCACTGTTAGTAGATCAGTTTGTACTTTTTTAGCGTGTGCAATGTTTTTGAACGCAAACCTTTAGTATATCTGGCCATTAGTGACTAATTTAGTAAATAATAAGTATGTGAATGAACACATTTTTATTTAACTGCATGATGGCATTTGGTGAAACGCTCATTGACTTTATCTACTCATTCAGCAGTGTTAATACTCTAATATGTTCAGTGATCATGGGGCCATGGGATGTGTCCGTTATATGCAATGTGTGGGCAAAATACTGAAAGATCATAGTTACTCCCTGCACTCCCATTAGGTACCTCACATTAAAATACAATCCAGGACGAGCTGTCTCGTTGCATCTTCTGGTAAAACAATGACCTGAGCTTTGAAGTAGGGCTTTATCAGCACTCTGTCAGTAATCTTCCAACAGCAGCAAGCAAGCAGCTTAGTTTGGCTCCACACCATGAACACTGTTGACTCACTTGACTCACAGATGAATAAAGACTCATCTATAACTTGCTCAGTGCGAGAAAACAGATGAAACATTGTCCAGCATTAGGCTCAATAGAATGTGTTGTTCAAGAATGGCTCTGCTTTTCACCTTTGCTTGTAGGACATGAAGGTCAGAGCACATGAGGCTCGATGTGGGCCAGCTCTCGGCAGCAAGACAGGATGGAGGGGCTGAGCTTTATCTCCAAGAGGACAACAGAGTGCCACTGTCACAGGGAGTATATACCCTCCCTGCCACCAAAAGCGGTCAAGTGGAAGGGGCTGGCCCTAGAGCTTGCACGGCTGTGTGAGAGTGTGTATGTGTGTGTGTGTGTTTGTATGTAGAGGGAGCAATCTGGAGTGTGCTGGAGGCTATGGCCTCTTTGACAGGATAGATTCGTTTTGCAGCCTGCAAAGCCCGGAGGAAGCCAGTCAACACCCTACCACATACCAAGCTCTTTATGTTTCTACATCTGTGAGCTTTCCCACCCTACTCAAATCATCAAATTCTACGATGTCATACACGACTTAGCATTTTTAACTGTTTGAAAACTACATCACTAAAACCTCTGCGATTTTTGCCCACTCACTACTTAAGCATGAAAATGGCGAGCAGCAAGGAGCTTTCACAATCACGATAATGTTTGTTGTGTTTTAGGGGATTCAGGCTGAATCGGGTTCCATAGAAAAAGTAAAAAAAGAAAAGAAAAACACAGATATATTGCTCTGAGATCATGGCCTCTTACTGAGGAGAAAAAGAGACCTAGGAGAAGGGGAAAAAAATTCAATTCCAAATCTGCAGCTTCAAAAGTGGATGAAAGCTGAATGCAAATAAAGTTCTGTTTCTCTATGTTGTGATTTATCACTGTGCCGAGCAGTAGCGCCGAGGCAGGCGGTGTATTGAACGAAATGACTCTCCTCACATATTGGAAAAGCAACTCAACAACAAAGTGCAGGAAAAATGGAGCCAGACAGATGGATGACCTTCAGTCCTCCTTGATAGGAAAAGGTAGAGGGATTTGTTTAAAGAGCGAATCGCTCACTCACAGAGAAAAAATGAGTGGAAAGCTCATTTATACACAGAAAGATCATAGGGTCCGCACTATGTTTTATGAAGTTAGTAAAACAATGAGAGGATAAACATTATACATTTGAGTAGTATAAAGAATGAAGCAAAAAATATGGGCGTTAGCATTTTGTAATCTGCAGAGAATGACAACGTTTTTATCTTCATGAAGAATTGTTACTGAATAAAATTGACAGGAATGAGGAAGCAAAGGCTTTATTTATTTATTTTTTTCATTTCTTTAATCAAAAGATGTTTTATGAATGTAGCCGAATTCAATGTCATTTGACAACATTTCTAAATGTTGCTTGGGCACTCTACTCTTCCCACACATTGATTTATAGCCGTGTTGTTTAGAACATCTCTGCACTCAGAATTCTGTTTCTGTAAAACCCAAAATGGAAAATGCATCATTTTAAAACACGGTTGGATGTTTTTCCATAGATAAAAGTCTCATAGTGAGATGTGTGAGCAACATTTTCTACAGCTAAATGACCTAATATGTAATTGCTGTGTCTATTTATTAGTTAGTTTATTTTACATGTGATTTTCAAACAAGCTCCTTTTAGTTAAAATCTTCTGACCAAAAGCTGAGCTTAAAAAGCACAGCTTCTTCTTCTGTGCTCTGATTCTCTCATGTGCTGCTCATAGAAGATTTCCGGTAAACAGAATTGATTGAAGATGGGCCATGTGTTTTCCATTTATCTCCTCTCCATATAATTCTCTGGTGATGAGTCATGTCACCATTGCTCTGCCATGGATGAGCTTCAATCTCCATGCCCAATGACTGCACCACAGAGCAATCATTCAACGCAACTCCCAACATCAATCTTGCTTGCAAGTGTTGGGAGATGAACCCAGACTGCTGTTGCCATGATCAGCCATCACAGCTGGCAGTTCTGATTCATACCAGATCATCACATCGGGGTGAAACCATCCAGTTCATTGTTCTCTGCACACATATTTCCTTCTCATAATCATCTACAAGCTTTGCGTTAAACATGAAAACATATACACACAACAAATTGATAGGATTTTTAAATACATTAATTGAATTAAATTAATAAATTGATATTTGTCTGTCATTATATTAGTATTTTCTGCTGAATTTGCCTACATCAAGGGAAACATGGATGGTGACATATTTGTAATTATTTAGTGAAAAAACACACAAAGATCTGTAAATATGAGAAAACAATTATGTTGAGTTTTCACAGTAGCTGAAGTTATCAGAGGAGATTCACAAAAAGATGAGCATGTAACTCTTTGCATTGTTCTAGCTGAAATAGTAATACCAGCATGGAATGAGTTATTTCTTTTTGCTTCCATTTCTTGGTGTGATGTTTGAGGAGTCAAAGTATACATGACCAAACTTTACTTTTCCGCCGAGCTGTCTCTCTGCAGATTCAGTCTCAGAAGAAACAGAATAATCAATTACTTTTACTCACATTTCTGCATTCATATACAAGACAGTATTTAAAAAAGTCAACTTATACAGAGCATCTGATTTATAAGTTTAATTAGTTTATAATTCCTATAATATTTGTCCTTCTCATATCATAATGTTAGTTAGTTATGAGTTGTTTTTTCTGGAAAACATATATGGATGACACATTTACCTTAATAAAAAACACATATTGTTTGCTTGCAAATGGAAGCACTGGTTTGTTGGAGAGAAACTACACTGGAATCCTGGAGTAAAGAAATCAAACCCATGACAAGCTTATAAAGCAGCTTTCTTGTGTCTTCAAGCTATTATGCATTCTTTTGCCAGCACTGCAGAGGGGAGTTGTGCTCTAATTAAACTCACCTCCAAATATCCTTGCCGACACCTCCAGAATACTCAAAAGCTTTTAAAATGTGGCTTAGATGGCAGTTTGTTATGCATGTACGCAGCAGTGCTAATAAATTCCCTGTTTATACTTCAGCCAACATTAGCGTTGCAACTTGAAGAACACATCTCCAGCGTTCCTCTGAGTCATAAAAGGTCACTATTCACGTTCTTTGACACATGAAAACCTCCTGTGATTGAACTAGTCCTCAGAGGTAATGCCAGCTGCTGGGGCAGGTCTGTATGAACGGTTAACTACTGATTGCCAGCGCAAACATCTGTGTGGATAAAAAGCTTTGCTACCCTTCAAACATTATCAAAGCTTCAACCATGAAGCAGCTCTGGATCTAAAAATGACTGCAAATGAATTTCTGAATGTTCACTGAGGGAACGTTGAATTTTAGCTTTGACCTTTAACTATGGAGAGGATAAAGCCTCTAACTGAATCGAGTATTAAATATTCACTACAGAAAATAGGAAGGATTGATTGTCAATCCGTTCAACATCGCTTGTTTCTACCGTTGCTCTGGAATTGGAGCAGATGGGACCTTTTAAATTGATGTCAAACAATTGAACAAACACATGCGAGTCAGCACGCAGAGAAGTGTGTTTTTGAAAAGTCTTATTAGCTACCTGTAAGTATTATATTTAATCACTCTCAGTTGTTGCATCAAATGTTAATAGATGTGCTTCTGCAATGCTGTTTCAGTTACACTCACTAGCAAAATATTTGATTCCATGTTGAGCTCACATAATCTCAAGCGCTCATTTTTATACTCCCTAAAAGATGACATTGCTGTCACCTTTAAAGTCATATATTCCAACATGACTACTAATCTACTGAATTTGTCAAGAGCTTGAGGGGAAATGGTGAGTTATTAAGATTGAAAGTTAAGACATATGAAATGATTAAACACATAATTTACAACCGCTCCATGAAGGGCATGACTTGTCAAGTCTCTTGGGATTCCTTGCTTTAATAAATCCCTTGGTGAAAACATATCATCTGAAGCACAAACCACTGAGCCTGAAGAAAACGAAGTCTTCCCATTCGGTCTTTATTCTTGTGATTATAGCATGTAAATATTCAGCTTGAATTCATATTTCTGCAGTAACTTTCTGTGACATTTTAAAATAGCACTAAAGCGACATCTGAGCTTTATGTGACAGAAAAACAAGCAATTAGGCCAAAGCACTGTTCCAGACAAATAGTTTATGTCTTGCACCCTCCTGCAACAAAAACATGTTCAACAAATGCAGCATTTTGAGGAGAGATAATTATTCACCAGTGTGCCAAATGAAGAATTTTGTTTGTCTGACTACAAAGTATAAACTACAAGTCTTGCGTGACAGTCCGGAAAATCAAGCTGAGCTTTGGCTGCTGCCCTGGAACAAGCATCTGTCAAAACAAATGAATCTTTTCGTCTCATTTCATATAAATAAATAATCAACTTAAGATCTATGGATGAAATAAAAAAAGGGAAAAAAAGAGCATTGACAGAGAGCTGTGATATCTCAACAGAGCTGTGCAAAACAGTTACGGCAATTTTATTTTTGGCCAGAAATGAAAAACATAAAGGTTTTTTTGGCAGATCAAACGATGGCAAGAGCCCAAACTGCAAAATGGAATTATGTAAAGATGTTTAATGCTAAAAATTACATTTAATGGTAAATAATTTGGACGTAAAAGAATAATTGGTGGCATCGTGTTGTGTGACTTCACAGAGTTCTGCAAAGCATATTTTGATTGGACAAGTAATCTGTAATCTTTCTGAAGTATCAATCCATCCATTTTCCTTACTGTTTCATCCAATCCGGCACACCCTGGACAGTTTGCCAGTCCATCACAGCAACACCGAGAGACGGACAAGCAGATAAACAACCTGTCACAGTCACATTCACTCCTAAGGACAATTTAGAATTATTAATCAACCAAAAATGCATTTTTTGGATGGTGGGAGGAAGCACAGGGAGAACACAGGGAGCTAACACAGGGAGAACAAGCAAACTCAACACAGAAAGGCCACTACCTGAGCCGAGGTTCAAACCAGCGACCTTCTCCCTGTGATAATGCGTCGCTAACCACTGCTCCACCATGCAGCCCCGTGTCTGAAATAGTCTTGTGAAAAATGTCACTAAAATTATTATAGTGAGGAGAAGAACTGACCCTGAATACTACTTTTAAAGATGGTTCAGAGTTACAGTAAAACTCTTAATTTTGTTAGTATCATAAATATGTCCCAATGTCTAAATAAATATGGAGAAATAAGAAAAAAGCCAGAAAATTCTAGATACTTACAAGCTAACTGGAGATTGTACAAATAAAGGGTTCGGCTAATGAGATTAAAGAAGACCCCTCCCTAATCCTTCACCATGAAGATGATGAAGCAGATCTATGTGCTCTAGTCTATAGCACAGAAAGTATAGCTTGTTCAATTAAAGTGGGAAATGAACAATGTAAAATAAATAATTCATTTCACCTTCTTATTGTTATTCAGGGTCACTCAGAAAATCCCGGAAAACACTGAGTAAAGGCGAGGAAACACAACACGCATGTCAACGGTTAATCATACTGCTACAACAGACAATCATTCACCTGCATTAATGCCTGGGGGCAACAAATGTGACTTGCATGTGCTTTCAGTATATAAGAGACAAGGTGACACCACGTCATCTCGTAACCGCCAAGATTTTTTGCAGGAAAAGTGCAAATGCTATCCACCAACATGTGAAAACATTTATGTGTGTGTGATGTCTGTGTTGTGTAATCAGCAGACTGAAAATAAGTCAGAGCCATATCTATCTCACACAGTCTCGTGTAATCAGCTGCTGGTTCAGGGGTGTGTCAGCTTTGACCACCTCTGCACCTTCCAAACATGATGATGAGGAATCAAAAAGGTGCATAAGCCCAGACTTTAATGGGAAGTATGAAAAAGGGCTTAAATTCCTGAAAAAAGACACCTGATAAAACCCAGACCTTAAAAATAACCTGCCCTGTCTTGCCCCACAAAACTTAAAAAAAAGGACTAAATCTAAAAAAATGTTTGTCGTTTGCAGTTCACACCTGCTTCTTTCTTTCATGCTCAGTATTTAAAGCCCAAAACAAGAAATACTACTTAATCTTTGGCAGACAATTCTGCCCGCTGTCCTAGTATTACAAAGAAGTACACACAAACAACAAAAGCTGCCAACAGGAGACAATACAACCTTTTAACGATGACTACTTCAGCTGGGAATGACATTTTAAAAAGCAAGGCTGTCTGAAAAGCCTGGTAAAGTCTGCCGACAAATAAATGCACCAAACACTTCTCAAGTTGAACAGAAATCATTCATATTGCGGATGGTCCAAGTTGTTACTAAACAAAGGTGTGGGTATGTGTGGAATGTGTTGGCTTGTGTATTTCCAAGCTGGCCGCAAATCACAAGCTGACCTGTTTCATTGGTTCACAAGCTGTGATGAATTTTTATTGTTTCATGTTCTTTAATTTACTGTTTCTTCTTTTTTTAGTATCATTTAATTAAAATCTGGAACTGGAACTTCCACAGTTAGGTAGCTGATACTTACAGCATGACAACATCCATTTCTCGTAAATGTTGTCAGTCTGTATTCCTCCAAATAAACTCATGAATTGTATTTTATCCATGTTAAATCTATGCATTTTCTCTTGCTCAGTTTTCAACATGAAACATTTTGCACCTGTTGTATCTCTTTCTCTAAGTCCACCACGATTGTTCAAAAACATCTAGATAAGCAATGTATGGCAGAGTTACTGATTCGTCTGAATAAAAGCTGATCAGCTACATCTCAAAATGAGTGATCAATGTTAAGCTGCCAGATGACTGAAAGTATGTTGAGCAGGGGCTCAACATATGGAAAAGACTGCATCAGAGACACTTAATAAAGACACTAGAGGCTGAACTACAACCTCCTAATTATTTTGTCTATCAATCTTTATCAAAAGCAAAAGTTTCTTTTAGAACCTTTAATCATCAATTTTAAAAAAGTAAAGGAATAAATAATACCAAGGTGTCAAATCGAATATTTCCCATTAAAACTCACTTTATTATTTCCTGGCATATCTGAGTTGACAGGTTGTGTGACTGTGCCTCCAGCAATGTGGTTGTTTAACTGCTGTCATTAAAAGATGCATTTCTAATTACACCTAATAGAGAACGACAATTTATTTTGTTTTGTGTGCTTTTTTTCTTTCCATCTATGGCTCATTGTGTGGTATGTCCTGTATTATGTAGCTAATTAGGTCATTTGCTCCGCTGAAGACATTGTTTGGAGATTAAGTTGCTCTGACCCATCTGGCTAATGGCCTGGTAGGGTCTCAACTCCTATTAAAATATCTGCCACAGAGGAGAAAGAAATATATTGAATCCTATTATTGTCCTAATCTAATTATTCAACATCAGTGGACTATCATTTCCCTATAGCCCTTGACAATACGGTGATAGCTGAATAAGGTAGGCCAAAGGATAATATGAGAATTTAAACTGTATTATTCCATTTATTAACTTCATTTACTGCAGTGTATTCTTCAGGAAAATCCATTGTATGCTGCTATCAGCTCATGAGCATTCTGTAACCATGATGGTCTTCTCATCTCATTTTTCTTGCCATGCTTTAAACTAAACAAAGTGACCTTCTTATGATCCAGAAATAAGAAGTAATTAAAATGATAACGGTTCTCTCACAAAGCCAATGAGAGGCTTTACAAGTTCCAATCTACCGACCATTTCATCGGCCATTGGTTGGGGTAAGCTTTCTCTACGAGTCCATCTGTCCAACCTTTAAAAGGACTTAAGTCATATCCCACCCTGGTGACTAAACAGTCAACCGCTGGCAGTGAATGTAATGGGAATGACAGATGCTGTCTCTAGCACACGTTGTGGACGCTGGTAAAACAAAGCAGGAAGCATATAAAACAGTGGTTTAAATAACACATGCTGAACTCTTTGTCTCGCTGTCATGTTACCACAGCTTCATACCTCAATTCATATTAAAGTACTGCAACAGTTTCTGTTGATTTAACAGTATAAATCCTTGACTCCCTTCCAATTCAGTGTTGCATTTTTTCTTTTAAGCCTAAACATGATAAAACATAGTGTTGCTCCGCAGTTTATAAGTGGCATGCTGCAAATGCTCCACTAATCCACTCAGACTGCAGCAGTGTTGCTGCTCATTGTCTTCAAAGCTTAAAAGTCAATGTTATCTTCAGCCTCCATCAATTACCTTCTGCTGGTTCTGTCAGTCAGATTGTGCTAGTTCAGACCTTTGTTAATATGAAGGAGTTATGTAAACACACTTTAAACCTCACAGAGCATCAGCTACTAATTCAAACGTGTTTGTACTGTATAAGTGCAAAATAAATACATTTTATTGCAACTAAATTGAAAGACAAAGACTCAGCCATCTGCTCTGATTAGGTAATGGTACAGTTGTAGCTGAACCCTATTCCATGGCACATCCATTAATCTGTGTACAATCTGTTTAGAAAATACTCTGGACAAAAAAAGACGAGGAGGAAACAGAATATAATTGGATTTCCGAAATAAACATTATGTCATGGTATCTTGGTTTTGCTTTAGTTCAGTATATATGTGTGTGTGTGTGTGTATGTGAGTGTGTGTGTAATATAACACATATGACCTGCATTAACACGGATTAACACGGTAGGACTCTACCTTAGCAACTTTGGCACTATATTTAGCCATTTTTTTCAGACTCCTCTAGTGACCTAAGCCAACTATCAACAACTAGAGATTACGAAGTTGTCTCTGGCTGATCTCTCCCAAGCTGACTGTCAGATATCTATGCCTATTAATCATGAGTTTGGACAAAAACATTAAAAAGTTTAAAGTACTGTAATATATGCCCAATAATATATATATATATATATATATATATATGCGCATACAGCTTAC
>JBAMHX010000010.1:8988079-9001136 GCA_037177515.1 Pseudomugil tenellus | reverse complement strand
TGGATGGATGGATGGATGGATGGATGGATGGATGGATGGATGGATGGATGGATGGATGGATGGATTGATGGATGGATGGATAAAATAGTTTTGAAAAATTTGAGAATGTACTGAGATTGATTTTGTTTAATTGTAGAAAGTGGAAGTGTTTTCATGACTCTTTCCTGCTTTCTTTTTTTTCTAATCTTTGACAAGTTATGTGTACATGGGGGCTGTAGCTCAGGTTGTCTGGGAGGTTGGTGGATCCTGCGTAGGCTTCCCCTGATTACACCACTAAGTTTTCTAAAACTTAAAATATATTGAATCCTGCATATCCTCCTGATGTGCCTCTTGAGGTATGAGTCAGAGTAAATGGGAGACTGTGACATCTAAGTGTAAAGTGATTTGAGTAGTCAACAGATAAGTCCATTTACTATCTATATACATTATATATAACCAGATACACATTAACATCTTTATTACCACAAGATGGTGATAAAGTGAACTACTAAATGGCTGATGAATCTGATTTTGATGAAACTCTTCCCACAACTGTTCCCTTAAAATGTCTGCTAACATCTATTTAGAAGCATGGCTCTCAGGTTTGGCGTTGTAATTTTGATGTCCTTGAGAGAAAGCTTCCCTGAGCTGCCAGTAATCCTAACAAAAAGCTTCTGTCAGCATTGTGATTCATGCGATCTATTGTGCTCACATAACAGCTAAATTTTGAGTTTGTGTTTGCTTTTTTTAGGTATGTGTTTGTGTGAGTTTTCATGATGCTAAAGAGGCGGACCTGCTTGCATTGTAGTGTGCAGGAAAAATGCGCAAACGACTGTAAAAACCCAAATACGGTGTGTATTCTCTTTCAGATTACTGCGGCTGAAGCACCATTCTCTTCAGTAATTTTCTCAGGTGACCCCAATTCCAACCTAAGAGCCAATAGAATATGAGGTAACAAATACAAACAGACAGCCCTTTATGCAATCACGTGTTAGAGCATTTTTTATTTCTTGAATATTCGAGGATGTTTCATTTTCAAGCTGATCTGTACATGTAATCATTCACAGTGATTTTTAAAAAAGGGTTAACATTAGATAAAGGGAAGAAACACCAGTCCTAAAGAGCTGCTGTATCAGTATAATACTCCACTGCAGCTGCATTTTCAAAGGCTGAATATATAATTCTTTCATGTTGTTGATCTAGGGACTACAGAATCCCCCAGGAAAAGGGTCATGCTCTTCCTGTTAGTTTAGTTAATTGGCCTGTGCACTAATGTTACAAAGCTGCAGACCAAAATAAGCTAGTGCAAATATTAATACAAGGAAAACTGATATTTGTATACAGTAGTGGCTTCCTGTGTGGTGATAATATAACAAAGGTATTGTGTTGCCACACATCTATAATTCATTTAATTTATTTTTTTACACAGTCTAAAATTTTGTAACTTAGTAGATTTTAAATTAATGTACAATGTACAAAGCTAAGAAGAAAAATGTCTTGCAATTTGATTAATTGCAATCTTTTTTCTGAGATGAAAATGTTTTTATTTTATTGTGACTTAATGTGGAAGCTGTTTAAAATGATGTGAACAAAATGATCTCAGAGGCCATTTAACTTTTGAAGCACAAGGTAAGAACTACTATTAATTGTGAGTGTGTATCTGATTTGGGGATCAACAAAAAAATAAAAAAAATACAAAAAAACGAATTGCCATCTCTAAAATATTAAAACATTTCTTTGAAATAGTTTTTAAAATTTGCATGCAAATAAAAAAGTCTTTATGATAATGGATGTTAAATTAAGCTGCATGACATACATCAAGATTTTTTATAACTAAAAATAATATTATTTCTTTTCTTTGTAAGTTTTACATTTGAGTTAATTTTTCCTCATATGTTGTTTTTTTCTTTATAAAAGTTGATGGTCTCATATCGACTTTTTTCTACCCAAACCCTTTTGGTTTATTTAGTTTAACTTGTGTACTATTTTGTTTTAATGTTTTCTATTTACTTGTTTCTAGAGGAGGAATCAATAAACCAAAATGTTTTATTCAATTTATATAGACTTGGAAATCTGATTTCTGCTTTGTGATTAATTCATATATGTGAGATTATACAAGATGGCAACCCAGCAGTCCCATATCTGTACTCATTACTAAAAGTGTAAAAGTATTTAAAACAAAAAAAAAATAAACATAACACACATAGAAAAATTACCATGTGCACTGGAAGGAAGAAGCTATATAAATCAGCCTTTTAAAGCTGAGAATCAAATATAATTATATATGATATCCATCTCTTCTGTTTGTCTTAGTATGGCCACACTGCTACTTCTCATCTGAGGAGCTCCCTATTCAAGAAAAATAAATTGCATCTTCCACTGAAGCACTTGATCTGTTCACATTTCAGCTGTGAAGTAGGCATACACTTAAAATGATGAATTTCCGGATGTAATAACACTGATTAAAAACTTCTTTAATTAGAAACAAAAACAGTCAGCTGTCAGCAGACATGTAGCTCAGAGAGCAGTAATTATTTTCTCCCAGAATCTTTTTTTTTACATCTAAAAAATAAGCAAGCGTTGCCACTTTAAATACACAAAAAATGTGCTTGTTCATGTGTAATATAGAGAAGCGTAGAGATGAATGCAAACCAGTTTTTCAACTGATCCTAAAAGTATAAAATCCTATTAACAAAATACATACCTAAATTAACTGATCGTAACATTTGTCATGTAGCATCACCTACGTTAAAAGAGATTAGTTTTTCCATGCCGAGTCAAGTAGAACGTGTGCATATTATTCACTTTATTCAGTGGTAATAGGTTTTAAATGTATGTTTTTTGCAGACTATTACGGTAGCTGCTTTCACATATGTAATGGATTTTTTTTAAAGCTTTTCTTCAGTGTTGCAAAGATCCCAATCATTTGATCCAGAAATTTTGTGGAGACTTAACACTTTGGTCTGTATGGAAATATCCAGATCATCAGATGTGAGGCAATCCAAGTACACATCAGTAAATATTCTGGAGAATTTGGATGAGAGACTTCACTGGTGAGGTATAAGCTACTTTAGGTGAACTCCCCACTATTGTGGAAATGTACATGCAGTACTCGTTTCAACCAAATAAGGAGCCTCATCTGCAATTCTATACCTGCATCACTTGCAGCATCTTGCATACACTAGATAGACAGCGACTCCCTTCATTCTCTCCCTTGCGTTTCCAGCCGGGAGAGGGAATCTTCTGGAGAAAACCTCCTGCTGGTACATGTTTGTATAAAAAGCAACTGCACGAAAAGGCTGGACACAATTGCCTCAACATTTCTCCTGAAAAGCTCCACTGTTCATATGGGAAAAGGGCTATTAAGTCTACAAACTTGAAAGTCACTCGAAAAATGAATAGCCAATTTCAATTAAAATGATCAGTTAAATGGTTAAATCTGACTAAACTGTAGAGAATGGGAAGTCATATGGCTTTAAAGGCTAGACCCCAGTTTAGTGTGGCAGTGTTAAGTCTCAATCCTTCTTAATGTAAACTCCAATCTAAAAGGTTTCTATTCACTTTACTAAGACAGCTGTGGTATGTAATCACCTTATCTGAGTTTTGTTGCCTCTTCCCAGCAGCTCGTTCTTACACCTGATATGGAATCTGAAACACTGCGAGGATTTACTCACACCATCACCTGAATTTAAATGCAGCTGCAAAAAAACAGCTTGTTTTCTTTACTCCAATTACCTCCAATAAAATGTTTTCACGAAGCTCAAAAGCTCCTCAAAACTGCAATCTGTGTTTCTATCTTATCTAACCGAGTTGAAAGATGTGGCAAACATGAGAAGAGATGTGATTCTACTTACAGACGAATTCTTCCTTAACTGTTCTTAGCTGTTGCAAACACTTTCATCACAGATACTCAGGAAGCCAATTTCCATCTGCTTCAAATATTTATGCAACCTAAAACAAACCCGATTGCTTATGCAGGTCCTCGTCAAACAAGAGTGTGTGGCAGTGTCAGCAGCTTACAGGGATATATGCAACCCTCAGTGAGGTCATGGTTTGTGCCCAGGCGGTTGCCTGACAGAAATAACAAACTGTTATTGTGATATGACAGCTCTCTGGCATTAAGCATGTAAAGCTGCAGGAATCATCACTGCATGTTAATGTTCATGATGAGGCAGACCACAACACTTCCAAGGTGACTGAAGATCCTGGTGTGAAGTAAAATTAAAACGTAATTTAGGGGCGCAGATAGATGAGTGTAAACAAGCAAATTATTTGTGTGTGTGGCAGTTTTCTTTTCTCTTTTCTATTCTTAAGGTTTTCTCTTTTTATAAAGATTTTTTGGCATGACTGAAAGTAGTGTCTTTTATTATTTATTTTTGTTATTATTATTATTTTATTACACAAAATACACCAAAAGAATTTACACAAGATGTAGAATTTTTCATTTTTGTTAGATGTGGAAATGTTGTCTTGTTGCAGGTTCCAGCTGCCGAATTGCTGACAAGTTAGATTATTTAAAACAAACATCATCATCCATCAGCAGTAGCTGTGCTGCTTAGTTTAATTAGTATAAAGATATAGCACATTAATAATGCTTTACTTAAGTGTTTTTGATTATCAGAGTACTTAAATCTCTGAGCAAAAAAGTTTTGTTTTGTTTAAGTCTAGTCCACATCTGTATCTTCCACCTTAACTTGTATTTGTAAGTTTATTCCACAAACTCCTCTCCTGTGCTCTCTTTAAGAGACAATTTTCATATTTTTTTATCATTTAACATTACACACAACAATTCTCACAGTCAATTGGTCATTTCAGTTCCACTTTACTGCCTAAAGAGGTAAACAATCAGGGCAGCTAAGTTCCTACAGCTTAGCAACAAAACTCAAGATTCACAATCATTAAAAGCAGAATTAGATAATAATCTCAATACAAATCTCCTGCCTAATCAGCACTCACCAGCTTCACGTGAGAAGGCAAAAGCACACAAAGTATAATGAAGCAGGCTGAGCACAAAACCCAAAATAATTAGCCAATTAAAGGTGTGAAGCAACAAAGAGGATGCAGTGGGTGCAAAGTCTCAAGGTCAAACACATTTAAATGCAAATTTAAACATCCGATCAGTGAGGAGGATGTGCGGTGTAACGACCACATACAAATGAAACCATCTGCATCCAAAAATGGCGGAATAGATATGTACTTTGAAGGGTCGTACTTACATTGTGCAAAACAATGATCACATTTACCTAAACAGGGTTACAGAGCAATAAGCAAACATAAAAATGAGCTATTTATATTAAAAGTGAATCTGCAACTAAAGTAAGTTGAGTATTGATAAATGTGTTCCTTAATGATAAAATCATATTCTGCAAAAAAAAATACTTAAAATAAGTCTTATTGGAAAAGAAATACACCCTAGCTATTTCTGCCATACTCCAGCTACAAAATCCAAGTTTGTTGATTGATTGCAAGCGCCGACACATAGCACTTATAGAAAGAAAATTTTTCAGGCTGGGTGCCACGCAGTAGGATAAGACATAGTGGAGGAACAGCAAATTTTAAATGCCAGTGGTATAGAAACATGGATAACAGAATCAATACAGCTAAAACCAGACTACACAATTTCTGTGAGTCAAAAGTGTTGAAGAGTTTAGAAGAACAAACATGTCAACCGTAAAGACAAATTCCTCCGCAGGACGCTGGCAGCGTTGGGCACCTTGTCTCATGGAAGTTCCACTAAATCTCACTTAAATTTCAAGCAATCACATTCAACTCTGACAATGGTGTTGAAGAGAAAAAGAAACAAACCAAAACATATAATTCAAATAACTTTAATCAGTTTCTGACAAACGGTATTAACTTTCTGTCAAAGTAAACTTGAACCTGGATGACTTGGTTTTGCTCGAGTCTATCATCCATCAATTTTTTCCCTCTACTCCGAAGAACAACAAAATGACTTTCAATGGATGCAGCCGCGACGTGCGCACGTACACAATGTGTGTGCATACAAACAAGCACACACACACACTTGTCTGCACTCAAGTGTGAATTTCTCAGATTTAATCAGAAGCTAATTTTGAGTCATTATACAACTGCAAACAATATGGAAATGAGCTCATAGGTTCCTGACAGTTCAGTTGACTTTGATCGGAAAGAAGCATGACAAATTGTGGAATAAGAAACCAGCCCGTTTATTCGCGTATAGTTTACTGAGCAATTATCTGATAGCTGGGCAGGGTCATCACAAGGTGAATGAGGCAGGTTGACTGTAGAAACTTGTAAGGGCTTTCAGCAACACTGCTGCAGAACAAGTGGTGTTCCTCTCCAACACCTTTTTACAGTAAAATACATTAAAGTCAGATCAATTATTTTAAACCAGAGAATTCACAATTATTTTGGAGAGATCAATATATTCTATGCATGAGGTAATATATCCATGTGTTAACGTGGCGAGTATGATTCAGTGAAAAGCAATGCCTCATGCAACTTGCTAGAAAACATTACCTTCATCATTACCCATCTTGCACACATAAATTGTGTCTGTTGCAAAATAGGAAAAGACGGAAAAACAACCAAAAAAAAAAAGAATAAATATTGGTGTTGCTTCTCTTCTCTGGAGATGTATATTTTTTGTGGTGTAGCACTGAAATCTGATGCAAAACCTGCAACTTTTCTTCCAAGAGTGCTGAGAAAAAAAGCTTGCATTGTTAAACATTGTAAATATTTTTCTATAGCTTTTCTCAAGAGATATCAGAATGCCTGCTTCCCTTTCGCATCAGGGGGATGTGGGGGTGCATCTGCTTGGTGTATGTGACTGATGCGAGTTGAACGTTGATGATGTCAACAATCTTTTTCCACCAAAAATGTATAAACCACTCATGAATAATCTTAATGTTTATCATGTTTATGCTAAAACTAAACTAGCCATGTGCAAACTGTCCACATGCCGAATTCAAAACTGTTGATAAAATAAAACACGTTTTACTTTCCATTCAACCATCGTCTACCCGAGCCCATTATATTCCCATATGGGGTCGCGTGGGGGGGAGCCAATCCCAGCTGACATAGGGTGAGAGGCGGGGTACACCCTGGACAGGCCATCACAGGACCAACACACAGACAAACAACCACGCACACTCACTCCTAAGGGCAATTTAGAGTCTTGAATCAGCCTATCCTCAAGGTGCATGTCTTTCGACTGTGGAAGGAAGCCGGGGTACCCGGAAAGAACCCACGCTAACATGGGGAGAACAAGCAAACTTCACACAGAAAGGTCACGTTTTACTTTATGTGACTTTTTTATTGGTGGTTTTTATCAGTGGTTTCTGCAACAGCAGTCAAGAAGCTGACTGCTTCCCTTTAAGCGCTTTCCTTCTCCTGAACTGTTGCTAAAGACTAAAATGGTTCAAAATGCATTTTGTGTATGTGCGTGTGTGTGTGTGTGTCCCTGAATTCTCCACAATAAGTAATGATGATTCACAGATTCTACTTGAACTTTGTGAAACTCTAAAACACGAGAAAAAAGAGAAAAAGGTAGCTTTTCCAGCACTTTTGTGCCCTGACAGCTCACCTCTCAACATTCCCTGCTACTGAAATTTTATCTCTTATTATATCTGCAAACTGAGTGTCTGTGATATTATGGTTTCCCCCGACCACCGCCGTGACCGCTGCAAATCCTTCATGTTAACGTGATGACTTAAGAAATATTCAATTTAGATTTTTTATGTTTTGCATATGCATAGATATCATAGAGAGGATGAACAAATTAGATTATAAGCGATTTATCACTTTCAGTTTGGCCACCAGGGGGAGCTCAAAGCTGAAAACTGTTTTGGCTACATCTCTGATACTATTCATCCCATTGACCTCAAATCAAGTTCAAATGAAAGGTCATGACCTGAAGATGTGTCAAATGGTGACATTATACTTGAATGTTTCTATATTTGTATATATATTGAAGGACTGGGAATAATGTTCGGGGATATAACCCTAGTCGTTGCCACCGACTGCATCAGTTTTAGTTGTTGTATAGAGATTTGCATTAATTTGGGAACAAATTAGAAATTACATTTCAGCATTTTTATGGTTAAGATATAACTAAAAATACTTTACCAAATGTGCAAAATAATTCAAATGAAATATTATAAAGTAATTCATTTTAAATCTTTCCACTTTCTGATTATAAAATGCCATTCTTCCCCTTTAGTTAAAGACTGCATTACCTGTTCATAAAGAAGCCCAGTAATGCAATGAGAAACCATGCTTGTTGTTTTATTCAAAAACATATATCCTTGAGTGCAAATAGTATGCAATTACTTGTCTGGTTTGTTCAGAAATTGTCCTTCCTATAAACAAGTCAGACATGTAATCACTAAGTATTTACATTTGAACAGCCTTGCTTGCTAAATCTTTCTACCTTTCTACTGAAAGCTCCAACCGGTGTATAGTGGATTTTTTAAAAAAGAGGAAAAAAAACATGTATGCCTACATATTTAAATCTTTAGTTAAGTTTTCAGCCTTCCAAGGACCTATTTAGAAAAGTGCTCAACTTGTTGAAGAGCTTGTTAGTTTATCAAGTTGTCCATACAAGTTTTCTATTCATCTGTGCTTCACATGTTGATTTGATGTTGCAGTTTTCCTAATTCCTTAAAATGTAACATCTCAGGAGATAATTATCTTTTAATATAAGAGCTTCTTTTCACAAAGGACAATCTTCCTGAATATAACTGACTCTGAACAGCAATGTGCATGATGACACGGATGCTACATAATGGTGTCATATGACTGAACGTAGGAGATTAGATTGGATTGATAATCCATTCGTCTCCTATTGACACTTCCTTTTATCTGAATAAATGTGTTTTTTCACAAGTTCTTGTCCCACATGAGGATTATTTGCTAATTTTATTGGTTATCTTTTTTTTTGCACATTTAGCACACAGTGCATGCAAAGGTAAGTGAACATACACCTACATGGATTATTAATATATCCTGTACATACAGTGACTCTGTATGAATAAAAAGCTTTAAGGTTCAGTTAAGCAGCAGAATATTTTGGCTGTAGGTGAAGCAGCATTTATCTTTACAAAGGAAAGATCTGTTCGCATCTCACTGCAATGAATGTTTCTTGTTTGGAATATCTGAAAGACATTTCCAATGAATGATTTCCATGAGGTCTTGCAGTAATTTGCACAGTGAGCAGTGATAAGTAGTTTCCATTACAACGAGATAATCTATTTTCATTCATTTTACCGGGGAAACAAAAAAAAACCTAAAGACACAAAGTGCTCAGAACCTCAGGAGAGTAAGTTTAGCCCTGTTGAGGATCTGAGGAAATATTGGTTTTTATTTTATCAAAGTAAAATGACCTGAAAATCTTTCAAGTCTCCCTCTGATATAAATTAGGTGTTTAGACTTGCTAAAAATCTTAATGAAACATGCTGCATGAATCAGACTTGCTCTTTTTGCAAAGAAAGAAAACCTGACAAACATTTGTGCTTCTAATCCGAACTGAAAGAAATGTGCGAAACCACCACAAATTCCCAATCCTTATTCTCATGGTCCTAGCAGGTAACTGTTCAAAATAACGTGCCGGGAATATAAAAATCAGCTTTGAAAGGAGCTTGTCATTGGGTCTGCACAACCTTTCTGTTTCTAAAACAACAACACAAAAGATTATTTCTAATGTGGAAAATGTGGCTCTAATGTGGCTCATTTAACTGGTAAAAGCGGAATAAAATTATTTTTCAATTGCATAAATAAAACAATTCAAGAGTCCAGTTTTAATTAAAAAAATTATCAGCTTTTTTTTAAAAAAAAAAAAAAAAAAAACGCATACGCACATACTTTACAGAGGAACGCCTCCAGCAGGCAGAACTCATCAGTTTTTACAAGAAGAGCAACATTTTTCTAAAACATGGTTAACTTTGTGATAAAATAGGCACAGATTAAATAAGATTGAAGAAGAATTTAAGGCTTGAAATAAACACTTGAAATTTAATTTTGTCAAATATGCCGAGGAGGAGATATTTTTAATACATCTTTACAACCTTTCTATGCACTGCTGTGAAATTCGATTGTGTTTTAGTTTGTTTTAGTGTTGTAACAACTGACTGTTTGTTTATTTATTTATTATGTAATTTCTATGTAAGACATCAATTTGAGGAAAAAAAATGTATACATGTTGATACATATTGACAAAGATCGGGGCACCAACTCATGATTTCTGTCTTTTAAGGGTTATTTTTTGTTAATTATAACTGTGATCCACTTATCTGTCTAAGAGTTTTTATTTGAAGCTATTTTGGTTCCTGGGGGCCAGACTCTCCTTTTTAGTTTTGCCTTCACAACCACATGTGACCATTTACAACACTTTCTATTTTCATTTCTTTTGTTTTGTAAATCTTGTTGAATAAAGCACTTCCCAACGATCTGTCTAAATTGTCCTAGCAGAGTAAAATTAAATGTAGACATATAGCCCCAGAATATTTTTGCGGTCGATTATGAACAAAATGAAAGTACAAGCCACCTAAGCTGAGGTAAATGAATGCAGAGTTATAAGCAGAAGGGCAGTCGTTTAGATTTAAGTATTATCTGGGAAAATCTGCTTTGATTACCTTAAAGCTGGCCCAAAGCATACCACATAACCTTCATCTCCTCCAGGAAAACTGCTCAGTGATCAGTGGCACAGTTTAAAAGCATAACTGTTCTGTGCAGTTCACTGTGGCTGCACCTTAAATCGTACATATGAAGAGAGTGAGGATGGGCTTTTGTGCCCAGTAATCGCTGCCTGAATGAACTTGGATGAAAAAAAAATGCTTGTATCAACCACATGAGCAATATTGTACCTGTGATAGCAAGATGCTAATGTCCACAGAGAGACAACAAACAGTCAAACTGGTACAGGAATTGTTTTAGTTTATAGAAATTAAGATGTAAGACTTAACAATGATTGCTAGTAAAAACAAAATTATCAAAATTACAGTTGATGTACTGTCACTTCATTCGTTCTGCATAAAATCCAACATTATTGCAAATAATATGAAGACTGTAAAATTCTGGTCAATTTTTAATAACTTTAGCATTTAGTGCTTTTTCAAGCACACCACAAAAATGCATGAATATTAAAAGTCTATGCATCTATCTCAATTTGAATTCTCAGCAATATGCATTATGTACATTCCTGGAGCTTAAATCATCCTGAGGTGTCCAGGGGGCTGGGAAACCCCACTTCAAAACTTTGGTTTAAAGCCATGAAGCTGCGGTTTACTTTACGCTAACATTTTGCATAATAGATACACACTTTCATCATAAATGTCTATGGATGAAGGTGAGGAAGGAAAATAAACATCACGTTGATTATGATGGACACAAGATGGGGTGAAAAATCCCCAGACAACACTAGTAAGGAGCAAAAGAAAAGAAAAAAAACAATGTAAGGCATGATGAACCATGTTCATTATTTTATTTTTATTGTTAATAACCAGTTAAACTATGTGTTGTGTGTTTTTGTGTACTTACTTCACAGCTGGCTGTAAGGTTGTTGACAGGAATGTTTATAAAAACATAAATATTTATCCAAAATGACAGAAAAAAGGACATTTTATTCGGTTGTTTCTCTGAGTCTCTTTTTCATCATAGACATCAGAAAAATATTCTGTTATTTGTGTTTGGTTCTCAAGCATCACTATATCTTACTTTTTGGTATTGTTGGTGGTTTTGTTAGTGGCCTCTGGATGTATCTTTGCCAGCCCCTTCAGAGGAACAACAAATCCCTGATGCTGTTGTCTGCATGCACGGCTCAGACAAAGATTTGTTTTTTCATCCTACAAATGAAGGGGGAGCCCAACAGCAAGAAAACAGCATTGCAAAACTCTAATGCCACTTCATCAAATGGTTATCTTATTTATATGAAAGTGCCTAAATAATAGATCATAACTTAATTACATTCTCTTTTTGGGAAGATTGCCCTACTTAGACAGGTTATTTAGTCCTTTCTGTTGTTTGAGAGCCAGTGCTGGTGGTAACGCATCACTCAGCAACTGAACTAGCAGAGTAGTGTTTACATCTTGGAAGCTCTCTCGTGATTTTAAATTTGTGGAAGAAAAGACAAGAGCAATCATGGTGAAATACATATTGTGAAGCTGAGCGTCTATAAGCAACGAAGACCTTTAATTCATATTTGAAGGAGCTGCACACTTCACAGCACCAGTGATTCTGCCAGGACAACCGCACAACAATGGCTGGCTTTCAGCTCAGCTGAAGAAGAGGCTCTGATGAAGATTAATGAACATATTGCTCATTATGGGGTGAAGGAGACTCTCCCAGCAACTGTAGTTGCCATCTCTGTGAGATGATTAATAAAATCTCTACAACTTGTAAAGCTTTATACACCAGGCTTGAATTCATTCACTCATACTTTTAACGTTGAATTGTGTTGTACATAAAATGTGACATAACATAGTGAGATACCTTTACATCTCACAATGAGATGTAAAGGGATGTTTGTATTTGATAATGCAAAAGTGCTTTCATGGAAAGTGTAGAAAAATAACTACAAACCAAACTACATACATTTCCAGCCTTAAAAACAGATGCTTCTGACTTGAGCAGCATTGTGAGGCTGAGAAACTGCACCTTACCGCTTTGTGTTCCAGCCACAAACATCACGTGACATCAGCATCACACACTAGCAAGAAATGTGTTATCTATCTAGATCACATTACACAAACTTAAAGACAGAGATATTTAGTATTTTCTTACATTAAAATACATTTCAAAGACAAAACAAATTACTCAGCAACTCATAGACATCTCAGTGCTTTTTTTAACATTATCTTTAACACAACGTTGGTAAAGAGTGAATTACTTGAACTTATCAGATCTAGATGCAGCATATTCTATAAACCCCCCAGGGTTTTTTTCTTTTCATCTGACAGAGGGAGTGCAAACATTTTTGGATGCTGCTTCTTACCTAATGTCAAGGGCTATCCCACCTTCAAAAGTAAAGCTTGTTACATACTCCACGAGAAGCGAGAAATGTGTTCTTGTTCTTGAGGTCGCAAGAACAAAAAAAAGAGTT
>JBAMHX010000010.1:8928396-8949772 GCA_037177515.1 Pseudomugil tenellus | reverse complement strand
TATATATACAAAAAGACATACAAACAGACATAAAAAAGAAAAGCAATAGATCCCAGTGTTTTCAGCTTGCCCCATAAATAAATTAATGTGGGATAAATTTTAAAACATTGTTTAATTAATTAATTAATTTATTTTTTCATTTCTTCCTTTTTTTAACTTACCAACCTAACGAGAATAAACATTTTGCCTTTGACATATTTAAAACTTTCCATGGTTAGCTGGCACAACAATCAAATAAAACAATTGTATTTGTGGGCCAAATCTCAATAAACTACAGAGAACTAGATTTCATACGTGTGAACATGTACATGATATTGTGTACACATTACTGCACTGAATCATATTTAGATTTTTTACATATGCTGCCTGCATCATATGGGCAATAATCCCCATCCTCTCTCAGTGTGTTTATTTGATTGATTACTTTGATTACTTTTGCAAGACTTAAGTAGAGGAAGTGCAGGGAAGAATAATGTCTGTAAAAAGAAATAATTTTTATTATCACTATCCATTTAAAATAATATACAAACAATTACAAAATAACATTAGAGGGATGCAAATGTATTCCATCAAGGTTTCTGCAGCATGTTTTTCTGCTGTCAGACAAAAGAAAAAAAATCTATCATCTCTCCTCTGAGTACTTCATTCATTCAGCTCTCTGATGAATTTCTGTGCTTTTGGCTTTCTGAATAACAACATCTGAGTAAAAAATAAATGATCTTCTATTAGGCTTGCTCTGATTAAGTGTTAGTGAATTTGTGCTTCTTGTCATACCAATAGTTATTTTGTCTCATAACTTGATTTTGATCTGAAGAGACACGAGTACTAAATGCAAAATAAAAACACAAACACAGCACAGGCCATCATTGCACTGATGTTATGGCTTCTTTCCTGTTAACAGAGTCACCGGATGGATTTACAGCTAAATATTTTTGCATTCTGCAACTTATGTTGCACTAAGAATAACGACTGTTGAGGAAATGAAATCCTTTTGGACGTGGGTTCTTGCAAAGCGTTACGCAAGCCAGAAATGACCAGAGCATAATCAGAAATAGTGTTTTCTTTTAAACTTTCAGGCTAGTGTTATTATTTTTTCTCTCATTTTATTTGACAATAGTGTCCTTGTTTCAGCTGAAGAAGTCATGACTTCCCCCCCACTGAAATTCAGCCTCTACGCCCTCTTTTTTTGATGCAGTCCCTTGAGTCCCTTCTGCTTGATTTAAACCATTTGGCCTTTTTATATTGTAAGGTCAGGTGTTAACAATTCACTTCTTCTCAAGGGGCTGACGAGTCTGAAATCCATAAATGAGTTTTGCCAAAAAACTCATGAGTGTGCTGCTTACCTCCTTGTGTCCTCCCCTGTATCAGCAACCTTGATGTCAATGGAGACCACATTCTGTCATACTTTCAACTTTTCTAAATTTCCCACATCCAGCGTATCCTTCTTGAATTAGACTAGCCTTTGCATATGACAGTACCACACATCATTTGGAAAGTTAAAACTTGACAAAAGAATACCTCACAGAGTAAGAAAGCCATCTGCATGTGCTTTGTGTGCTGCCTGACACTCCCATATCTCGCCCTCCTTCTCTAAATGTCTCTCATTAATGATCTCTATTCCTATGTCAGTCCCTTGTCTGTTTAGAGATCCCAGCTCCCACTTGAAACTGAAAGGTTGGGGTGAATCTTATGGCCTCTCATTAGCTTCATTCACATTCTATTTGGTCCACTTTATTGTTAGCTTGTTCCCTTGGTGCCATTCGAAGGAGCTGCCACCCACCTTTCAGAGAATTTATATGGGGTGCACTATTTCAGCATACTGATGCCTGACATCTAATTTGACTCTAAGCAAAAGGAGAATGTCTTCAACATCCAGTTTCATTTTGATGTTTTTTTTATTATTACCATAACTTTCTAATTCATGACCCTGAAAGCAGCATCAGAATAAGTATATGGAGTGTTTTATTTTATTTTTTATTTTGGAAGGCTTTCTGCCAAGTGAAATGCTTTGTGGAAAGCATATTTTAGATTTTCATGGATGATAAACCACAAAACATTCTGAATGTAATCGGCTGATGAGGGTAATGCTCACTTTCACAGTCTCTTAAGTCAGCAGCAATTTGAGACAGAAAATTATCTTGTTGGATGAATAATTACAGAGCTAGTGCCGTATGCTTTGGTTTTGTTTGATGCATTTTGCATTGATGCAGATACAGTAGCTTTTTTTATATGATTACTTCTTGCCGGCACAATACACAGCTGTCTTTTCTGCTGGAGTTTGGAGATGTTTTGGCTTTTAAAAAGTGCTGTTTGGACACTTTAAAGTTTACAAAGTAAGAACACCAACTTTCACATTTGAATGTGCAAAATAAATAAATAAATATAAGATCAGGGTATCTGGAGTTAATAAACATTGACATTGAAGGGATATGTCCTGTCCTGTCATCTCTACTTCGCTCCTTAACTCTTTATGTGCAAGCCTTTCAGGTGTATTTAAAAGAATGGCATTTTCATATTTTTAAGAGCTTCAAAAGCATAAATAAAAAAAGGTCTATGCTGTCAGAAGCAACTGCTGGGGGTTTATCCCCGAACGTCCCCAATCTTCCAATTCCCCACTTATCGAATAGACACAATAACATAAAGTCGAACATTTTCAGTCACAAAACTCCACTTAATGTTGAAACTTTGAACCAGGCGGGTATGACGTCTAGACAGGATGCATCCTGAGGTCATGACATTTTATTTGCACTTGATTTGAGATCAATGAGACAAATAGTTCCAGAGAAATAACTAAAATAAAATTTTTCTTCTTGCATAAAGCGCCACTTGGTGGGGAAACCATGAATCCCAAAATCTTGAAATTCGAGCCAGGTCGTCCCCTTGGGGACCTTAAACAATCAAAGTCTAATTGTGAAAATTGTTTGAGTTATTGTGCTCACGCAAGGGATATCTGGAGATGGCCACGGCGGTCGAGATGAAACCATAGTATCTCCGAAACTCCACGTTCGGGGATATAATGACATATTTAATAAAACAGATATGTTATGCTAAATTGTCATCTTCCCCACAGAGCAAGACACATGCAAGTATATGTGAGTGTTTGCATGAGAAGCATAAAAATATTCGTGTAAGAAAAAAATGTACATGTAAGTGAATCAATTTATTTTAGTTCTCGTGATCATTTTCTGACGCCATTTTCTGATGCCATTTTTTCCACATATAATATGATTTCATGTAAGCAGCCTTTGTTCAAACCATCTTGCAAAACTCTCAAACTCGATGAGCCGTGTTTTACAGCAGTGCAACTGGACTGTTATGTTACAAGAACCATCATGGATCATGGATTAAATCATTTAAGTTGAGTTCAGTAAATACATTTTTCATTAATGGGAAGGGTGTTGATCTGCCTTCAGGAAAGATCTGGAAACTTACTTCTCATCTGATGTTCCCATCTGTGTGAGTGTGGCGGTGAAAGCACAGCGTGATAATGACATGAAACAGTAATGTGGTGCACACTGTAAAGCACAAGAAAATAAAACTACTGAATAAACACAAATTTTTTATCATTTAATTTTCTTAATCCACATATTATTCATTATTTTTGTCAGTAATTACTGCTTTTCTTTCATGGTCTGCTTGTGTCTGGTCAAACAACAATGTAGAGTCATAAAACAAAATTACTTTAAGTGTTTACAATATTTAAGGAAATCTGTGTCCAATCTTCTGTCTTAGCAGCTGTCCTTGTTCTGGAGGAGTTTAATATGGAATAAACACCTCTCAATTCGAACGCTTTGCAATGCTTTCATGAATAATTACAGACATTTAATGACTAATTGTATTTTCTTCATTACAAATGATATCAGTGTAGCTTGCTTGTGCACTCGCGCCACTTTAGTTGGGTGAGAGGGTTGTTTGTGTCAGCTTCCATTACGTCCCACAGAACTGGCATTTCAGCTGTGCTTTGCATCTTTGATATGATGTCTGACTGACGAGGCTACTACGGTGAGAAGCACAGATCAGAGGCAGAGGATATTTTGGATTTTTACACCTCTTTTCATTTTTTGAGATTGAATAAATTAAAATCACCCAGAGTTGGAATAATCTTGGGAAAAGTAGTAATGTGTTGGGGTGAAGTCTGGGTAAATGAGATTCAAAGAACTTCAAAGTTGCTTGTTGAAAGTTTGTGGTGTTTTCAAATATCTGCAGGATAATTTAACAAATTAACAATGAAGCTAAGATTTTTTTGCTGGTGCTTTCTGACAGAGCAAATACAACAAAGCCATGCTATTATATATATTGGCCACCAGATAATAATAATAATCTGTTGGCATTATTATAGGAAACCACAGCTCGCTGCCAGCTAACATTTTGCAGTATGGTGACTGTTTTCAGTAAGAAGAAACAGCAGTTAAAATAACACTGTTCAATGTAAAAGTATTCATTGAAACATTGGAGTCATGGCTAAAAAAATCATCTTAAATTACAAACAACTTTTTTTTTCTAAATACAACTCTGGGGTACTTTCACTTTGGCCAAAACAACCCTTTGACTATGTTGAAAGAAAATATGACTTATTGTGAACAGTCTAACTGAGTAGTCTTTATTTCTAAACAGAATAATGTCGTGATTACATAAACCAAACCAGGAAGCGACAGAAATGTTTTAACTACAAATGTAAATTAGAAGTAAATTTAAATATAAAATAGTCTTGATCTTTTTCCCATCTGAATGAAAACCACATTTTACTTGTAGTTTACCTGGATTTTCTGGTTTCTTACTGGAAATGTGTAAAAATTATGTCAGCAGAAGAGTCATTTGCAAGAGCAAGAGTTGACATGATGAAGTCATTTGTCAATTCAAGAATATTCAAATGAAAACAACCACTATTTGTTCCCAAGCAGCGATTTCAACAACTAAATTAGCTGTTACGATAGGAGGATGTCCATTTATCCATAATCTGAACTGCTTATTCCAGTGAAGCCTATCTCAGCAATCACTGTGAAAAAGGTCGGGTACAACCTGCACAGGTCACCACAGGGCCAACACAGAGAGACAAACAACCAGCAAAGGACAATCAAACCTAAAGACCAATTAACCTAGCATGCATGTTTTTAGATGGTGGGACTCAGCCGAAGCACCCAGAAAGAAAGCACACAAACACAGTGAGAACATGCAAACTCTACACAGAAAGGCCACTGCCTGAGCTGGGGATCAAACATGCAACCTCTGAGGATGCAGCACTAACCACTGCACCACCGTGCTGCCTAAAGGCAGACTTGTGAAGCACAAACTCACAACACACCAATATTTTGTGTTACATGAAACTGAAATGCCACCATATGCCTGCATTTCTCCATATACGATATATTTATGCTTTGTGTTATGTGAAACCACCACAAATGCGATATGTACCACATATTGACATAAATATTAACGTGAGGGTGTTTGAGGATGCATGAGGATATAGATGATCCCGTTACACTGTTGGGTGTCATAACATTTCATTATTTGACTTTGCTTTCAGAATTTTTTTAAGCCAGCATAAAAGGACTTGGTTAGGTTTGGTTATAAAAGACGATTTTTGATAAATGAAAACGTGGTTAGTTATTTGGATTAAACATTAATAAATATCACATTGCTCAAAAGCTTCCAAATGCAAAATAACATGCAATAATTAGCGTGACATTTCACTGTTCCTGCACCTTTTTGTGAACACATTCCCAGCCCATCACAGGGCCTCGAAATAATCATCACAGACTTCACTACAAGCACAAAACATGGGAAAATCTTTAACACATCAAATCAATCAGCTGCTTGGAACAGCTTGTCATTTTCACATCCTTCAGATAAAGTCTAATATTTTGTCTCTTCTTGTCCCTGAGTTTTGAGTCTTCCCACATATACTTGTAAACATTTGTTATTTAGCTGTGAATCAAAGAGACAACATTTATTGGCATAACCTTCTGCTGTGGACAGCAACACCCTTGTTCCATCCATTACCAACAGATGGCTCTTCAGAATGACACTCACTTTGCGACCTTTAGCTAGGACAGTTTTATTTTGTGACAAGGACAACAATCTCAAGAGCTGCTCTGTGTCTCCAGTCAGCATGCATATATATCAGACTCTTCCAAGAGGGATTTAATCTAAATTTTCACAAGACTGTCCATTTCAAATTCAATAACTTAGTCCCGGCACTTCTGTAAAGCTGCAAAGCTCGCTGAAGCAATAAACAGTAACATCAAAACAATGAGCATTCACTTTTGCTCTGATAGGCTTATTAAATGAAAAGGGGGAAGTGCTGGTGAAGTGGATGTTGCATGTTTTAAGAAAAAAAGGCACATTTTCAGCATTACAATTGACCAGATAAGCAGAAAATGTCCTCAACCGCTGCCATGCACGTATACAAACACTCATGTAGAGTCCATGTCAGCTTCAGTGTTTGAGCCGGTCTCCTCCAGTTAGGTGGCAGCACGTTGTCTCTAAGCAAACTTTTGGCAGAATAAACTTTGCCCAAATCAATAGCATCTCTTTCCACGAAGGCTAATGCAGCATGTTGCATAAAAAATATATAGAAAGCTTATTGCAAATCTTTAGTTTCAAATGAGGTGCATTTCCAAAAACAAACAAATTAAAAGCTAATTACAAAAAATCCAACACAGAAATGGGCTTTTATTAAGTTACAGTGAGTAACTTATATCAACTCAACTCAAGCTTAAAAGGTCCAGACCTCCAGTAGAGGTCTCTAGAGTGTGCTCTGGTCATTGCACCTCATGTTATGAAAGATATGTACAGAATAAAAATCCATCTAATTATTCATCCGTTGAAAACTTCCACGGCAGATGAGATTAAAGTATCCAGACAGAAGTGCAAAATAAATGGTTATAAAAGTGTTAAAAGCAAAGTGTTCCTGTTTGAGCATACAGTTACAGTTAGTTCAGCTAAACAGCTGGATTTATGTAAATGTAACATGCTGGTAGAAAGAGGAGAATGGACTGTCCAGATCATTTAAAAACTACAAGAAAAAAGTGCAAAGGTTTTTCTCATGGATGCCTTATGAAACTTTATCTGCTAATTATTCACATTAAAAAATGGATTTTCTTACATTATATTTATGTAAATTTGATGATAAATAAATAAATACATAAATAACTGTTTGCGTCTTAATTAATTTATGTAAAGTTTCTAAACAAAGATCTGGACACTGAATAAAAGCAATGAAATTGTAGTAAAATATTAGATTCAAATCATTTAAGGGGATATTGGGCATCTTGTTATGTCACTGAATGTAACAGAAGTAGCACTAGGAAGGGAAATTGCACAACATTGGGAAATCGTATCACATATGATACTACAGATTCATTTTTAAATGATATATTAACAAAAAACTCATTATTGGCAGGTTAGCTTTATTTTTTAATACGTCATGCATTTCACTTTGAACCTGTGCACTTTGTGCAGAACAAGCACAAAAGCAGATTCATCAGTTTCCCGGGGTCTTCATGTGAGTATAAAAGCCTGTAATGAGTGTGTATGACTTCGGCCTAACACCCTGCTGATACTGGAAATTACTGTGCCATTTGACCTTGCAAGGTTATGAAAATAAGATTATCATTGTGATATTCATCCTGACATTATTGATGCCTTCATACTGTCAACATCATAGCTCTAGAAAAAAAAAGTGCCTTCGAATGTTGCATTTTGTTTTGAATAATTAATTTTATTTAACAGCATTTGTTTATATTGAGTATTTTAAATGACAAAAAAGCTATGCAGATTCATATTCAGCTATAGCTCCGTGTTCATGCAGATCTATCTTATTCTCACTCTTCATCTGCTGCGAGGGGATCATCTGATTCTAGCTGATATCTCTGCCCCCCACCATAGCGATGGGATGGGCTTAGCAGACACAGAGCTCTCTGATTCGCTGTTTTACCCGGATGCAGAACCCCCAACACAGAAAACAAGTTCCTGTTTTCCCTACATGTCATTCTGAGCTGCACTCTGCGCTCGATTGGTCATGTCTGGGGAGACCATGGCAGACCAAGAGGATAATGTCACAATTCCTGAATTCAGCTGTCTTCTCCAAATGGACCCTTATCTTAAACCGTTCGAGAAGGACTTCCAGAGGAGGTAAAATAAATAAACGAAACTGTAGTTTTGCATACAGTTAGTTTCCAAACTGTCCCCGACGAAGCGATGACAGAGCCAGGTTTGCGCTGGTACTCTGTAAAAACACACCCATCACTTCGAGCTGATCATTGCAACACACCAGACTCTAATTCAGTGTTTACCTTTGGATTTTTGTGGGTTAAGGTCCTGCGGGAGCGACAGTCTCCCTTCATGCGTTGTGGCTGAATATAGCTTGCAACTCTAGTCTGCGGAATACTCGACTTTACACGAAGAGACCCGAAAAATCAACCGATACAAACTCTTGCTGAAAACCCTATGTCGTTTAAACTCAGTGCGTGCACGTGCCTGTTGGATGATGTCCACGTCGTGGTTGTGTTTTGGGCTTAAATCACGTGCACCTGTGCTTGTCTATGCGTTCTACTTTCCCTGTTTTATAATCCTTGCTAGTGGTTAAATTGGGACCAGTTTGGGCTTTTGTATCTACCACAGCAGGCCCGTGAAACTGCAGAGTAACGCTTGTGCAGTGGACAGAAAGTGTTGCACAATTCACTCTTTCAGCCAAGCTTTGACCTTCAGACAAATTTCCACTCAGGAGAACCAGTACACATGGCTGCGAGGTTTAATGTATCAGAGTGCAATAAAAATAATCTAGTCCTCACTGTGGGTTAGAATGAGATGGATGGAAATGATCAAAACATGGTCACAGTCTCATTTAACTGAGCAAAAACTAAAGAACAGGTAGGGAAAGTAAGCAAACCATCAGCGTGAGATGCTTCTAATTGTCTCATTTGTTGATTACCTTTTGTAAGAGCAGAAGAAACTGTCAGTTTACAGACTTGGACCATTAAAGGTACAGTACAACAAAAGGAAAGACAAACTGAGTTGTTAGAAAGCCATTTTAAAGAAAGGTAGGTTGTCATTTTGTATAGCAGGTTTAATTTAATAGACAGTGATTTTCATAAAAACATTGCAGCAGGGCACAGAAAGTCTTCAAAACAAGCTTTAATAGATAATAAATATAAAAGAATAAATGAAACATTTAATTCATTTTTCTTGATAAATGGCAGGAAAAGTCATTTACCTGGAGAGTTTCAGCAGACTCGCAGTTTTCTGTGAGGAGCATAAAAACTAAAAAAAAAAAAACCCATAAGGTCAATTTAAACACGATGAGGGATCAACCCAGAAGATCCATCATATATTTTGGTTCTGAAACATTTAGTGCTTTATAAACTAACAGCAGGATTTATGAGTTATGTGGTGGTCTCAGCGAGGACTCGAGCAGCAGTGTTCTGGACAAACTGCACTGGCCTGATGGACTATTTAGAGAGAACTGTAAGGACAGTGTTACAGTAGTCATGGACAAGTTTAGCTAAACTGCTGAGACATCATTATTTTAAACATTTTTATGGTGACATTAAAACTGCTTTAATGTGAAGCTGAAATTCTTGATAGCTCCCAGGTTTCTGGCTTGGTTGTTGGTTTTTAACTCGTTAGTTTGAAGCTGAGTGCTGACTTTTCATCTGTCGAAGCTCAAAATATTATTTCATGTTTGTCTTCGTTAAACTGAAGGGAATTCTGACACATCCAATCTTTAAGTTGATCAATGCATTTGATTAGTGTTTATAACAGGAAGTTTGTGTGTCTTTCAGATAGATAAGGTAACATTTAGTTGTTTTCATCCTTTGGACTGTGGGAGCTTGTACATGTTGAGCGGTGGCCCAGAGATGGACTTTTTGGGGAACTCAATTGATTTTTTTTTTTGTTGGCTCAGATTTTTAGATGCCTATGAACACAAAGTTGCTTTTGAATAAAGCTCAAACCAATTAATTGCTGTGCCAGAAAGTCCTACCCAGTTGTTCAGATGGTTTAGTAAGACGTTATGGTTGACTGTGTCAAATACAACACTGGGATTCAGTAGTGCCAGAACTGAAATGCTGCTGTTATCTGTACTCAAGCAGATGTCACTAACTTAACTAAAGCAGCTAGTGGCTACAGTTTGTTTAAAATGTGGTCATGCAACAGGTCAATGATCCCAAATATCGCCAAATGACAACAGACTGACTGACTGGAAAAGGAAAAGAAGCAAACGGGTGAAATTGTCCAAAGTCCAGACTCCAACCCGATAGAACTGTTCTGCATTAAGAAATGACGGCAAACCACTTTGAACAGAGATGATGTTATAATCCAAAACCATGTCATTATGTGAGAATGCAAGCATCATATACAAAAGAGTTACTTCAAGTTATTGCTGCAAAGGTGTTCTGCAGGCTACTGCATGATGGGATGGTGGATCCTTTGTGTCTTGTTTGTTTGGTTTATGCATTTTGGATGTGAATGGATAAGTAGTCGTTTTGGTAATTATGTAGGCAAGTTATGTTTATTTACATATGCAAATAAGTTTGAAAAGAAAATTAATTAATTTTACCTTTCCAGCAAATGATGTACCTGACAGATGCTTTAAATGTCGTACTTACCATAATAAATTACGTTTACACTTTTAGTTTGACTTTGCAGACCATGTGTGTGCAGAAGTTTAGGTCATAAGGCAGGTACATCTACACTGTTTTTATAGTTGCCAGAATTTTCTATTTTTACATTTCTTAAACTTTGCAAAAGTCTGGAATCTGGGACTTTTTTTTTGGAACCCTCTTTGACGTGTACTATAAGTGATTTCTAATCACAGCAGCACTAGTTTAGTATAAAGCAGACTTTAATGTCTTACACATACATTCAGCCAGGGATGGGCAACTCCGGTCCTCGAGGGCCGCAGTCCTACAAATATTAGGACATTCCCTGCAATAAAACACCTGACACATATAAGACTTAATTAGAAGTCATGTGCAGAGCTTCACATTTAACTCTGAGCAAAGCTGCTAATTGCCCAATGATTTGATTCAGGTGTGTTGCAGCAAAGACATTCCTAACACTCGCAGGACTGCGGCCCTCGAGGATCGGAGTTGCCCATCCCATTCAGCTTATCAAACATTAAAATGTCTGCATTTGAATAATGACCTCATAAATGCTTTCCATATACTCGAGTTTAACAACTTGACCTGAGAATTAATGGATTTCTTTCAATTCTGATAATGTTGTATTAACTCGTTTTCTCTTCATCTCGTGAAGGATATAAAAAGAATAGTTGGTAATTTTCATAAAATTAAAGAGTCGTTTTAAAAAGAAACTACTCTAAATATCTCAGTATTGTGTAACGCACGTCTGTAGTAATGTCCATCAGCAAATAGACATAATGTGTATTTTGATACCATAGACTGTATAGAGATGGACAGAGCGTCCCAACAGGTTTCTGAAGAGCAAAAGTGAAGTTTATTAGGCAACTGCTGCAGTCACCATTAGGGATGGGCATAATTGATCATTGATTAATCGATTGTTAAGATTTTAGTCGATGACATTTTTTCTAAATCGATGAAACTAATTCAAGTCCTGTTACGTAGTCAGTCTTCATGAAAAGCAATGGATTTTTCCTATGTGGGAATAATTCAACTCTTTACCACATGAGGACAGTGTTTTAAAAATAACTCCACCAGCCTACTCAGTTACCTGCGAGTCTCCGTGTATCTCAAAAGTAGTCTTATCATAAAGAGGTCACGGAAAAGTGTGGCGTTGTACCATTTTAATTTTAAAAAATGACTCTGTTCACTGTCAGCACTGCAAAGCTGTATTTAAGTACAAGTCGTCCACAACGCAAATGATGAACCACTTAAACAATGTGCATCCAACCCTGGTTAGTGGCGGCGCCTCCAGCACTCTGTCTTAACCTAGCATCAACTCTGTGTTTGCACGGAGGAGCTGCGATGCACAACGGACAGAAACAATTACCCAACAGACCTGCAAGTTCATTGGGAAGGTTTGTGACATTTGGCTTTATCCAATGCTCCGCTACTTCCTGAACACTAGCCTGATTTTTGTAAAACCGCATATCTTACCCCTTCCGGCTAGTAGAAAAACACACATCCACACCACCTCTTTTTTTTTTTTTTATATAAAACTCCATCCACATCTATCCGCAGAAGCTCGCTGTGAAGCACATTTATAACTATATCAAACCTTTTTTCGTACTCTACCCTCATCAGCTCAGTAGTAGCTACAGTGTGCAGCAACCTTTATGACAACATCGACCTGTGATCGCATAACAGTAGACTGTCCTTCTATGTGAGGACATTAACTGGCGATTCCTTGAGGACGGAGGACATCTATCTATCTATGAGCTAACTGAGCTAAATTGGATTTAATGGGACTTAAGTGGCTAACAGAGGTAGGTGGGCTAAAGCTAAGGTGCACTGTATCCGGCTAAAACCGTGTTTGTGCTACACTCTGCCTTCTTACTGTTGATGTTGGATACATGTCAGTCAAAAAGACGTGCTCCTAATTTTGCCCAATTTTTATTAACGTCTTAATGGAGGAGTTAATTTTTAAAAAAGATAAAAAAAAAAAAATCACCTTCATAGATGTCATAAAGTTAAACTCGACACATTAAACCTAAAATAGTTTTTTTTACCAGGCTGTAAACACGCTTATGTCTGCTGTGAAGTTGGTCTTTTTAACATGGGAGTCTATGGAAATTTGCTGCTTTGGAACCCCAAGTGGATTAGAGAGTAACTGCAATTTTTATCACGTCCTCACAGACGTCACTATTTTCCAACCGAGGTTGCTGCTTGGTCAATACACAGTGGTCTCTCATTCTTTGTTTTAAATAAAAAAAATGTTTTTCCATTTTCACTTTGTGCATTTTATTTATGACATTAACAGAAACTTGATAAATAATAGGGGTGTCACGATTTCATTTTTTAAAATCCAAAAGATCGAAACAATTTCGATAAATTATCTCGAGCATTGAAGTGAAAAAGAGAAACGACGATGACACATTCGTCGGCATCACAAAAATTAGATTTGACAACCAGGAAAACAGCAACACTGGTCCAGTCAACTATTCCATCCTCATTTCCAATAAAACTTCTACAGACCTCGCTTGCGCAAAAGCTATAACTAACGCCGTAGAACTATTTATAACAGCAGACCTGAAGCCTTGTACAGTGATGGAAAACACTGGATTTAAACATTTTATTAGCGTACTTGAGCCATGGCTGAGCAATGCAGAGTTAATGCCTTAACAACAGAAGTCTGGACTTCAAGACAAACTGAGTGTTACATCACTGTCACAGCCATACACTGGTCACAGCACACTGTCAATAATGATTGTGACTGCAATTTGTTATTATTGGTATTATTTGTTTTTGTTGTTTTTCAACTTGACTGAGAACAAGATTTTTAATTTTCTAATGAACAAAAAATCTGACTTTAAGAGCCTAATATGATATATTACACAATAAATTAATGAAAGCTGTGTATATGTTCCACATCTTTTGAAATAAGATTTACTGTGCAAAATTGAATGAATAAAAAGAAACATTGTAGAACAGAAAAGTCTAAAAATCGCATAGGCCATTGTGCTGTAAGAAGATGATTACATTTTTTAAAAATCGAATCGAAATTTAATCGTCAACCTAAAATTGAAAATCAAAACGAAGATTTGAAGAATCGTGACACCCCTAATAAATAAATGAATGGGGCTAATAGTCTGCATAGATTGACTGACTAAATTCCCCCAGTTAATGTTAAATGACACTCACTTGCTTGATCTATTTTTCATAATAAATCGGAGTGGTTTATGTTTGGTTTCCCTTCAGTAAAAGGCTTTAAACTTTCCACAGAGGCCACATAGTTTTATCCATTTTCATTACTATGGCAGGCCTTGTTTTTCTACGTGGCAGGTAAGGGACCACCTGCTTTGTATTTGAAGCAAGTGAGCAGGGCTCTGGGCTCACAGAGATAAGCGTGTCAGTTCCATCTCAGACACAGCTTGGGATTTTTCAGCTTCACCGCACCTTAGACATGTCTCGAACACCTGTCCCACTGATGAAAGTTGCACATAAATTATTTTACATATAGGATCACTGCTGTGTGAAGGTTAATTCTTGATAAGCTCCCAACGCTCTCACACCCAGAGTCAAAAAAAGCCATCTCATGAACGCAGCCAGAAATCAAGAGCTTTCTGAGATGATGGTCCCACGCTGAGTCTCGCTGCGAAGAATTTAGCTGGCTTATCAGAAAGAGACCTATGACCAACAAAAATTGATTCTTTCGATTTCATCACTGCGGCATGACTGGAGGCTGCCCACATCTCAGCTGAACTTTGCTTCACACCAGATACAGCCACAATTGAAGTGATTCCAGCAGATCTTGAGTGTCCTACTGTAATTAGTTACAGTATCAGTGGTCGCGGTCAGCAGCTTTTGTTTTATTTAATCAGGATGCTTGTTGCAGCCTGATTGTGCAAACAGCCGTTTGCCCCACACAGGTTACAGCCGCAGTGAGCAGCACTCGGCTGTCATGCTTCATTATTTGCTTTTCCCGTTGTGCAAGTCTGCAGGAAGTGCTGTGAGGATTTTAAAGCTTAGGGCATTGTGTGTCTCTTAAACGTGACCAAATGAACCGGGGGGGGGCGACAACATTGGGACTACTGTTGAGATTGGAATAAATCATCCCAACTCATTTCAAAGCAAACATGGAGCAGTGAATCTTGGTCTTCTGCTTGGAAGGGTGATGCAATATATGTAAAGCAAACCTGATTATTCCCTTTGAGGTGATGATTACGGATGGATGTGCTCTAACTGAAAACTAATCAGCTGGAATCAGAAAAAGCAGTCAAAGATGGAAAAAGATGCATATCCTTGGCTAATAGAATGGAAAGAGCAATTTCCTGACAGGACCTTTTTGTCTTCTAATTACTCTTCTATCTTCTCCAAGAGTAACTTTGGCAGCATACTGTTTTTTGTCAATTCAATTAAGGAACTAACTGTAAAGTTGTTAGTTTGACAGGGGAATTTAGTTTCAATCCGTCAGCTTCTCTGCAAATTTGCTGGTGCTCTTAATCTCATTAAGACACTTTTTAAGGAATGACATTAATGGCATCACCTTTCTGCTGACCTGTATGTTGGCAAATGGGTTCAGACCAAGAGCTGAAATCTTCTCATGAATTTGATGATGCTGTTCAGCTGATTTTTATTAAAAGCTGAGAAAATAACTGCAACTTGCATTAATTGCAAGAATTGGCTTAAGGAAGTTACTTTACGAAGCATAGAGTCGAAGATGGATCCTCCTACCACAGGTAGTGCAATGTACAGCAATTGTCCTTCACCGCTGGTGCCAGGAATGATAAGAGCGTGACTTTTTGGCTCCAGATCTGGCCTGGATGTTATACTGCTCTGCTTTTTTTGTCTACTCCACTTTCAGCTCCTGCGAGGTTCGTTTCTTTTCTGTCTCAGAGGAGGGGCCATCTTCTATCCTGGAGATGATTGATCCTCGTACTTCTCACTGTGTTTCAGTGCTGAGATGAAGTTAATTTCTTAGAACCACCTGAGCCTCCGTTTTCTCATTGATGAGCTTTCTACTGAACCTTAAATACCTGCCGAAACCCAACTTTGATTTTCAGTAGAACGTTTTCCAACTGTAATGGCCGTTTTTCCTGTCAAAGACGAGGAGACTGATTTCTTTAGATTGAGAAGAATATAGATTTAATAATGAAGAATAAAACAAGTTGAACATGCATTAAACATTAAAACATGAAATGAAACATACATTAAGACATACAGACAAGGTACAAGGTTATAACCCAGGGAGAATCCCTCCAGAGATCTGTCGTCACACAGAAATCTGAAGCTATTCTCCCCAGTCACTTTGAGGCACCTTTGTTTAAAGACTTTGGTTAAGTGCGTCAATCTGGAGCCTGTTCTTATGAAATGATAAACAAAACCAAGGTCTCGTCTTAAACATTTTCCTGATGGAAGGACGCTGGCCTTGCAGATGGTTTACTAAGGTCAGAATGACATCCTTAAGGTCAGACCTTTCAGCTTGACATTGATTAAGAGCAAGGTAATTAAGCGTGAATATGAAATTTACCCTACACAACTCATAAGCTTTCTTTCTTGCTTGGCCTTCATCTTCTTTAGGAACACCTTTTGTGAAAAAAGTGGACCTCTTTTTTTATCCCAGCAAGAGACGGAAATATAAATACATGTGTATATATTCTATTAAAATGCTATGGATCACTGTCACAGCAGCAAATGCAACTATATAGGAAGAATTGTCAATATATCAATGTTCTCAGCAGAATGCAATCTTTCTCAGTGCATGTGAAGGAACATGAGATCTGTGTTACTACTGCTGCTATGGCTGTGTGTGCATGTCAGTGCGAGTCACTGCTCTGTGTTAAGAAGTGGGTTTTAGGTGTGATGGCGACCGTTCAGTTATTTTGCCTTGTGTTTTTGGTTTGATTTCTCTGATTGATTAAGGTAGAGGCATATTTTTTAAAGTGGCACTAAGTGAAATCTTTTCACCACAGGGTTTGCACTACCTGTAGCTCCTAAACAAAGTGTCATAAGCCACATTTCCCTCTATAACTCCCTCATCTGCAAAGGAATATGCAGAATGCTAAACGATATCATCACTTTAAACATGTAGAAGTGGTTTAAAACATTTATGTTGTCACTTGCAGCAGAAGAATTCAAGCTCTGAGCCAAACTGCAACCCCTTTACCTCTGGTAGTGCTCTCCACTTTAGAAATGTAAGAATAATGTTTATCCAGTTCTGTTCTTTTCCGACATCTTTGCCAAAAACTGTTGTTTCTTCAAAGGTTACAGTATATCAGATCCTGGTTGTCTTTAGTTTAAGGTTTTGTTCCTAGCTAATTCGGCATCCTTCCTGTAATATGAGCTCTCGCAGGCCAGCAGGTCAGTTCTATTTTAACCTTTGTCTTATCTCTTCTTCTGTTTCTTTCTTTCTTTTTTTCCTCCAATAATGTTGTCTTGAGTTTCTTTGATGAATCCGCCACAATGCAAAAACGCTGGTGTTTTGATATCCAGTTGCTGTTGTGTGACACGGTATGAAAAGCTAACCTCTGCTTCCTTTCCAGAAGAAATAGTTGCGAAGAGCAGCGTCTCAGCCTCTGTGGAGGTGATGCGCAACAATACCTCCAACAATACCTATTAAACTAAAGCTCTATTTGCCATATATACATTAACATGAAATGGTGAAAGCTGTGACACATGGCAGCTGCCATATTTTTGCCACTGTTACTACGGTATCAAACTGTAGTGCCAGTTTTGTGTGAAAGGTGCTAGATCACTGTGTGAGAAAAGAAAGATTTTAAGAAGCACGTAGAAGAAGACCGTACACATGTATCCATTTTTCCATAGCTAACTGCAGTTCAGTCACTGCTGCACCTGCAGCCACTGGATCCACTCGCAGATGAAACATGGATATGTTTGGAAGAGCTTTAGCCACTGACGGCCCCCGTCTGTTCATAACAGCTCTTGGCATTAGTGATGGATGGGTGAGGCTTTGCTAAAGCTTTGACGCTTGACTCAAAAGATGGCTCATTAGTCGAGGCTTCAGTGAGATAATGCTTGAGTTGGTCATCTAATGGAAATTCTGCTCTAAATTCGGCCCTGCATTTGGAGTCATTTCTATGCCAATCTTTACCACTAGGTATCAGTAGCTTGTACACACTGGACCTTTTTTAAGATCTGAAAAATCTTTCTTTTTGCCTTAGTGGAGAGCTGTTTTAAGTCTGATATGTAGAAAAACGTCTCGTTCCTTTTAGACTGTACTACCTTCACAATAATACTACAAGTCGTATATTAATATGAAGTGCTTACCAAGAAATGTTTGAGTTTATGAGCAAAACTTCAGTCCTACAGTTGTAACATGCTTGCATTAGGAATTCAGGGCCAACAGTAGAGAAAAAAAAACAGGTTGTCATATGTGATGAGATGGTCCAAGGCTCTGGTCTTTGCAACTTTATGGGAAGGTGTTTTACAGCCAAAAATTGCTGTGAATACCATGTGCACACCAATGCCGGATACTGTAATAAAATGTATAATTATGAATAACTTGGTGAAACGAGTGAGAATGAAGGCTATGAGATGTGGGACTCCTGCCAGCATTGAAGGAGAGAGGTTACTGACTTTCTGAGGTAAAATCAGTCTTTTCCTGCACTGTTCATTCATTTGTGATGTGTGATGTGACCCAACCTGCTTCCTTTTTATTTATAAAGCAGAAATAGACATGAGGCGTGTGAAAACTCCTTTCATACAATCCTGGTCTCTGCCTCCCAGTCCCTCAAGCTCAACCTACTCATTTATAATCATAGTCATGACTGTCATAGACATAAATACTGTTGCTTTGGAACTCTGCCCCTGTGTGGATGCTTCCTTTGTCCTTCCTTTTCTTGAAATGGGGACAAAGTGGCAAAGGAGCTATGTGGCAGCATCGGGAGGAATTTAAAGGGTTCCATTTGGCAAACACTGTCTGTATCCAGCTTGCTCGATGCAGGGAGCAGCTGCTGAAAAATTGCACTGTTACTTCAGCCCATCATCACTAACCCCAGGGCATTCATAGGCAAGTCTGAGCTTTGCTTCAGGGCTGAAGGGGAGGGAGTGTAGCTCTGCTGGCTAAAGGAGCCTTTCTGTACTCGGGGAATCTGATATGGACACCAGCTTGGTTGCTGGAACTTAAGTGAGATAAATAGTGAAGTAGTTGGTCTGTCATTTGCAGTTGAAGGTAATATACAGACATTTATCTTTTAGGAAATGCCTGTAGTCACACATTCTTGAGGCAATGAAGCAGGTCTGCATCCTGAGGATGTACCTCAACCAGATAAAGTTGGCATGGAAATATTAAGATGAGGCATTTAAAAAACCCTTGCGTCCTTGGTCTGTCACTTTATTTTTCATGTTTATCCTGATGTAGTTCGGTGTAGTGACAAGTAAAGGAACAAAGGGTGATGCGCACTGCAAATGAAGATGTGGTGTGCCATGTTTTCCGATGTAAACACTGCATGTGACAGAAGAATTCCCAGTCAAGTTTAAAAGGAAACGATTACACAAGATTTCACTATCTTGTGCAAATACCATAAAATAAAGCTAAATGCCAACTTAAGTAGCACAAAAGAGTGCTGCGTGCAACAGGAAAGATGAAAAATACTTATAATTTTGGGAGCATTAAACAGGTTTTCTATTTCTTAGTTTTTATGTGTCCTCTGTGTGTTGAAGGTACGAGCTGCTGAAGAAGCAACTTTTCCAGCTGGAAGAAGCGGAGGGAGGTGTTGACCAGTTCACACGCAGTTACAGGAACTTTGGTGTGCATAGACAGTCTGACAACAGTCTGCACTTCAAGGAGTGGGCTCCAGCTGCCGAGGCGCTTTTTCTAACTGGCGACTTCAGTAAGTAGCCAAGACAAGCAGTCTGACCCTGACAACATGACTCCAATGTTTACTGTGTTATCTGCACTTGTTTTAGTGTTTGGAGGGACAACAGTTCCAGCGTGGTGTGAAAACTGGAATGTTGTAGCTAAAGATTCACTGCTACCATTTTCCTCCTTGTTGTTAATAATTTTTTTTTTTTTGTTTTGAGTTCATTTGTACAAATTAGTGGACTAAAAAGTAAAGTAATGCAATTTGGTTTTGGCTGTTCTTTAGTTTAAAAGCGAAGAAGAACGCTGATCAGCATCTGAATGTGACATGTAAATGTAACATAAGAATTAATGTTTGGATCTAAAGGAAGGATTTCAGTGAAGATAGAAAAGTTGCACAATTTTAGGATGCGTTTGAACTCCTCAACACAAAGGGAGCAAAAAGTTAAGAACAAGCTCAGCATACTGTGGTACAAGGGCACCAACCCTCTTGATTAACCAACCTGGGAATAAAATATGTGGAAGATATTGATTACACAGGGTAAACTTGCATACTGAGGGCGGATCTTTTGAATGTGGGAGTGTTTGTTAATATTTTAGTAGCTGGTTATTTCATCATCACATGCAGTTGAGAAAGTGCAACCTCTGTTTTTTTTTTTTTTTTTTTTAACTGAAATTTCTTTCCCCCTGGTCCTGACTTTGAAAGTAATTTAAGACTTTTTAGACTTTTGGATGTTATTTTTGGTGAGCAAGCTCTGAATTATCATTGCGTTATGAACAAAATGGGATAATTTTATCGAAAAGGCAATGAGTCTGTAGGCTATATCTTTATTTTTTCCTTGTGTTTCATAAATTTTTACACAAAAGCATCTAATTTAACTTATTGCAGCAGCATTAGTGGATATTTAAGCTGTTTAACCCTTAACTTTACAATCACTTCTGATGGAGTGTTTTAAAGCTAAAATAAAATGCCTTGATAATTATTTATTATTTAAAGATGTTCATATATCACAATAATTCATAACCATGTAAAAAGCTGCTGATGGTAATCAAGGTTTTAGACACATGTCCGTGTGCTGAATACAATCAAAAGGTATTCAGCCTTTTTGCATAATAAATGTAACAATATTTAGTCATAACCCTGATTTTAAACATTTTCTGATTTCCAGGACCTGGATTAGAATAAACAGTAAGGGCATTAAGCTTCACAAAGTATGTATTTGTGTTGCATTATACAGTTTTACATGGATTTACTTGAATTGTGTGTTAGTTTTTTAGTTTTATGGTATAGAGATAATCACATTGTTGCTTTATGGCTTTGACAGTCTGTGCAGAGCAGGATTGCCTGAGGTAAAAAGAAAAAGGTGATGCCATCTCTGTAATGAGAAGGGGTGTGGTCTAATGTCATCAACACTATATCAGGTGTGCATAATTATTAGTCAAATTCCATTCCTTTGGCCAAATGGGTCAGAAAAGAGATTTGACGGAGTCTAAAAGTCAAAAATAGTGAGATGTCTTGCCGAGGGATGCAGTATTCTTAAAATGGCCAGGCTTTTGAGGCGTGATCATCGAACAAATCAAGCGTTTCATTCAATAGTCAACAGGGTCACAAGAAGCTTGTTGGAAAAAAAACTGTGCAAAATAACTGCCATGAACTGAGAAAAATCAAGGGTGACGCTGCAAAGATGCCATTTGCCACCAGTTTTGCCATATTTCAGATGTGCGACATCACAGGAGTCCCAAGAAACAGTGTGTAGTACTCAGGGACATGGCCGAGGTAAGGAAGGCTGAAAAACCACCACTACTGAACACAACACACAAGATAAAGCGTCAAGACTGGGCCAAGAAATATCAAAAGACTGGTTTTTCTAAGGTTTTATGGGCTGATTAAATGAGTAAGTCTTCATGGACCACATGGATGGGCATGTGACTGGACCAGTAAAGGGAAGAGAGCTCCACTCCCACTCAGACACCA
>JBAMHX010000010.1:8918100-8928296 GCA_037177515.1 Pseudomugil tenellus | reverse complement strand
ATTTTCATGCAGGACAATGTTCCATCACACGCATCCAAGTACTCCTCTGCGTGGCGCCAGATAAGGGCTAAAAGAAGTAAAAATAATGACATGGCCTCCTTGGCCTCTCTGAACAGTGTCTGGGAGGATGTGGTTGCTTCTGCACGCAATGATAATCATGAACAGATCAAAACACTGACAGAATCTGTGGATGGGAAGCTTTTGAGTGTCCTCGCAAAGAAAGGTGGTGATTTGTTTTTGTTTTGTTTTTGAATGCCAGAAATGTATATTTGTACATTTTGAGGTGTTATAATTTGTTTCCTTGGTGAAAATAAATAAGTGAAATGGATATATATTTGTTTTCTGTTAATAGTCACCTGCACACACAGATATCCTCCAAAGATACTAAAATGAATAAAAGCCCACTACTACGTCCACAAACATTCAGCTTTGATATCAGTCTCTAGTGTTCATAGTTGTTGTTCAATAATAAATTTAATCTTCAAAATCTTCCTTTTTCATTCATTCAAAAATACAACTTGCCTAATAATTCTGCACATCCTGTATAATATGTCCACTAACTGGAATACTGTCTGATTTAGGATAAGGTCAGCTGTTTTAATATTGCTGTTCGTGCTAACATTGCTGCTGTGAGCTTGTTCAGCAGGGCTGCACTGTTTTTTTTTTTCCACTATGTTTTTAACACGATTTTTTTTTTTTTTTTTGTTTAGTTTTTCTAATCATTATTAGTGTGATGAGTCACAAGCTGCATTACCCTGACACTGACTTATCAGGGTTCTAAAGCTGTCAGATTCATTGGCACATTGCTTCTCCAGAGCCCTGATGGTTCAGGTCACAGTCATGGGAAAAACACTTGGGGCTTTCAGCGTGCTGACACATTGAGCAGTGTGCTTACTCATGGAACAGCGACAGAGTCACAGCTCCAGATGTTACAGATGCAGTGAAAGGGAGAGACAGACAGAAAAAAAAAATCACATTGAGTAGTGTAGCAGTGCACACACAGCAAAGCAAGACACAGATATACGCATATAAGATAAAGTAGAAAGCAGCAAAAACAAACAGACTCCTAAAGCTGAAGTGTAATTAAATTTAAATAATTTAAGGAAAAAAGAAATTGATAACAAGGACAGATGTTTCATGTGCATAATGTTTATGGACTCTTAGAGGATGAAGACAGACATTCCCCACTGTTGGCTCATTTGCTCACCATGTTATAAAGACTTTTCTTTCTGCTGCTGTTAATGGGTTTAATGGTATTACTGGAAATAATAATATTAGCACCCTGACTTTGATCCAGTGTACATAACTGGACATGTGTCAGTTTGTTTGTTGCACATATTTGTGCTAGTTCTTTCTGATTTCCCCCTCTCTATATATGTTTCCTGATCCTTTTTCCCCTTTTTTAATTATCTTCCTGGGACCTTGGGCAGCAGCTCTGTTCCAGCATTCAGTTCTGAAAGAGATTACATTTTGACACGACTCAGTCATATTATTTGATTTCAATTTCATAGCAAATGTGGAAACAGCGCAGCAGCGCTAGTCATGAATGTGCAGAGGGTTGGATGCATAATTCAGTTTTTTCAGAGGAGTTTAAGCAAAGGGAGATGAATAAATTGTGTGGGAGGGGGGGCTTGCTTTACTTCGCCTGCCTGTGAAATGGGCTGGGGTTGCACCCGGTCACTTCTGGAGCATTTCCTGTGATTTATTTCCATTTCTGGGGTTGTTTTTGCTCATGAATAGCAAGCAGATGTGCATTACAAAATGAAAACAACATCCTAAATTGACAGGCCAAGGTGGTCACTTTATAATAAATGTTTTGTGTTCTGTCAGTCACTGACAATTGGCAATGTGGTATCAACAGATTACGAATGTGACACCCCTCTGTTGTTCCCTCAGATGAAATTCAGAAAGCAGTGAAGTGTTTTTTTTATGTTTTGTTTTTATCAGGTTTTTTTTTTTTTTTTTTTTACATGACGAAGCTGCTTTACTCCATGTTGCAATAGTCACAATGAGAAGGAATTGTTAAAGAGGATTTTGTGGGGGCAGTGTGAAGGCCGATTGTAAAAGTCAGAAAAATTAAGTGATGATGTGAACACACGTGGGGGTGGGGGGGGGGGGGGGGGGATATTGAAATGAAACAAAATCCACAATGGTTGTTGCCAGCTAGAAGTTGTTGTTGTTGTTGGCACAAAGCAAAGTTACAACATGAACCTGTAAAGTGTTGTACTAGCGATTAAAAATGTTTCCTTGGCTTGATTTTTATCTTTTTTAAATGTGGTGACTCTTGGTAGTAATTACAAATGAACAGAGGCACGTAGTTCAGATGGTTTTATTTTGTGTGCCATTGTATTTTTTTTTTTTTTTGCTTTTTCCTATTGATTTACAAATGAAACACACAGTTTAGAATATTATTCAAACAGATACTATCTAAAATAGAAACTCTAGTGGTCAAATATTCTTTAAAACTGCTTGTCTCGTGGCTAATTTAATGCAACAGATGTCTGCTTGTGTTGTAGAAAAACTAACTTTAAAAGTAACTTAAACTTTAACTGTTCACTCATAGATGGCTGGGACAAATTTTCCCACCCTTACAGCAAGAAAGAATTCGGCAAATGGGAGCTAATAATTCCACCCAAAGATGACAAGTCTCCGGCTGTGGATCACAACACCAAGCTCAAGGTAGGAAGGAGAATGTCTTCATGTTTATTTTCACGCCCTCTACAGGTGTCATCTGGCCACAGTAGCTCAGGAGATTCCCTGTCATGTGTTTTATGAAGCAAGTGAAAAGCTGGCATGTCGCCATCAACAACATGTCATACCCACGGTGCAGAAGGGAGATTACGTTATGTACAAGGACTGCGCAGTAGAGAGTAGATACACCTAAGGAGCTCAACTGATGGCTTTGTTTTCAGCTCCCATCTGTGGCAGGTAACCCTCAGGGTATTGTGCTGTGTTTGTCCGCCAGAAAACAGAGCCCACAGTGGGTGAACATGATTGGTTTTAAGCTCTAGTAAATAATTCATCAGGGTTAAATGCAAAAGAGGCACCTCCCCTTATGTATTGTCTCAGCATGGATGAGATATAACCCAGAAATGTGATGCCAGGCATGAAGTAGATGGCATGGCTATAGCTCTCTCCTTGGGCCTGGGTCATCATTGGCTCACTCCCGCGCCCTGGACAGGCTGCCCAACTCCCATTGTCAGCATAGGTCAGTCTAAGGACGATAAGAAGCAGATGGAAACGCTGGCACCTGGCCTTCCCTTGTGCACCCCTGTTGCCCATGAATGGCTGTCCTACTGTGAGCTCCACTTTAGAATTAGTTCCACAGCACTCCCTCGTGGATGCACAAGCCGAGCTCCAATCACTCTCACAGAGAGCAGCTTGCCCTCCCATCCCCTTTGTTCGGGGCCCAATTTGTCTCCATAAACAGACAGTGTCCTTTGGTGGGTGTAGCTTTTACCGTGTGCTCATAGTAATTAAAGTATGCACGACTGCAGAGAAGTGAACTCAAGTGTTTTCTAAGTGATCAAAAACACGTTTTATCCACACCTAACTTCTTGCACATTACCCACTCCTAAATTGTTATTCCTATTCATGCACCCCGTCGGCCCACCCAGCAGGTTGATTTTTCTTTAATGCTGGCCAATTTATCTGAAGGACCACTACTCTGTTAGGCTTTATGCCAGTCCATTTATCCAACTATCTCTTCTTAATCCTATAAACTATGAAGCATGTCAGAAGGGGAGCCAGGCAGCTAACCCCTAGGTGGCCTGCCCGTAATGAAAAAAAACCCATAGGGAGCCTGGCTACCGACTCACAGGCAGGTGTTACTGGAATGGTCATTACTTCACAAAAGTAGCCTGATTTTAGTTGAGTTTCTAATGCCTGTTTCTGCAGGGGGACCAAACAGGGTGAACACATACTGTGGGTAACACTACAGCATTGATTTCTCAGTGGGTTTTCCAACCTCTTATTTGACAGTGGAGGCAAAGTAACTTGTCAGATTTCCAAACTATGTTTATTTTACCCCCTTCCAATCCTGAATTGCTGACATAATAGATAAGACCCAAATGACACTGATTTAGATGTTCATTTTTTCCCTAAATTGCTCAAATTCCCTCTGAAGATGGGCCAGTGAGGGGGTGTGTTAAAGCCAATAAGAGAGCTGCACTCCACACAAAACATAATGCAACATAATAACCCCCAAGTCCAGATTTACTGTAACAAGTATTCGGGTCAATACTGGAGCTTTTTGTTCACTAAACAACATTGTGTCTCCAAAGCAGTTTCGGTTGGACACTTTGTTTTTTTTTTTTTTGTTTTTTTTTTTCTTGTTGGTTTTGCATTGGAGAGCAGGAAGCGTGTTGGATTTCAAGTTGAGCCATATAGAAAAAAAAAAAACTGTTAGGTTTATCGGTTGAACAATCTGGACCATCTTTCAGTATAATGGATGGAGAGTAACGGCACAGTTTTATGATGTAAGCATTTCATGGCTGGAAGGCGTAAATAAGTGCTGACTATAAAGTTGCATATGATCCAAGAGAAATATGCAGGTTTTGCAGAGGACTTCCTGAAGCCTGATGATTTGTGACTGCTTCTTTTTTTTCTTTTGTGCATTTGCATTTTCACTTTCATTGAACTTAACTGTGGTTTGCATCCTTTTTTTATACTAAATCTGTCTTTTTAAATAGGTTTTAATTGTTGTCCATTGTCCGTAGTCACCCAATTAGACTAGTTTGCCTTCCCTCTCACGTATGCTAAGTGACTGTTGTGCCTTTTTAATGTCTGTTCCCATACTCTGTTTGAGTGTCCTTGCCTTAATGTAATAGTCATTCATCTTATTTTCCCAGGTGGTAGTTCACACCAAGGAGGGCGAGCGGCTGTATCGGATATCGCCTTGGGCAAAATATGTGACCAGGGAGGAGAAATCTGTCATCTATGACTGGGTTCACTGGGATCCTCCTCAGCCTTACATTGTAAAGTGTAATTTTATTGATGTCTGAATGTTAAATTTTCTCTTTATTTTAAAGGGACATTCCACTTGTTTTTTCTTGTATCTTGTCTAGTATAAAAGGTGACATTGGGTTTCTTTTTGCAATTACAAATAAAAAAAAATGCTTCATTCTAAGAAATGGAAAAAACTTTACACATAAGCTAGTTTCTAGCTCTAACTTTGTAAACAGAGAAAAACAATTGTCATTGCTTTGAAAGTTTATTGAAAAATCACCAAATCTGGTTTTACGTTAATTTCTGGCTCTTGAGTCTAATGGGTGAGTGATTTAAACAGCTTTCAAACGCTTCTGTAAGCATGGGAATAAAAACCCAGGTGGACACCCTCGTTTTCCCTGAAGTTCCTGCGAACAGGGCAACACAAATGTACACGGTTCATTGTTTGTGTACAGATGAACACCTCTACAGACCATAATGTCTCACAGTAGCTCTAAAACACATGGTAACCACTTGCGCTTATTTATTTGTAGTCAAAACAGCTGAATTATTTTTGTCACATCTCCAGTCCAGTTCAATGTGGTAAACTTGCCTGGCTACCTCAGAGGGTTGTAATGGTAAGAAACACAACACCTTTAGGATGCAGTGTAATGTCATTCCTACATGATGTCCAGTGACAGGTCTGTCCTCTTGGACGTACACATAAAACACAGCACTGAAGATAAACTTACTAATACACACTCTGGAAAAGGTTTGAATTGGCTTGTTTTAGTTGAAGTACCTGAGTTTATTTAAGAAAAATAGCACCTTTTATTTATACAGTGTCATTTCTCACACCAGCCAATACGACTTCTTCCCTCTAAATTTTCTCTCTACCATCACATATGTAAAGCTGTTGCTTAATTCTTAAAGTGGGTTCTCAGGGCTGCTGGTTTGAGAGGGTCTGAATGGTCTTAATGCTACTTGATGTTCTCATCTGAAGAGTGAACAGCGAAAACAAGAAGAGGGTTGTTAGTCCAACTCGCCTTCTTTATCACTTGATATCTGGCACCATTTTTAATCAGAGCCCTCTTACCGGCAGTATATTTGTTTTATTTACAAGTGCCTCACTCACATACTTGAAACAGCGAGTTCGAGGCCTTGTAGGTGGCCATCAGGAAAACAGTGATTTAGTCTCTTAAGGCAAATGCTTCTGCAAAGACTCTCGCTTTGACTTTGACTCCTTTTTACACAGCAAATGTTTTTTGAATTTGTGCCACATTCTGTTTAAATTTTTTTGTTTCCTCTCCAGCAAGTCCATCCTCGACCAAAGAAACCCTCCAGTCTGAGAATATATGAGGCTCATGTGGGCATCGCTTCACCAGAGCCAAAAATCGCCTCGTACACCAACTTCACAACCAACGTACTGCCTCGAATAAAAGACTTGGGTAAGATGCCGGCATACAGTTAACATTTGTTCTCTCTTTTTTTTTGCTTTTTTTTGTTTTCTATAGCATTTACAAAGTTTAATCTTCTACAATTACAGTGTCACTTCAACATTTTTGGAATTCGTAAAGCAACGTAAAGCAGAAAAGGTGTACACCTTCATAGATTTGCACGATCTTGAGCCAGAAAATACGTGAGGAGTTCTCTTTTTTTTTTTTCTTTTTTAATCCATTATCATGAGAGTGTCTCTGTCATCGCTGGTTCATAACAGCAGACATGCCACGCTGCAGTGAGAGCCAGTTTTCCTCCAGGAGCAGCATTTTCACTGGCAGACCTGTCACACTGCCTCTGCATAAAACCACATCAGCAAGTCAACACCTTGTTTACTGACATGACCTAAAGGGATCACTGACCGTTGGGCTGTGTTTTGTAAAGGCACCTCAGCAGCTCAAGTCGCAGCACACAACAAAACTGACAACTTGTTTCCATTTCCGTGATCATGGCTCAGACAGGTAACGGCATAGAAAAGCCATTGTCCTCCATGTTTCACCTTTTTAGTTTGAAGTAAACTAAACACAAGACAAAACGACTGTAACATATGTTACTTAATGTAATGATAATCGATTCATTTCAATTTAAAATTTTCAACAGATCCAGATATCTAAGTCCTTTCTCACTCTGATTTGCTCTGTGATTAATTCAGTGTAATCTGCCTAGATTTTGACTCTGCTTCGGGTTGATCGACTGCTTGAAGCTGTGGTTGTGTATCAATGTCTGCTGTAGCACGTTTTATTTTAATTATGCAGGATTTTGACAGTTTATTTAATAAATACTGTAATATGAAGCAACTTGAATTTATAATCCTTGCAAGTGAATAAAGTTACTTAACTGCTTTGCCTTACTGGTGCCTGAATATGTTAAAAGAGCCAGGTTGTTTTTCTTTGTCTTTCCTTTAGTATCCTTGAATTTTTCCGGATAAACATCTATTCATAAGGCAGGCATGATTTTTACTGGTAATGAAAAATATTTTATCTTTTTCAAAGTAGAGCAACAAAGAAAGTTGTTGAAAAGCATAAAATAATATCTAAGAAGAAGTTTGGTGTAATAAAGTGCTTCTATTGAAAAATTGTGATGGATGGATGGATTGATTTAAACCATCAAAGTTGTACAGATTACAGATGGAACATGAGACTGCAGGTTGTTCAGGCAAGATAAGTTTGCTTGTTTTAATCATTCTCAAAATATCAGGACACATAGCTATAATTAAAAGTAATTTCAGTAAAATAAAAAATGCAATTTTAACTTGTGAACCTATTGAGTTCACATATTATGTGACACATAAATGTAATATATGGATAATTATGAATAATAATCAAATGTATTTAAATTGAGCTTAAACCTGTTTTTACACTCTGCAAACAAATGTAGTCTGAAAGATTGCACCTGCAGCTGCTCAGGAATCTTGTACCAAAGGTTTCTTGGGGAGACTAATCTCAATCGTCAAAACCCTTGAAGCTTCCCCTTGGAGTGCTCAGTGGCACTTTAAAAGCCTGTTGTTTCTGCAGGTGGTTCCCTTTGCCACAACTTGTCCTAAGGACAGCAGAGCCTGTCTAAAAGGAAACCTCAGGCCGTGCCAGTGTGATTGAAACGGGTCAAGCAGTATCAAGTCTTGAAGGCTTTGAAATGCTGTCGGTAGCAAATCTAATACAGCTAAAGTGTTGCAAAATGCTTCACACGCCTTGCTTTTTACTGGGTGGCCAACAGGACAAGAACCAGCACATGTTTTTGATACAACTCAAGCAACGGGTGTCTAATAAATGAATCATGAGAAAAGAGAGGCTGACAGAAATAAGACCCCCTCCAGTTATTGCAGCAGAATGAGGCTATCCAAATAGACAGGATGTAATGCTCTTAATAACAAAGAAGCCCCACAATGTTAAGCAAGACTTTTCATGCTGTCATACATATTCAGCCTACATTTTATTATCATACATAATTTAGTAGTTTACCCACAGTTAATATCTGAACATTAGCTGTGCATCAGTTAGACAAGTTTAGCTGCATAATCTGGCTGGAAAGCTGTAGAACATGAAATGGATACTTCAAATTGAATAACCTAAGTCTTTTTTTCTCTGCTTTTCTTCTCTCTTCATGCAGGGTACAACTGTATTCAGCTGATGGCCATCATGGAGCATGCCTACTATGCAAGCTTTGGATATCAGATTACGAGCTTCTTTGCTGCTTCCAGGTAATTGTTTGTAAATATCAGCATAAGATTTGTACCTTTTTTTTCACATGCATGAATACATAAAAACAAAACTTCTAACAGTATTTTATGCTTATAGTCTGCAGTGTGTCAGCAATAGTATTATTTGTAGGGTTTTCTACAAGCACTGTTGGCTCATACTTGATGTGATGTAGACGAAACTTTCGCCATCAGCAGAGTTGCAACACATTTTTGAATTAACTGAGGTGACCGCGTTTAAAAGGATGCTGTCGTATGTCATCTCCAATCCTCTTTACAAAACAAATGAAAGAACTGAAAATGAATAAACTGAGTCGGATGAATCCCCTCAGCTAGGTCTTTTCAGCTACCCTATAAAGATCCACGACCTGCTTCAGTAACCACAGGTGTTAACAAACCAACCAGGATTGAAATACCGGTTTAAAGGATTATAACTTCAAGCTGTTTCAAAGGTGTTTTTTTTCTCTCATTTTTTTCCAGAGTTCCCCATTTAAACCACTTTATTTGCTATGTGTAGTATCTGTAACTTCATACTGTCATGAACTGAGAGAGCAACTTCAAGTCAGTCACCTCAAATCAAGGTTAGAAAGTCTGACACCAGCAATAATCTCTCTGTAAATACATTTCCTGTTAATCCATGTGGAGGGAATCATAGATAAAGACTCATACTAGTCCACCTTTATCTTCTTTCAGAGATCCTCCTTCCTGGCGTGGAGTAGTAGCATAAAGTACTGAGTGTAGCCTATATATTGTAATTTCACCCTTGATTGATCTCGTAATGCAATGTGAAACCTTAGTGGTTGAATACCGGGAAGAAGAGCAATCCTACATGTCTTGTTTTGCAAGCAAGTTGATTTGATGGTGACTTTAAGGACATATGGTTTGTTACTGCAGAGTGTTAATATTGTATGCAAACGTCTGTATGTACAGTTGGGGGTTTTAAAGTATCCTGTGTTAAAAGACTAAGCATGGGAATATTTTTTAATGGGACACAAATAATTTTTATATTAATAATAAAAAAGACTGAAAGACATCTTAACAGTGTGATCAAATAAAAAACTAATTATTCATTAAACTTATATCATGGATGTTGCATTGTTTTGATTATTTACGCTTCAAGTACGACTATATGTCTTTATCAGTTTTAGTTATGTGGAAAAATACTTTCAGAATTCAGAATGCTTTTAAAATCTATTTATTTGTGTCCATTTGCAGTCGCTATGGTACCCCAGAAGAACTGAAGCAGCTGGTTGATGTGGCCCATTCAATGGGCATTGTGGTTCTGTTGGATGTGGTTCATAGTCACGCATCCAAGAACACAGAGGACGGCCTGAATCATTTCGATGGCTCTGATTCGTGCTTCTTTCACTCGCCACCCAGAGGGGAGCACCCACTCTGGGACAGCCGCCTCTTCAACTACTCCAGGTGCCTTTTTTATGTTCCTGAGCTTCACACTTATTTCATATTTCTTTTATATATATATATCTATATCTATATATATATATATATATATATACACATACACACACACACTCGCATGCTTTAGGGTCCTTGCGTTACCTTTAGGGTGTGTGTGTGT
>JBAMHX010000010.1:8892761-8909769 GCA_037177515.1 Pseudomugil tenellus | reverse complement strand
AAGCAATGTGTTCTTGCAGGTGAAACGGCAATGATAGATTATCTTATTTTACTCTACAAGCAGCATTATTAGAGCTTTACTCTGTTAGTGCTCCCTAACCTGATTTCACTGTCGTTGCTGAGCTTTAATCTGAGAACAGTGTGTTATGCAATTGGGTTTTATATTAACACTGCAGACTGAGTGATAACTTCATGGATCCGCATAGATAAGCAGCGTATTGCATCTGGTACAGAGATCTACCTCTCTCACTGTAATTGGACTTGATGATGAATGGCATTGTAGGTCCTAATGTGGCAGTATGGTTTCATCTTGGGCCTCTGGCTCTCACCAGCTATTATCTCCATCCTTTGAGGATACATTGTGTCTGAGCCTTTGTTGGCTCTGCGCAGTGGAGTGAAGGACCTAATCTATTTATCACAGGGTCTGCGTGACCACCCAGCCAGGCTGCTATATCGGATCATACCAGGCTCCCTTGTGCTCTTCCTCTGGGGATGAAGAAAGCGCAGATGTAACATGCAGCTTCACACCTGTCAAACAGTGCTGGTGTTGGTCATCCCTGAGGATTGGAGCGCAGAAGGGAACACATTTACATGTATTTTAGTGTCATGGCTTTCTGGTTCAAAGGAATCTGGGATTTTGTCTTTTGCAACTGAAGATGTAATCCTCAGCACTGAGTGCTCATAGGATGAATGCATCATACTTGTAAAGAAATAGTGAGGACAGGATTTGTTTTATTTTTGGGGGGGATTTTGCAGTTTGGAGTGTTACTGAAGTGTTGTTGAAGCATGAACCTGGGTCTTCTCACTGCTTCACCAATTTTCTGACATGATGAGATTGCATCATTCAAGCAAAAAGTGTTGAACTGCCCCCCCAGTGTGGGGTTACAGCTGGGATAAGAAAACTTCAGGACACGGGTCAGGTTTCTAAACTACTACTGTGCAGTTAGATGGCAGATGTAGAGCTGAAGAAAATATGACTCACAATTGTGCATTAAAATTTTGACTGACATTCTTAAGAATTGCAGTGATCCAGGTCAGTCATTAGGATGGTGACATTTCCTGTGTTGTAATGCTGTCAATAATTATATTTCTCTTGGTTCACAGATCTAAAAATGTTTAAACATCAAAGTAGATCAGACGTATCTTATAATTCTCACAGTTAAGATTGCAAATAATTTTTATGTCATGGATGGACACCTCAGAAAAACAATACGAGCACAATAACTGTAAGAACAGCAATGCACACATGCGTTAGACAGAGATCATTCCAGCCTGAGTGAACAGTGCACATCTGAGTCGAGACTTTCAGCCTAAGCAGAGGGAGCAGTTCACACTTAATCAGCGTCTTGAATGTATCATTCGTCTCACATCCTCGGCGCTTTGCTTTCCCCCTCCAGCATTGCATCCGAATGTACAGTGTTTCATTTGGTGCTCATTACGCACACTGCATAGAGAAAAACAAATATTGAGTTTTCTCTGACGTTTCCATGGCGACGCTCCACTGAATGGGAAAGAGTTGAGGTGCGAAGTGTACTTTTTGCCTTGAGTTGCTGTGCAGGACCAGCTGACGTGCCAAGTTAAGGAATGGGGTCTGAGATCGCTTATGGAATCCGCCTCCTCCAACATCCGCTGATGCAGTCTGGCCAGCAGCCACAGCCAGCGCTTGCATGCGGTGCCTCGGCTAGATAACAATAAGTTACAATAGAGTCAGGAGAGAACATCATATTTAATGAAACCACAATTTTAGACACACTAAAAAGCTTGCCCAGTGGTCACGTGTGATCAGATGGAAATGAGAAAAGCTTCACTGTGCAGCTTAAGCCACTGATTTCTCATCATGACAACTTGATATGTGAAAGACACAGTCCCCTCTACGGTGTAGTTAATGAAAACACTGTCTGCTGTCGCTGACACTCCATCTCCAACATAATGGAGCTTCAGTTATCAATATGTGAATGTCCTGTAGCGGTGAAAATTAATCTCTGGTGCCTAAAGTGCATGATGAGATGTGTGAATAATTCACAGCTCCTTGTTTGCCTGACCTTGAATTTTTTTGTGTGTGTGTTTGTGCATGTTTGTGTGTTCCACTAGCTGGGAAGTGCTGCGGTTCCTGCTGTCAAACCTCCGCTGGTGGATGGAGGAGTACAGCTTTGATGGCTTTAGATTTGACGGCATTACCTCGATGCTCTACCATCACCATGGTATCGGTAAGACGAGCTTGTGTGCACCTTATATTTTAGGATCCTGCTTTCATTTGTGCACCAAACTCCCTCTGGCAGGAGTTTGTGGGGAAGGTTTACTTATCTGACTTATAATCTAAAACGTGTTTTAGTAAAAATGATAAAGAAATTAAATTGTTTCATTTGAAACTATCATTTCGATGAATATGGGAGAAATATGTTTTTATTTACTGTTTACACTTATTTATTAAAATAGAAAATTTTAACTCTTTAATTCTTTGGGTTTCTTACATTCAGTTGGTTTAGAGAAATGTTGAATATCCACCTTTAGCATGCTGTAATGACGCCTGTCTACCTATTCATATAAACTCTCCATTTAAAATCGTGACATTGTAAACTAGTACCATACTGGTCTTTAAAACCATACCTGTGCTGAAATATGTCAAAGCAATGATGTTGAACAGTAGTAGTGCTTAAAAAAAAAAAGTCTAAGGATTTTGAAAGTTTGGATGTGGAACATGATGAGCATTCACCGTGTGGGTGTTTACCCCTCAGGCACCGGCTTCTCAGGGGACTACAGTGAATACTTCGGCCTTCAAGTGGATGAAGACTCTTTGGTTTACCTCATGATTGCCAATCACATCCTCCATACTCTTTATCCCAACTGCATCACGATTGCAGAGGTGAACACACAGTCTGCTGCACACAGGATCCTCTGCAATGGCTCTGCCCTTAGCTATTATTACTTAAAAGCTCTTATTAGTGAGGCATGCTTATTTTTTCCCTTGTTTGATTTAAAAGTTAATGCGAAATGGAAATGGCAAGACATTTTTTTAAAGGAGGTCAAAAGATAAAAAAAAAAAAAAAATCCTGCTTCTGTGGTAATGATGTTGGTTGACTGGAAAGGAAAACTGTGCACACAAAGGGAAGATGTGGTATTACATAGTGAATTTTCTCTGCAGGATGTGTCAGGGATGCCTGCTCTCTGCAGAGGGGTGGAGGAGGGAGGACTGGGCTTTGATTACCGTCTGGCTATGGCAATTCCTGACAAGTGGATTCAGGTAAAGTAATGAAAAGTATCTGTGCAGTATGTTTCCATGATGCTTTGCCATTTAACCATATGTCTATTCCTCAAACTGTAATACATTGACTAATAGATGTCACATGGATTTCCTCTTTTTATTTAGATTCCATCACATAGTTAAAAAGCCGCAGGGATACATCATGCTGTTTTATAATAATTTTCATTTATTTTTGGGGTTGTGCTGAAGAAGTATTATTATTATTTATTTATTTATTTTTTTAAATTAATTATTAATTATTTTTCCTAACAGTCATTTTACCTGCTGTGCACTTGGTAGGGCCAATTATTCACCCTGCAGAGCCGAAGCTGTGAATAAATGAGTCAAGCAACATGACTGTTGTTTAAATTTAAAGCCATTTGATTTTTACAACCATACTGATTGCGTTATCTTTGATCGCTCATTTCTCCCGTTGCTTGAATTTATGATTTTATCCAAACAAGAAGAAAGATATGATTTTACAATGTTAACCTGAAGGGCAGCTACTTTCCAATCCAGGCTCAAATCTGTTCCAAGTGGAGCTTTGAACAAGCAGACTGAAATGAAATTTAGAGGTTACATTCATCATTCACTCTGAAAGGTATATCCTCAGGATAGATTTATAAGATGTCAATGCAAATATTAAGCACTCTGTGGATATATTTTTAGCCTTCCAGTCCTTTATAAAGAAAAGAAGCAGCTGTTTTTCCAATAAAAAAAAAAAAAACTATCCAAACTCCTGAAACTTCATCACCCCGCATTCATTTCCTTTGCAAAATAAATGGGGTTGTTTTCAAATGTTTTATTATTTTCCAGCAATAAATGTAAGGGCAGTGATAATGGAGCGTGACATTTACAAATGCTAAAACCTATCATTAATTTTTGGATTACAAACATGTATTTGTTTGCGGTAATAAATTCACACTGGAAACAAAATTAGTCTGTCAGAAGTTCATGTTCATTTCAAAAGAGAGGAGGTGATTTTGGTCTTTAAGAGACATCACAGTTCTGCTTTAAGATGATTTGACTTTGCCTCATCATGAATTCTTCTTCTGTGCAAAATGTACTTGCTGCATTCTAAGATATGTGGTGGAATAGATTTTTTTCTTCGCATACTTTTAATGTTTTTGTCAATACTCTATAAAGAATCCACCAGTAGTTTTGGGCAGAATTTCCATAGATATATGTCCTTGTTCTCAGTGGAAAGGGAGGTGTACCTTTTTTTAGCATTTGACATTTTTTCTAATCTGAGCGTTCACTGCCAAAGATGTCAAATGACATCTTTTGTGGTTTCTGGATGTGGAAACACAATATGCGTGCTCCTGCGGGTAGCCGCGCCCTGACGGATGCACTCAGCCAAATTGGCTTTCCATATCTATAGCCCCACAACTCTGTATTCTGTGGGTCCTGAAAAATGAGCCCAAATGCTCCAAAACGTTGACAGTTGGAGGCTCCCTGCTATGACAATGGCTCGCAGCCAGTGAGTTAAGGGCTCTTGCGTCAAGTCAGCATGAAGAGCTAATGCTAACATGAGTTGGTGACATGTCCTCTTATATGGTGAAAATACCTGCTGTCAAGCAGTTGTTGGAATAATTATAATTCACTTTGTTCACACCTCTAAAAAAGATGTTTAAGCATCATTAAAAGTAGATCAGAAAACCTTACGATGCATAAGAGGACGTTCAAGACGTTCAGTCCACGTTCTCACAAAAACACAGTGACGGTGCAGAAGGAGGTGCTTAAGAGTTTTGCTCATTTACCGTGTCAAACAGCTAGTCATGCTTATGAACAAGACAAATATTCTACAGCTCAAGTCCCCCAGAAGATGATGAAAAAAAGAATTTGACAGTCTGACAGTGGCAACTTGCTACAACCACCAAAAATAGCAGAGACAGATGTTGAGACACTCAGCCTGTCACCAGCTGCTTTCAGGGCAGGTCAACACCTACTGATGTCAATCCTCCCTGTTATAGAACATCTTTCTTCACAAACGTATCCTTAAGATGCAGTAGATTTTTATTATCTTGACCTTCACATTTTTTATATGTATGAATCCAATTATAAAAGAAGAAAAGATGATTTATTTCATGATCAAATTGTTTCATTCATTCAAGATCAAAAGGAAGCTTGCTGACTTTACTTTTATGTCTGTGGATTATAGGAATGTTTTTTACATTTTATATTTACATTATGGGGCGGCTGTGGCGCTGGTGTAGTGTGGACGTCTTCTGATCAGTGAGTCATGGGTTCAGTTCCCGCTCTGCCTGAAGTCAGCATGTCCAGCTGTCCTTGAGCAAGACACTGAAGTTGCTCTTGGTGGCCAGGCTAGTGCTGGTGTGCATGGATGCTCTGCCACCATAAGTGTGTGAATGGGTGGATTGCAGGATCTGTTAAGCGCTTTGGTCATCTAGAGATGAAGGAAAAAGCACTATATAAGGAACACCATTTACCATTTATATGTAGACGTTTAGTGTTTAGATGCTGTAGTAGTTGCAGCAAATCATGGAGATCAGAGGTGATGAAAGTTGTGCTGTTTGGTGTAGTTTATCTGTGAACTCAATCATTGTTTATATTGTTATAACTTTAAGAAATGTTTCTATATATTTTGTTATTCCAGTAGCGATTTATATCAAACCTGGTAACAGTGCAGACGCAGTCTGTGACGTTATCAGCCCTGTCGTTGCTAGGCTACAAACACCGTATCCTAACACATTCATTACGATCTCTGGAGACTTCAGTGTCTCCCTCTGTGCAACATTATCAACATTTCAACCAATTGTTCTTCCTGCTCTATCAGAAAAAAAAATATTGGACTTATTTTATGTAAATATTAAAAAGGAAGCTGCCTTGCCCTCCTCCCACAGGAAAATCACACCATAATCTGTTTTTCTATATCCAATCATTCAGCAGGAACTAGTCAACACACAGACTATTAAAAGCTGGTTTAATGAAGCAGAGGATGCTCGGATAAGGTGCTTTTAGCACTGGAATGTCCTCTCTGAACCACATGGAGGGGATATCAATGCTATGGCTGAGTGTGTGACAGATTATATCAATTTTTGTGTGGACAGCATCGTCCTAACAAGAAGAACAAGATGTTTCCCCAATAACACAAAAAATGGAAACATCCACAAGTTATTTAAGAACAGAAAAACACAAGTTAAAGCAGAGATTAAGAAGTGCAAGAAGACTCTGGGAAAAAGTTAGAAAGTCTGTTCCGACAGAACAATGTGAGGAATATGTGGTCAGGGATGAAAAAGATCCCAGCTTCAAGTTAAAGGGGGATCAGGCTGATGGTGGTCTGGACAGAACTAATGAGCTGAACATGTTCTGTCTTCTGCGGTCAAGAGAAGAAACAACCGTGAAATCTGAATCAGAACAAGGCAGCAGGTCCAGGTGATGTCAGCCACAGGGTTCTGAAAACCTGCTTGGAACAACTATGTTGGATTCTTCAGTACTTTTTAACACCAGCCTGAGTCGTGAAAGAGCTCCCGTGATTGTTGCAATGCCTAAACCTCCCCCACTATCTGCACCATAACACCAGTTGTGCTAACACCTTGCATCATGAAAGTCTGAGAGACTTTCACGACTAATTAAAGTTTGGGTATCGGCTTGGTGCTGAAGAAGCCTTCATGTACTAGCTTCAGTGAGCCCACTCTCTAATGAACAAATCAGACAGCACTTTGAGGATCTTGTTATTTGATTGCTCAAGTCAAGAAGCTCAATAAATTCTGGATGGATACCTGCACAACCACCTGGATGTATAACTACCTAACACAACAAACAGACCCGTTTGTAAGACTGTAGGGTTGTGAGTCTGAGATAGTAGTAAACAGCACAGGAGGCACCACAAGGGATTCAATAATTCTGTTCACACTGTACACTGACTGTTAGTACACTTCTGAGTCCTGTCATCTGCAGAAATACTCTGATTACCCAGCAGTTGTGGGGTGCATCGGTAATGGACAAGACGATGAGTTCAGGGAGCTGGTCAGCCTGTGAGATGGTGTGGAAACATTCAACTCATCTTATATACAAACAAAGCAAAAGAGATGGTTGTTGACTTCAGGAGAAACTGTAAATAAAACCCTGTTTACATCCAGGGAGAAGAGGTGGAGATGACAGAGGAATACAAGTACATGGAGCTCAGTTAGACAAAAAGGTGGAACTGGAAATGCAACACAGAAAAATCTCCAATAATTAAATCATTTGTCTGCTTCGTCTACGGGTTTTATAGAAAGTGCAATCTGCTTTGCAAAGTCTGCTAGGGCATCAGCATCACAACCAGAGAATTAGAGACTGAACACACTGATGTTCAGCCTCTGTTTCACATCCTCTACACAACATGGTAAAGAAACAACAAAGCTCCAGTGTAAGACACAAAACCTTGTACAACATTGAAGTTTCACTGCGGGACGATAAAAGTCTTTCTCATTTCAACATTTATACGGCTGTTTTGGTCTACTTCCACCTACATTACGTCTTTTCTTAATTTGCTCTATGACTTACTCCGCGTACCATCTCCCAGATCCCGTACAGCACAAGACAGAAGGGCATTTCAATTTTGAATCCACTTTAAAATGGTTTACATTAAGGAAGCTGATCTTAATAAATGAGTTTAAAGCCATTTTGCGACTTTGAGGTGGACATTTGCAAAGGGATGTGCATTTGCTGACTTGTTATATTTTACTTGTGCTTTTGTGATTCAATCTTAATGCAAACTCTGTGAGATCTCTGTGCACAATGCGAAAGTGCTTACACTGTTCCCCACAAGGGTCTTTGATCCCAATGAAACTTCCCCTGGTTGAGTAAAGGTTATAAAAGACAAACCTTATTTGTAAGTGTGAAGCTCTGTGGGAAAATGTATTACTGGGTAAAGCAGTTTTCCTGCTTACTGTCAGAGATTTTGAGTTGTTCCATGTTTCCTTGAAGGTTATCATCAATCATGCTGCACAGCAGAAGGTGCAGCTGTTTTCTTCGATATCTTCGAGATGAAAAGCACCTAATGTCTGCACTCAACCACACAAACATGCAGACAAATACCTGCTGAGGGAATGACAATGAACAGCTTCCAGTCTGGCAGATGATTAGACAAAATGAACCATGTTGCATGGCAGTGTTAACAGTTCCATGCTTTATCCGATGCGTGTGTTTGATCTGCCGATAAGCTGCGGCAGCAAAGTGTTGACGATAATAAAAATCAGCTACTTTGAAATAACTTTTAACGTCACTAATGCTTCGAACCTGAAGCAATGGTTAGTGGTAATGTAGTGTTGTTTTGTTTAGGGGGGGAATGAAGAAAGTCTAATTTTCTGCCTCAGCTTGACAATCAAGTCTATTCTGCTCTTCATAAAAAGAGCACTTCTACAGCTAATTATTACTGGCCAGAACAATACATTATCCAGCAATGTGTTACCACCTAAAGCTACATCCGTCAGGAATGGAGATTGTGGGCACCAAATATTCACAATCCCTCCACTACAACTGCTGAAGCACCCTTTAGCTCAACACTTGAGTCCAAACTGCCACTGTGAAAGTACTTAATAGCACACAACGGGAAAATATTGTTTATAACTGTTCAGTCGTCAGGACCATAACTGTGTAATGTTGAAGCCAAGTAGCCCAGGGAAAAGCCTGTGCATACCCATCCAAACAACAAAAAAAAGAAAAACATGTTATTATCTAAGTTTTTTTCCCTGCTGCGTCTACATGAGCAGACTAGCTGTCAGAAAGTTGTTCTTTCTACAAAGGCTGTATCGATGAAAATGCCACCCATTTACTGTCTGTGTACAACTGTGTTTTTTTATGAAATCACCTAATATTACTTTACAAAATACATTTGTAGAACACAGACAGGCAGCGGGTTATCTCTGGGGACATGTCAGTCTGTTTCAGTTCAGCTGCCGAATAAATTTGGATTACTTTGTGTGTGTTTGTGTGTGTTGAGACCAAGGAAAGGCCTTTTTGTGCATTTGAAGTGATGTCTGCAGAATTCTTAAAAAGGTTGTCTTTTGTAAGATTCATGTAAAGCTTTGTTTTGTTTTTTATCCAGCAACACGCAGTAAAAGTTGCAGTACATTTACCCATATTTTAGTAAAAAAAGAAAGCAAGGCAGCGTGTGTGACCTCAGCACAGCATGCGTGCACTGCAGTTTCTTGTGTTTCTTGATGGGCGAAGTCATTGCATCGTTAATCAAGTCTGTCTCTCACAGCAGTGGGTTTTACTCGGTTGTAGGGCGATGGGAGGGGAAAAGAAGGTGAGAAAGACAGTCCCAGACTTGACCTTCTTATGTGGAACTGGTGCTAGCTGTACACCCAGCAGGACTGTACCTTTTTTATTTTATTTTCCAAAAAATATAGTAATTTTAATGCAGTATTTGTTTAGATATCTCTTCAAAATGCATATGTTCAATTAAATTTGTTGTCTTCTTTAGAAGAGTTTGTGCTAGAGGAGAGTTGGGGAACATTCCTGCATGTCTGTGCAGGGAAGCATTCATATGAACATGCCTTGGTAAAGTCAGTGAAGTGCACTCAGGGCTAGCCTTGCCTCTTCTCACAGAGTGTCAATTAGGGAGGGATTTGAATGGACTCAAGTGGAGCCTCCAGTGAGGTGTGTGTTGCAGAAAAGGATGGATGGAGTGGAGAGGGTAGGCGTTCAGGAGGACAGATCGGGGGGGAAACGGGAAGAAAAGGGAAGGAAAGGGAGACAAAGACACAGAGCAACAGAGCTGTGAGTTTATTTATAGATTCACATGTGTGCACGAATGAATCTCTGTTCCTCAGCTGGGCCTCACGCTGCGTTTCGTCCTCAGCATGACTGATTGATATGACTCATTTACTGGCTGCAGTTGGCTGTTAGGACCAACAGACTGTGAAAAATTAAGATATCCTAATGAGAAGAACAGATAAGGCGCGAGGCGCAAGTTTGGATGATTCGATCTGATTATGACCATAAAATGCTGTCACTCCTAATGGATAATGTTACAAAAGCCCTCTAATTTAACAAGCACCCTTCCCTCAAGCTACAATAGATTGAGATGTAATGAAACAATTAGAGGAAGAGGGCTCCATGCTAGTCGCTTGTGTAAGAGAGGTTGATGCAGAGAATTCTCCAGCATCCCTCTGCTTCTTTTAGCTGTTCAGCTTGAATGACCTCCATGTCAATTGTCTCATTTTTTTTTCTTTCTGTTCCTCCATTTATTTTAATTGAATAAAATATCAGTCTGCACAGCTCTCTTATTCGTTTCAGACGGCGGAGGAAAAAAATCATTTCTAGTTTGCGTTGCTTTGTTCTGTCCATCACAACAGAAAACTTTCAATTAACATGACTTTTAAAAAAAAAAAAAAAAAAAAGGAAAGCAGAAATCCAGGCTGGCAGTAAGCAGTGTTGAAACTCGGCTTGTTTATGTAAATATTCGAGCGGCTTCATAGGCAGCTTTTAAACGGGTGCCCACTCTCTTTGACCCGCTCTGCCGGTGTCAACTTCTGCGTGTTGCAGTTCCGTCCTGCCTAATTGTGCTCTGAGTCCACCTCTATACAGGGTTAACTGGCAGCGAAGGATTTCTTTGGCAAGACTTTTTAGAGAAAAACCGCAAGGGAATGGAAATCGCGCCCTTCAGCAGAGGAAAGCTTGCTGCAGTGACATTTCTGTTGGCAGAAAGTTTAGAAAAACGTGAACGTGTGACGATATGTTGATGATAGCTTGATGGAGCGGATTGAGAAGTGCACACCTTTTGGATTTTGTTCACCTCTGGGGGTGGCGCTGTTTGTGTGATTATAAATGATGTCCCCATGGCAACCAAACACAACTGGCAGCAGTTGTGTAGAGAAGAGGAAGAGGAGAGGCAGGATGCTCAGGTCGGTCACAAAATGTAAAACAAGAGCTTTAAACTAAACTCGTCCCTGCCATTAAGTGCTTCTGAGCACCGTGTGATGGTAGTAGAGAGGCTCTCGAATCAGTCGCAGCATGTCTGTGGCGGGGAAATGACCTCATCCTGCACTGCTAGACTTTTTTTTTTTTTCTTGTCTTAAATATATTTCTGGCTCTGCCTAATTAATCTGGGCACTCTGGTTGGCTCCTGACAGCAGGCTTGTAAAGTAAGATTTGTGCACTGCTCATTATCATTGATGAAGTGGAGTGTCAGTGGTGCCAGAAAGCTCGGCTGGCCAGGGCTGATGTGGGTGAACTGGTGGTAGAGAAGTCGTCAACCCATTCAGTTCTTTCTCTGCTCTGACAGTCCCACTCAAAGATTAATTGCTCCCAGTCCACTTTTGTGGTCGAATTGAATTGTAATGATTCATAAGGAAGTGTAAAATGTCTGATTGTATGTAGATGTGAAAGCGGCAGAGATGATCTCTGGGGTGTTTCTTGTGGATCCACTTGTTTAGATTGTCATCCTTGAGCTGGGTTGGGCAGAAATATGGACGTTTAACATCTTTCTATCATGTTTTCCAGGAGAAACTGACCTTTTACAATTACCTCTTGAAAATGAGAATGAAAATACTTAAAAATTTTAACTATATTAGAGGTTTCTGGATCAAAACCAATCATTGATCATACACTCCTGAACATTTGTTTAGCTTAACATTTAAAATATTTACTTAAAAGGCAGAGTAATTACAAGTAGCACAAGAAACAAATATAAGTGATTTATATTGCTAGGATATGTATTGCAAGAAATATTTGTTGTAAATCTGGCGAAGTATAATGGTGTTGACCCATAGACTCATGGCATTATTGTGTTTGAATAGCTTTCTCGTTTATCATGTTACTGCTGTACTTAATCAGTTTTTCAAGCTGCCAAATTTGTGTGTGTGTGTGTGTTTGTGTATGTACGTACGTATATATGCATATATATATATATACATAAATATGTATGTATGTATATATGTATGTATCACTCAGTGCATCTTTTAGAAGAATTTTACCATCATGTTTGAACCCACCTGATAAACTTTTCTTTTTTTTAATACAGCTGTATCTAAGGCAGTTTTAGTTTATTAGATCTTGTAAAGACTGTCCAACCTGATAACTTGGCTAAAACTAACATAAGGATTTAAAGCCCAGACTTTGATAAGACTGACGGTCCACTCATCTGTTTTTGTTCTCTACACCAGCTTGACAATCTGACATTTTGTAAAGTCACAAAGGGTTAAAAGCTCTCTGAATTATTTTTAAATTCAGATGATGAGCACCCTGCTGGAGAAGTTTTGTTGTCATTTGCAATGGATATAGCCACACAAGGCATTGTACAGAAGATTGAATGCTCACAGATGGTGATATATAAAGTGGGATAGCCTCTATTTAGGCGGAGCAGCCAGTTCATCTCAGACATATTGATCTGCACAATTTACTCTCTTTACTCAGAGGATCATGGCTCTGTAGAGTAATATAAAGGTTTCCTGACATGTCCATCAGCTGTCACTGCCAATTCCACTGAGCAGACTTCAGCCTGTCACTTAAATGGGTTTGCCAACTCCCCCACCAGTCAGGCAGTATGTCTATTGCAAAAGGGTTCTTGGAGGACATCAACTTTTCTTCCCCCATTTTGATGATATTTTGGCTCTCTGGCTTCTGTGTTTATTATTAAATTACCACCATTCCCTCTGTAGTCACCCATAGTAGACTTTTTTTCTGCCCTCTCCTTCTTATTTATTTGGTTGTCGTGGAACATTTAATTACTAGTTTTGGTTAACGTGACTTTATTGGCGCATTGTGTGGGAAGATGTGCTTTGGAAGCATGCTTTGATAACCCCTTACGTCTTCTTCTGACCTCTGAAAATGACTATTGGCAGGAAGTGTGCATGTAGGTAGTTCGGTGCAGTGGCATTGATTCCCCGGTTGGATTTATTGTTGAATCCCTCCGTTTGGATGAAAGGTTCTGACCTTGCCCATCTGAGGTTGGGAGAGCTGATGCCTTGCTACCCATGGGCTGTAGTGCAGTTATTAAAAACTCCATTACCACCATTCAAAGGTAGACATAACTCACAGTGTGGATATAGAGATGTCAAAACAGAGATTGATCCTAGAAAGAAGTGTAACCCAGAGAAAATGCTGCCAGAACTGAGATACTGAGCTGAAAAGCATCAGTCAGAACCTGAATAGATCTCTCAGCTATACATCATAACCTTTTTCAATAACCTCTCTCTGTCATTGTGTAGATTCTGAAGGAGTTCAAAGATGAGGACTGGAACATGGGCAACATTGTCCATACGCTAACCAACCGGAGATATGGAGAGAAGTGCATTGCCTACGCAGAAAGTCATGATCAGGTAAACTTTTCTGCTCTGACTGTACAGTGAAAGTTGTAATCTTTTTTCCTGGTGAGAGTAATGAAATATCCTGCACATCCATGCCTTTAGGCTCTGGTTGGTGATAAGACTCTGGCATTCTGGCTGATGGACAAGGAGATGTACACTAACATGAGCGCTCTGATTCCCATGTCGTCTATCATTGACCGCGGATTGCAGCTGCATAAAATGATTCGCCTCCTCACCCATGGGCTGGGTGGAGAAGGCTACCTAAACTTCATGGGTGAGTTATGCAAACACAATCTAACAATGAAGATGCTACTACTCAGAATTTATGACAGAATGATTACTCATTAAATACAAGGTTGATTAACTGATCTACATTTTATTAGGCTGTTTGTGATGGTGTGAGCTTTATTTGCAATGTTGGCTCATGACAAATCCAACTGCTACAGAACTCTCACCTGTCTTCACTTTTTAGTCATGCCAAATCTCTTCTGGTTGCTTAAAATGACCAAAACAAGAAGGCAGATTTACACACTAGACTCATGCACTCCTTTGTCATGTATTGGCTTTGTAAACTCCTTAAGGAATGTTCAGAAATGTTTCTTTAAAACAGGCTGCTTTCACTTGGAATTAAAATGTTTTTAGTGACATAGAGCTTAATGAATCTGAGGAGGTAGGATATTGTAGGAGCTATGAATGTGATCTAGAAATTTGCTGCATTTTCTGACGCTGGGTTTTCAGCGCTTTTTCATATTTATATTATCTTATTATGCAATACTTAAACTTATTTCTTAAAAGGATCCCCATTCATTTTTGACATCAGCTCTGTTAAGGAGGCAGTGTTCTACAATCATACTACATTTCTGTGTGGTTCCTGTGAAATATAAGTGCAATAAGGGTTGTCTGGGGTCATGATGTTGCTGCACTGCTTCCTTTTTAACTCTTTTTTTTTATTTTATTAAAACAGACAAGTGGAATTATTTCTGATCCCCTGTTGTAAAATGTATTTCACCTGAACTTGAACTTCTCCCCTCAGGCAGACAAGATGATTCTTAACTTTTTAAGTGAATAGAAAGGAAAAGGCATTACCTCAATGCGTTTTTCCTCTGTTTGCACAACTCTTATATATAAACCTTTTTTTTCCCGTTCTTGGAATATATCTGTGGAGCAGCTGTCAATGATTCGGAGTAAGAAAGGAATCTTTTTTGAAGTAGGGTTGACATAATTTTCAAGACCTGATGGTGGAATGCAGGATTACTTTTATTCCTCAAATTGATCCACTTCTCAATCACTGTTGAGATGCTCCTCATTTGCAACTCATCATCTGAAGTAGGGCATGTTTTTCTCAAGTCCTGCTGCTAAAGATAATAAAGTGATAATTAATGGCATACAGTTGGAAGCTGACCTTGGATGGACGGAGAGCATTGCCTTGATATTTTTGCTCTGTCTTAATGTAAATGCAACATATATCTATGATCAAATCATTTGTGCTCAACATGGTGAGATGTTTTTTTTTTTTTATTTAACACCAAAACAATATTCCTCCTAAGGTTTTAGTTTTAGTTAAAATTCACAGAAATGTTAAGTTAAAAAAAAAAAAGTAATTCTAAGTGGAATGATGTGAGGTGGGGGGGGTGTAGAAGCCCAATCAAAACAGCTTTTGGGTGGTCATAACCAGGCAGCTTATAATGATTAGAATGTCAGAGAATTGACCCCACGTGGGCAGCTGAAGAGCAGTTAATAGTAATTATATCTGATTTTCTGGCTAAAATATATCTGAAAGGCACACTCTGCTGCACTCTAGGTGCTTTGTCTCCCCCACAGATTTCTGTGTCACACTAATTTCAAACCAATCATTGCAGCTTTGAAATAATGACGAGATGATGAGTTGGAAACAATACTTCAAAAGTTTTTTGGCAATGACACTTATCAGGTTTTTTTTTTTGTTTATATAAGAAAAAAAATTGTGTTACTCACTTTTCAACCATTTTCAAGACATTTTTGTACCACTTAGCGGCATCAATGTCTACAAATGTAAGCTCTGGGGTCAAAAAGACAGTATTTGAAGTGAATTGCATTTAGCCACCCACAATTCCTACATTACAATAAGAAGATGAAATGGGTGACGCATATTTATTGAAAGAGGAAATGGCATCATGAGTTGGTAAACTTGCAGTTTGACCAGTATATTAAGCTTGAGATCATTTAGCAATGCAGCTGCTGTATTCTGAGGGGACAGATTGATGCATAAGATGATTTTAGATGCACCACAAGTGCAGATGTTCAGAAGATCAGAGTAACAGCTAAAGGCTTGAAGCAATCAGTGGAGCTTTTAAGATATGCCATACCAATCCTGTTTGTGCAACTGAACTGTTTTCCAAATTGTTTGCAGGTGAGACATAATTGCGGGCTGGATTATGTTCAGAGGTTTTTTGAATGAAGAAGATTTGGCAGTAAGTTGGTGAGCTGGATGGGAGTTATGCAAAGCATCAAAGCCCAGGTTTTGCTTCCAGGCTTTGCAATAAGACACTTGTCTTTGGTTGAGTTTGGGTGACAAAAGCATTTTGGTTAAAACCGGAGAAAGATCTAAATGACTGGAAAATGTTAAGAGATGGTTCGAAATCCACAGACCCACATTCATCCATCAACAAATAACAATTAGTCTATGGTAATTCTTTAGTTATATACTTTTAATTTAGATACACCTTTAAAAATGCGGTATAAATCTCAGCCTTAAATTCAAGCTCTGCTTAATTATATATTTACAAACCGTAACAGGTAACTTATTTCAGTTATTCATCAGGTAACATTAGAAAGATCATGTGTGATTATGAAAAAATAGCCTTATATAACAATCATATGATAGCTGAGCTTAGGTGTGAAGTTAAATTCCATTTCAACATTAATCGCAGACCAATTTTCCATAAATGACCGAAGGGCAGAGATCAAAACCAAAAAACACAGCACAGAGAGCATTTAAACCTTTTGAATACCCTGATGAGGTTTTTTTTATCCAGTGGAGTTGCTTCAAAGATTCTTAAAGCTCAGATCTCAGAGAACCTGTTGACATGAAGAAAACTTAAAAGGATATAGACTCAATTTGAAACTGTTAACGGATCAGAGATATTACTATTACTGATGGGAGATTTGGCTTTTTCAGGTGTGCACAATGTGCCACAATGGACACAAAATTCTCTGTAACACCAGAGTGTACACAGAAAGCACCTGCAACATCCCATCATTTAAATCAGATGTATAACATCAAACTGTCAGTCTGACACTCATAACAATAATTGTTTTTAATCAAATGTCAGTATAATGGTCCTAGTTACATCATTATACCCCAGTATAATGATACTAGTTAAACTATTATACCCCAGTATAATAGTACTAGTTACACCGTTATACCCCAGTATAATGGTACTAGTTACACCATTATACCCCAGTATAATGGTACTAGTTACACCGTTATACCCCAGTATAATGGTACTAGTTACACCGTTATACCCCAG